>CAJGYO010000013.1:31558003-31944731 GCA_904845875.1 Miscanthus lutarioriparius
GTTAAACAAAGGTCCTACTGAAAGTTGACACTTCTCAAGCAAAGCGATGTGGTGAGCGGATCTCCTTATGATTGACCCCACAAGATAACATTTGAGATCATGGAGCTATTATTTTTTTATATAATATACTTTTAATATACTTGGACCTTCATGTGCCCATATTTTTCTATTTTACTTTGACCTTCATGTGTCCAACTTTTTTTAATAGATCCATGTTTCTTTTCACAAAAAGGCAAAAAGAGGGTAATTATGAAGGAGATAGTTCAAATCTTTGAAGTGCCACTAGGTCATAAGGTCACAAAGTTTATCTAAACTCAACATGACAACAGGTTGCATAAGAAGAGGTTCATGTTTAAGTATTTGTTTTAGAGATGAGAATGTAAAGACAAATCATGATCATTCAATTTTAACATCTCAATCTACACTCTTCCTATGTTGGATTAAGACAAGACAAGATAGAGAAACATATGCACAATCATTTTGGGCACACTTCTACTGCTCAAGGTGATAAGAGTTTAAAAGAGTTGGCTCGGATTACTAACAGAAAGAAGGCATGATTGAAAAGCTAAGCTTGAACATTGTGTTAGCAAAACTAAACAAGTTCAATCATGTCAAATATTTTTTTATATTCATGCTTATTGGGTCAAAGGTAATGATTTAAACATTAACCACATACCTTAGATATGTTACCTTTGTTGCTTTAAAGCAAGATGATGACTTTGAGTGTACCATCACATTTGCTTCCAAGCTCTCCATGTCCGATTAGCTTCGCTCTTGAATTGCACAATTGTACCTTGTCCCTAACTTGAATTCCTTCTTCTTGATGTCACTCTAATGCTTGCTTAAAAGTCTTGATTCATGATTTTAATATCTACAACAAAGACTAGTGCATGGTGATACTACAAACCCGACCGATGTGTGAGTACATCGGCCGGTGCAACAATCAAGCTCAATCTTTATTGGGTTCGCTCTATTTTATTTGAAAGGTAATGGAATAATTTAAAAGGTAAACTATTTTTATTTATTACTACTACTACTACTACTTATGATAATAAGATGATAGAAATTAAACAAACTTTATGGAATAGCAAGCAAACGGGTTATCTCCTGGCAATGCTTTGTTTTAAGTCATAAGCTCGACCTTTGCAGTTTCAACTGCAAGAACTTGCACCAAGGCAACTACGAGCTTTGGAATACTTATGGTAAACAAAAGTATCCATAACCATCCTATTGAAGATTTGATAAAAGAGAAGCATAGGATGGTTGCAACTCTCATAGGTGCAGTTGGTGGAAGGAAAGATTGACTCTGGAGATTTCTCATGAAGGCATGGATCTTCCGGCTCTTCCATAATGTAACTTTGATGTTCATCCACAATCCTCTTTTTTAGACTCCAAAGTTGATCCCTCGAGAATGTCCATAGACCAAACATATTCATCGATCTTCTCTTGTCTATGACATTCTACGAGTGGATTTTGATTTTCATCCTCGTCCTCCATTGGGATGGGGATCCTAACTTCAGATGATTTATGCTCCCATTTGGTGTCAACCAAAAGGGCTGAAGTGCCTCGGTTTGAATTATTGTTGACGAAATATGGTCGGCAGTCTACCTAGGGGTATGCCCAAGGTAGTAGATTATCGGTAGATAGATGCGCAAGCTACAAACAAGATGGTGACGCAAGACAAACACAAGGTTTTATCCAGGTTCGGCCGCCGGGATGGCGTAATACCTACGTCCCGCATCTGATTGTATTGCTGTATGTCAATGAGAGATGTTTTTGAGAGGGGTCCCCTGCCCGCCTTATATAGTCTGGGGGGCAGGGTTATAGATCTGGAAACTAATCCTAACCAGTTACAATTGCCATAGGAGGCCGGATAAGGATTCCTATTCTAACCAACCAGGATCTTGCTTGATCTCCAAATCTGCCTTGATTCCTTGCGTGGGACTCCGAACAGATTGACCGGGCCACGCATAGTCTTCTAGTGGGCCAAACCCCCTGGTCCGGGCTGGCCTAAGCCTAGCCGTAAGGGTATAGGGGTTAATACCCCCACAGCTAGTCCCCGAGCACCATGTATTATGCTGCGACACGCCATTCGATATCCTTCGGCTAATGCGATCCGTCTTCATGTCACCTCCAACTGGTTGAAACGTTGACCAAGCGAATGTGCCAATATTCTAGTCAGAACAGAGAGCAGTAGACCATGATTATAGCCGAAGATTCCGGTTGTCCGAAGAATGCATGATGCTCTAAAGAAAAAAGAAAAAGATTTCTTTCCTGATAAAGTGTGCCCACTTGTATTTCTGATAAGAAATGTAAGTGACCCTTGTACAATAGCAGTTATGGCCAACAGTCATGGCCAACAATCAAAGCGTAGGGGTCGATAAAATAAACAAATTCACCACAAGGTGAAGTGTGCCCACTTAGTCCCCGAGCCTGGTAGTAGGTGACGTAGGCACGTGGTGCCAGGGTCTAAAAAGAATTCCCAATTAAGTTGAAAATCTGATTGTCGTACAAGCGATACGAGATGCACCGGCAGGTGCATCGTACCGATGTAGTCCCCGAGCTGAAGGCGAGATTATCAGCCTTGTATCAAGGTCAAATGAAGAAAAAATATTCCAACTGTATGCGAGTCATGAGTCGCATGTAGTCGAGACACGAAGTCCCCGAGCTGTGATCGGAGAGTGGTCGAGGCAGTCCCCGAGCACAAGTCAAGGAGCGAGGGATGAAGCCCCCGAGCTGTAGTCAGAGAGTGGTCGAGGTAGTCCCCGAGCACGAGAGTGGTCGAGGCAGTCCCTGAGCACGAGAGTGGTCTGGACAGTCCTCGAGCACAACGGTGGTCTAGATAATCCCCGAGCACAAGAATAATCGCGATAGTCCTCAAGCACAAGGATAATCACTTGTACTATTATTTTACATATTTATTTATTTACTTGCTCTGTCAAGTCCAATTTGACACGTCTGGTCAAAAAAGTAGACGGCATAGTACGTCATACTACCTTTTTGTCCTATCAAGCAAACAGTTGTGTGGCACCTGTAAGTAGATGCGTCAACGTGGACCCTCCCACACTGGCAACGAAGAGGCGCATATATTGGCGTAGATCTCGAAACTGTGAAGACAACCGTCTGTGGCACGTGCGCACGTCTCCCAAGAATCCCGGGTAGACGAAACGGCATAACTCTTGGGTTAAATACAGTGTAGGATAGGTAAGTTACTTTTTACTGAACCCCATTGCCATTCATAGCCGCAGCGTTCTTCTTCCTCTCGCCAACCCTAATACATCCAAAATCGCCACCAATCAATCCTCCTTTTCCTCGTTCACCAGCAAAGCCAGATTCATGGCGAAAAGTGATGCGTAGAAAAAAGCAGGGGTCATGGCAAAGGAATGGTGGAAATTGAGAAGCAATGAGCAGACCATTGAAGACCTCGTCACCATGGGAGTACTCCACAACAAGGAGCTCGTAGGATGGCATGCGCCAAAAGGCGAGGGGTACCTCGATCCACAACCAGGTGAGATCGTGGTGTTCGAAGACTTCTTTAAATGGGGATTTGGGGTTCCGGTACATCCTTTTCTTCAGGGGCTCTGTCTTTACTACGAGATTGGGATTTGCAATCTGCATCCCAACTCGATCCTCCTTGTCGCCACTTTCATACATCTTTGTGAGGCATATGGCGGCTTCTAGCCCCATTTTGATTTTTTCCGCCATCTTTTCTGTCTGCGGAAGAAAGGAAGCGGTGGTTCAAAGATAGCCGGGGGTGTGTACCTCAACCTCCATGATGGCATGAAAGCCTAGTACCTGCACTGCCCATGGAACACATCGCTTGATGACTAGTATAAGAAATGGTTCTACATTCGCGAAGAGCCGAACACGATCACACTGTGCGACGTGGGGTACATTTCGGAGAAGTGGACAAGCTGGTTAAAGAAACCCGAGCACCTGGAACAGATTCCAGAAATATTTGAAATGATCCCATGGAAAAAACTAGATGGCCCGAGCGTGGTCGGGAGTTTCATCAGCCGATGGATCCAGCCCTGCCAGAGGAGAGTACATCCTGGCTATGAATATCAAGGTAGCGCAGACCCGACGAGGACGAGGCAGGAGGCGCTTGACAAAATCGAAGTCAAAGCCAGAATTGGAGAGCTATTTAACTTAGCTGATCCAAACTATGCCAGATTGAGCGACATCGAGCACGCTTTCAAGCTTGCCCGACCTCCCCCAAAGGTAACTCGTCTTACCCTGTACCCGTAGTTTTATATCGCAATAGGAAAATCGGAAACTTACTGTGTGCACTCATTTTTGTTACCCAGGTCAATGGTCGGGATAGAGCGACAGTGTTTGTGTCACCACCCCCTGGAGTGGAGTGGCCACAAGGAGGTGGTCCTACCATCCAGACCAGCATCGATATCGAGGACGAGGATGTCGACTGGGCGATGCTCGGTGCTGGAGAGAGGCAGCGGCTTGCATCTGCCTGAGGCTCATGATTTGGATTCAGGAGATTGTTCAGCCTATGGACTTCTTCATGCAAATTGGTATAATATTCTTCTAAGTCTTCTACATAGAACTCTAACTCATGAACTCGGGCTCTAGCTATATCTTCTCTATGCCAAGCCTCATTTCTTCCTTCCACCATACGAACTAACATATGCTCATAGTTCTGATGAGCGATGGTGAGACGCCTCAATTGGTCCTGTAACTCACCCACCTGGATGGCATCCAAGGCCCTATCTCTAGTAGCCTGTGCTAATTCTGCTGAAAGCCTTTGTACCTTAGCCTGGGGCTCATGCCTAAAGCTGCTACTGCTAGCACCATCACTTCTAGGGACAAGCTGGTGACGAGGAACTCCTTTGGGTCCAACGGACTTATAGGGCGTTACCTTGGTACGAGCCATACTGTAGAAAGCAAGATTTAATGATAGAAAGAAAATCTGAGAAAAGTCTAAAGAGTAGCAAGGATGGATTACACTGCTCAACCCAGACTAAGAGGGAAAGTAAGTAACAAGTGGATTTATCATGATGCATGAATCGTCCTTACGAACTTAAACATCAAAGCTCCTAAGATACATAACCAATAGTTTTTTTATTATATAGGGCATAATAAGATTACTACTCCACCATAAAAGCCTTTTTAATCAAATAAGGAATTGCGAGAAGGAATTAAGATAAGTCGGAAGCAATTTGGACCAAATTAATAGGTTAAATTTATTTGCCCCAAATCATTTTGAAGTTTTTGTAAAACAATGCTACAAAAACCTTTGTAATGGTTGCTCTGATACCATTCTGTGGCATAACCTCCTAAATTACAGGGCCCACATGCACCTGTCACTGTCCAATGACCTCTGACGACTATGCATATGTTCCCGGTAACTTAAGAAGCCTGTCGGGTGTCCTCGGGAAACCCGAATCATCCACGATTTTTCCGAGAAGGATCCATTACAGAGTCATTGCAGTATTACAATAGTTTATTCATTAATTTACATCAGAGTAACATAACGGAAGTCTTATAATAACTTAGTTTATAAAACAGTTGTTTCAAACCTTACAAACTAAGTACGATTATTATTACAAACCATAGTAGTGGAGTAGCTTTAGTCACATGATACAAAACACACAATTAAAGTGCCCTGCCCAAGGGCCACACATTTACTTGTCATCTTCAATTTGAAAAACAGTCATGCAGCACGGTCCAAAGCAGACCTGCTCATGAGGCTCACCTGCAACAAGGGTTAAAGAACCCTGAGTACAAAGGTACTCAACAAGACTTAACCGAAGTAAAAACTGAGAAGACTCAGGAATGCAGGCTCGGGGATCCAAGGTAAGGCTTTAGCAAGAATCAAAGTTCTTTTGCGTAAAAGCTTTCTAGCAAAAATTCTTTCTTTCAACCATTAAAACTTCATCAAGATCATATATGAATCTACAATGATCTGTATTGAGATCATGAACTTCATATCAAACTCTTTCTCAAATCTTACTCAAGTTTCATTTGTTAACTACGATGATGAACAGTGAGTTGAGTCTCCATAACCGAGGAGCAATGACGATTCGAACCGATTATAACCCAGCTGGGGATTCCCCATCCACACGACATATGCAGGTCCATGACCTACATATACCAACGCACCCTCAGATCCTCTAACACAAGAATGGGTCCGCGCCACCCGAGAGCATAGTACTCCACCAATCTAGCCCATTGCCACGTGGGTACATGCTACTCCCGCCATCTCTCCACTCCTAGTGCGCGAGTAGCCATTCTCGTAATAGAATAGCCGAGTTAAGGCTTACCGGAGTATGTGGCCAGTACTACAAAGTCTCACCTCATGCAATTCAACAACGGACGGTTCTTAATCGACACAGGCGGAAAGAACCCGCTCACAAGACATCCATGTCTTGTGGCTCTCATACACCTAGTCCGCCCGGTCAAGATTTATTACTCCATACGATTATATCTCATGATAACATAAATGACCAACCATATCCAAAAATTCATTTATATCTCGTAGGTGATAGGTAATCACCCGACTTTTATCGTTCTAAGCATGGCTAAGCATAATTAGGCATTCTCGGATTGAAACAGGTAACAAGGTTGATATGGAAAAACAAGCTTGGTAATGCACCAATTAGGTTTCCATTCAACTCCTAATCACTTAATGCAGTATTTAAAAACAAAAGCGATATAAATTTGTAAAACACAAGGTAGGTTTAAATGCATCCAAGGCTTGCCTTGATTGACGGAAAGTCAGGTTCCGGAGATGTTCCATAGATATCAAACCCGACCTCAACAGGTGGATTAACTTCCTCAACAACTTGGTTGACTACCACGTTCTCACTTTCGTTCACTACATGAGGTAACAATGCCATGTTTAATATGATACAAGATATAAAACATGATGCTTGACAATGGATGCAAAAGTCAGTAACTTGAATACAACTTTCCTTCGCGGTATAGTTGCAAACTAACAACTAACTAAACCTTTTCATAAACTCAAACACTTACTTTAAGTACCAAGGATCATTTTATGATAATGACCCAAGGTCATCACTCAATCCCAAATTCAAACAAAACCTAAATCATTAAGATTCACTATTTGTCTTTATTAAAAATTAATTCAAAATTATGAAATAAATCAACTTTCTCCAATTCAAAATTAATTCAAAATTATGAAATAAAACAGCGAGGTCTCCGGCAGCGGGACTCGGACCAACATGACCTCCTTGACATTGCGCACACACCAGTGGTACGGGTTGAAGCTCTAGGTCACTGGAGCGACCTCGCCGGCGACGATGGCGGCTCAGCGGAGCACGACCGACGTGTGCCCAGCGATTCAGTACCTCAGCGGCGAAACTAAGGTCGTCGACGTACGCAACATCTCTTAACGGACCTAAACGAGCAGTTAATTGAACCCCCAACGCTCTACAACGCAAGCAGCGACAAGCGCAGCGGCACGGCGGAGCAAAGCTCGTCGGCGTCCCACGGTCCGATGGCTACGGTGTGGTAGAGGTTAAATAGATCGCACAGACATGATCAGTGGCTCACCCCGAAGCTGATGCGCGTGAGAACGACGGCTAAGTCGAGTCAGAGCTAGGTCGTCGGCGTTGGAGACAAAAGCGGCGACGTGAACTCACAGTGAAGCTCCGTTCTAAGGAAAGCAGCCGACCAAACGATCAACCATCAAGCTCATGAGCATCATGAGAGAATGAAGATCAAGAAATAGTGAAAGCTGAAAATTAGGTTTTTGGAATTAGGTTTTTGCAGGGTAGCATTAAATGCTGGAAATTAGGTTTTTGGAATTCCAATTCAATTCAATGGTTATGAACATAATTCATCCCATACAAGTCAACACATATAATCATAAAAGTAAACTTGTTTTAGTGAATGCATATCAAAGTTTTCACCAACACAAGAATGATTTGCAATGCATATGATGACATGGCATATTTTTTGGGTTTAAAACACCAGAGGTGTCACAGGGATCACCCCCTCTCTCGCAACTAGTCGATCTCAGCCCGATCAACAGACGACCTTGTCCACTCCGCCATGGTCTTGGCTGGAGGCATCGACGGTTCAGTAGACTAGAAGGCAAAAGCTTTGGGATGGAATCAAGAGCTCTAGAGAGAGAAGGTTGTAGGTATAACCTTCCCTCTCGCCCCTTGTCTCCGCTACTATAGTTTGGGGACCGGCGACCACCCCACGACCGAGATGTTTACGTGGGTGGGCGGCGGGGCTTCACACCCATCATGTTAATGTGATGGGTTGGGAGGCGATGCCCCCTGCAGTAACAGGCTGTTCATGCCACCCACGCACGCATGCCTGCACGGGAATGCAGGAGCACATCGTCCGAGTAGTCAAGATTTCAGATGGTCAGACCTTGTGTGATCCTGGGAAGTAGACAGTGCGGTCTAATCCAAGCAGTCACGACAGTCAAGGGGCAGACTGAGGACTTGCTTCAATTTCTCTTGGTTTGTAGAGGCATGCATCAGATTAGGAAATCAGAATTCTGTATACAATTATTTTTGATGCATGGTTCTTGCAAGTTCAATAAATCTTATCAAATACATGAAAATAAGACGAGTTGGGTTCAACACAGATCAAAGTCACTCATGACTACTACTACTAATACAAATGTTGTGACCAAGTGCACTCCATAGGCAATAGTTTTATTCATAGCTCTGTACTGTATAGTGTCCGACCAGATCAAATGTGCCGCATTCGGACTTTCTTGCGAGCGCAGTAAAATATGAACAGCTATCTGGCTGCTCCATTTCAGTGGCTCATTTCTCAACGTGCATTTCTCAGAAAGCGTGCTCCTTAGATATCATGGAGATGTGGCCTCGCCTTTCCTCCAATTATCACCTGGCATCTGCTAGAATTCCATCGGCCATGCACGTCCCGTGCTATAAAAATAGAGAAAAATAGGGGAGTCAGTACAGTTGCATTGTAACCTTGCGAGCTCACCTTTCCGACTCGTCGCCTCCTCCCTAGCACCTCGTTCTTCAAGCTTGAACCATAGTGGCGCAGAAGTGTCTAAGGGAAGAGATGATGGTGCGGGACCTGGACGTGACTAGGCAAGCTCTCTACACGGAGAACCGGGAGGCGGAACGACTGCGGTCATGCTTCTCCACTGTGGAGACGACACTCGCCACAACCGATAGGGAGACGACCGTGGCTAAAGCCGCAACGGGTTAAGCACAGGCGCAGCTCACTAGTAAGGCATTGTCATTATCATATGTTCTTGTTTTGTGTGGCATCGCATCTTTTTAATTGGTAGGGTTTTCTCGTTCTTGCTCTTTTAGCCGTCATGGAACAGCTGAACGCCGCATCCGTGCAGCCAGTGGGGCTAAACTTCCTTGAGCGTGTCTGTGCTCTGCCGGCGTGGATCTAGGAGGTAGTGATGCATGGCATTCACCACGGGGCTGCGTCAGCCCTGTTCAGACGTAGACTTACATGCGGTGGAGCCGGGGTTCCTGCCGGAGCTGCCGATCCAAAGGGCTTCATAGTTCTTTTTTGCTATAGGATTTGGGTCCTTCAAAATTCCTATGTTTCTCTTCCATTCCAAAGGAGCCATAAGTCTTTGAGTTTCTTTTGTCCATTTCTCAGGATTCTATTTTACAGTAATGGTGGGCCCCAAACAGACGGGGAGATCTGCCCGCATGAAAATTTCACACCGCGCCAATCGGTGCCGCCTACACGCACCAAAAATTAGATGTCTCTCTTTTGCCCTTCACACAGAAATTAGATTTACCATGCCATCGATTTCATACAAGGGCATTTATGGTACTGTGATGGCCAAATAAAAGCACAAGGAATTGTTGTCTCCGCCTCCATCTCCATCCTCCAGCCGCCACCGTCTCTCCTCCTGCTCCAAATCCTGGCCCCATGGCCATCCTCTCCACTCTCTAGGCGTCCCCTCTGCCACCCCGCTCCCGCTCCAGACCCTAGGCGCCATCGACACAGCAGCTTGACTCATCAATCTCCACTCTCCAGCCACACCCTCTCTCATAGCTTTCTGAACCCTAGCTGGAGCTAGATCGCATTTGATTTGTCCACAGCAGGTCAGCTGACGGCGGAAGGACCACCTCGACGATGGTATCGATCAGATCTAGATCCCCTACTTCAGCACCTGTCATGACTAGTTAGATCTGAACCCTAGCTAGAACCAGATCTAGTACCCCTTCATGAACACCTGCCGCACTAGTTCTGCAACCACGATGACAAGACAGCTATGTCGATGACAAAGCGTATCCAGGGTACACGGAGAAAGAGGTACCCAAATTCCTTTTATGATGTGTACTGTATTATAGTGGTTAAACCTAGGATATGTAGATAGCGATGGGGTTGCATATTTCCTATGGTTGAGTGCAGCTGACATGTGCTTTATTGGATTAATGACTTTCGTATCAGCTGTAGTTACAAAGAATCATAGGAAGATGGAAGAACCAGGGGTGGCTGTTGAGGGATTTGGTGATACAGATAAAACATATTTAGATTTACAAGATGAGCCAGTGGCCTTTGCAGTTGAGGTGCTTGTTCTATCTTGTATTGACTTCGAGCAGGAGGGACCGGGGTTGCAAATAGCAATGCAGTGCTTTGCTGTCTGGATAGCAATGCAATTTGTACATGTTTGTAGCTTAAATTTGTTTATCCAATTTTAGTGTCTAGTTTGAAGAAGCCATAGAGGAGGCTCCGCCAGCAGGACAAAAGGCAGCGCTGATGTCAGTCCTAGAGGAAGGCAGCCCAAGAGAGTGAAGTCAACACGACTAGGATACTTGACTCATGGATCTAAGAAGAATAAGCAAAACCGTGCAAAAGTAAAGTACCACCAGGCTATAGGAACTCGCTCCTATGTTGTACAACTGCAATCATTTGTATGTGATGGTTGTGTTTTGTTGTTACTCTAGCCTTTGTATAAACATAAACTCATGTGCACTGTTAATAGAAGCAATAGTGGCAGGAACCTAATTGGCATCATCATTTAATTTTGAAGTTGCAATTTTGAACCAAACAATATGGTATGCATTGTGCTTATGTAATCCATATCTATAACCTAATGTTTACTGCTTGAATTACACAATATGTAATCCATATCAGTACCTATGTGTTGTGCTTATGTAATTCATATCAATATGAAACATGTGTTACTTGTTATGAACTAATCTCTTGGGTTTTGAATTAAAGTCCTCTTCCACTATCAGTAACCTAATGTGAAAGCATCTAGGCCCCTAGTTGGGTTTTGGTAATTAGTGACAATACGAGATTACTGTGACTAACGTGTGTTTTGCAGATGCAATTAAGTTAGGTCATGGTAATGGCAATTGATTGGGCAATCATGGTTGTCATGCCCCTACGATGGAAATCGTTTCAATTTTCAAAGGATGGACGACAAGGTTAAGGATGGACTAGTTCTAAGTGTCGTTTGGAGTTGAAGAGACACTTAGAGTAGTTTTGGACTTTGCACTAGTAGAGAAATGACTTTTGATCCACTTCGAAATTTGGCTTTAGTCCCGGTATTTTTCGCGCACGGGACTAGAGAAACCTTTAGTCCCAGTTGGTATCTCCAACCAGGACTAAAGGTCCCTACCCAACGGCTACTGCGGCAGACTTTTGCTGCAGGGGACCTTTAGTCCCGGTTGGAGCTACCAACTGGGACTAAAGGGTAACTTTTACTCCCGGTTGGTCTCTCCAATCGGGAGTAAAAGTCTACTCCCGGCTGGAGGCTCCGTCCGGGACTAGAAAGGGACCTTTAGTCCCGGTTGCTGTCTCCAACTAGGACTAAAGGTCCCCTCCTATATACCCCTACTTCCTCTCCGAGCCTGAGCCACTTCGAGCTCAATGTTCTTGCTGCATCGCCAGCCTCTCTTCTTCCTCATCGTCGGTAATCACAAGATTTCTTCGATTCCTCCATCGATTCTTCGGTTCTAAAGGTTACCAACTTTATACTCTCATGTTTCATCAGTAGCATATCTCATTTTGTGGACTAGATATATGTGGTTTTTTATGGTGGATTTTTTATTTGTAAGCCATTTAAGCTCAAAATCACTTTAAAGTTTGCATATTTAGATGAAGGAAGGTTAAAGTAGTTATTCAAAACTAGTATTCAGCTTTCATTTCTAGCATGCATAGCACACTTCATGGTTTAGAGATATAGAGAATTTTAGAGTTTTTTTAATTTTATTTGTTTATAAAATGAGAAATTTATATTATATTAAAAATAAGTATAGAGAGTAGATGGCAACTGCTTCTAGGTCCTCGGCCTCTCATCGGGTTCCAAAGCAACTGAGGCCAGACCTCCCTCTCATTGCATGCAGCAAGTGTGAGGAGAAGATTGTGATGGAGTACCGGGTGAGGAAGGAGTGTCCCAACAAGGGCCGTATCTTCTACAAGTGTCCGGATCGCAATGTGAGTTATTTTGTCGCATTTGATGATTATGGTTAATTTATACTTATTTTCATGATGATTGTGATTAAAGTTCTAATTTTTTGTTTTAATTTCAGTGGGATGGCACTGGATGTTCAGGCTGGTACTGGGAGGAAGAGTATGTTGAACACGTGCAAAACTCTCTTGCACAGGCGGCTACGGCGGCTGATGAGGCAGTGATCCTGCGGAAGAAGCCCATAGATGTTGAACAAATGCATGATCTGTCTGTTTTAGTTGGGATTGGTCGCGAAATCCTTATGCTGCTGAAGTGCATTTTAGCTTTAGTTTTTAGTGGTAGTTTGGATTGTCTACATTGTAGCGAGACTTTCATAAATTAATACCTTGTGTGGTGGCATGCATGTCGTATAATTAACTAATTATGTTCTAGGTTTTAATATGGTATGTATGTCATGTAATGTAGATGAGCCGGCACTGGATGTACAATGCTGATCGCCGCTCCCAAGAGTTCATTGAGGGCATGCATTCTTTCTTACGTGTGGCCGAGGCAAACAAATGTGATGGTTTCATGTGCTGCCCATGTGCCATTTGTAAGAATTTGAAGGAATATGCTAGCTCAAGGAGTCTTCATTCACACTTGTTGAAGTCGGGTTTCATGCCAAACTATATTTGTTGGACGAAGCACGGAGAAACTAGGGTTGTAATGGAAGAAGGTGAAGAAGAACAATGGGACGATGATGACATTATTGCTAAATATGGTGCCTTCAATGATACTGCAATGGGGGAAGCTGAAGAAGAGGTAGGGGCAGAAGATGAGCCCGCTGATGATCTTGGTCAGGCCATTCGTGACGCACAAAGAGAATGCGAAAGTGAAAAGGAGAAGATCAAGTTCGAGCGCATGCTAGAGCATCACAAGAAATTGCTATACCAACTTGTGATGTGGGGCAGAAAAAGTTAGGTACCACACTAGAATTGCTGCAATGGAAGGCAAAGAATGGTGTATCTGACAAGGGATTTGGGGAGTTACTGAAAATCCAAAAGAAGATGCTTCTGAAGGATAACGAATTGCCCGCCACTACGTACGAAGCAAAACAGGTAGTCTGTCCTTTGGAATTAGAAATCCAGAAGATACATGCATGTCCTAATGACTGCATCCTCTACCATGGCGAGGAGTACGAGAAGTTAGATGCATGCCCAGTATGTCATGCATCACGTTATAAGATCAGGCGAGATGACCCTGGTGATGTTGAGGGCGAACGTCCCACGAAGAAAATCTCTGCCAAGAATATGTGGTATGCTCCTATAATACCACACTTCAAACGTCTGTTCAGAAACAAAGACCATGCAAAGTTGTTGCGATGGCACAAAGAAGACCGTAAGGTAGACAATATGTTGAGACACCCTGCTGATGGGTCCCAGTGGAGAGCAATCGATAGAGAATTCCCAGAGTTTGCAAATGATGCAAGAAACTTAAGGTTTGCTTTAAGTATGGATGGTATGAATCCTTTCGGGGAGCAGAGCAGTAATCATAGCACTTGGCCTGTTAGTCTATGTATCTACAACCTTCCTCCCTGGTTATGCATGAACCGTAAGTTTATTATGATGCCAGTGCTCATCCAAGGCCCAAGGCAACCTAGCAACGACATCGATGTGTACCTGAGGCCACTAGTTGAAGAACTTCTACTTTTGTGGAACAGACCAGGTGTACGTGTGTGGGATGAGCACAAACAGGAGCACTTTGACCTGCGAGCATTGTTGTTCGTAACAATCAATGATTGGCCTGCTCTAAGTAATCTTTTAGGACAATCAAACAAGGGATATAATGCATGCACGCACTGTTTTGATGACATTAAAGGTATATTCTTGAAAAAATATCAAAAGGTCATGTACCTTGGCCATCGTCGATTTCTTCCTGCAAATCACCCCCTAAGAAAGAAAGGCAAGCATTTTAAAGGTAAGGCAGACCACCAAACCAAGCTGGGCAACTGAACTGGTGAGGATGTACTCAATATGGTCAAGGATGTGAAAGTAGTATTTGGAAAGGCACATGGTAGCGAACCTATTCTGAACAACGCCGACGGTCACGCACCCATGTGGAAGAAGAAGTCCATATTTTGGGAGCTACCCTATTGGCAAGTCCTAGAGATCCGTAGCGCGGTCGACGTGATGCACCTGACGAAGAATCTTTGTGTGAACCTGCTAGGCTTCATGGGTGTGTATGGGAAGCCTAAGGACACACTTGAAGTATGACAGGACCTGTAGTGTTTGAAAGAACGAGACAACCTGCATCCAGAGAAGACAGATGATGGACGCCATCACTTAAGTCCTGCCAGCTACACTCTTAGCAAAGAAGAGAAGGAAAACATGTTTGAATGCCTAGCAAGCATCAAGGTACTATCTGGATTCTCCTCAAATATAAAGGGTATAATAAATGTGCCAGAGAAGAAATTCCTAAACTTAAAGTCCCATGACTGCCATGTGCTCATGACGCAATTGCTTCCAGTTGCATTAAGAGGAATTCTACCTCCAAATGTACGTCTAGCCACCGTGAAGCTATGTGCATTCCTCATCGCAATTTCTCAGAAGGCAATCGATCCAATGGATCTAGCTAAACTATAGAATGATGTGGTTCAATGTCTTGTCAGCTTTGAGTTGGTGTTTCCTCCTTCCTTCTTTAATATCATGACACACCTCCTAGTTCACCTGGTCAAGGAGATTAGCATTCTTGGTCATGTGTTCCTGCACAACATGTTCCCCTTTGAGAGGTTCATGGGAGTCCTAAAGAAATATGTTCACAACCGTGCTTGGCCAGAAGGAAGCATCGCCAAGGGCTATGGAACAGAGGAGGTCATTGAGTTTTGTGTTGACTTTATTCCCAACCTTGACCCGATTGGTGTTCCTGAATCGCGACACGAGGGGAGACTAAGTGGAAAGGGGACACTAGGGAAGAAACCATATATTGGTATGCAGGAAAATTATTTTAATAAAGCACACTACACAGTTCTGCAAAACTCCTCCTTGGTGGATCCATATATCGAGACACATAAAGAGTTGCTCCGATCCGAGTTTCTAGGGAAGTCTGAAGCTTGGATTACGCGTCAGCACATGGAAACTTTCAGCGACTGGTTGCGAAAAGAATGTCAGGGTGATGAGAGTATTGATGAGCAACTGTATTTGTTGTCTAGGCAGCCATCGTGGCATATCCTCACATACAAAGGATATGTGATAAATGGGAATACATTTTACACAGTAGCCCAAGATAAAAGGAGCACCAACCAAAACAGTGGTGTCCGCATAGATGCCACCGACCCTAATGGAAATAAGCAAACATATTATGGCCGCATAGAGGAGATATGGGAACTAAACTATGCACCTACTTTTAAGGTACCTTTATTCAAGTGCCAATGGGTAAAGGCGACTGGAGGCGGGGTAGCAGTCGACAACCAGTATGGAATGACAACCATGGACCTCAACAATATTGGGTACAAAGACGAACCGTTCATACATGCCAAGGATGTGAATCAGGTGTTCTATGTCAAGGACATGTCTACAAAACCGAAGAGAGGGAAAAACAACAATGACCCTATCAATGAGCCAAAGCGCCACATAGTTCTTTCAGGAAAAAGGAACATCGTCGGAATTGAAGACAAGTCAGACATATCAGAAGATTATGAAAAGGATGACCGAATTCCACCCTTCATAGTGAACAAAGACCCAAGCATCTAGCTAAATGATGAGGACACTCCATGGTTATGGCGCGATCATAACCAAGGGATATACGTTAAGAAGAAGTTCACTACTGTGCCCGCTTGATATATATAGTGATGTTTAATAGTGTGTATTAGAGGTATTATGTAATAATTATGAATTCAGAGATGTTTATTAGGTGTTTCCTTTTTTCTATGTTCAGATTAAATTTGTGTTTGATGGTGGGATTTCCATGTCGCTTTTGGACAATGAGTGATGAAAAAAATGAAAAGATTTACGTTAAAATGATGTGAAAACAAATTTCCAATCGAAAACAAAAGTTTTAATGATTTAAATTAAACATTACATTTTTGCATTAACGAAATAGTAATTATTAATGACATTATGTTTCAATATTTATAAGAAAAAACAAAAAACTTTAGGTCACACAATTTTCCTGTGTGCAATAAAGCAAAAGTAAATCCATATTCTTTTAAAACAAATTTATGCCTTGTATTTAATTTACTGTGCAATTAACAAGACTTTAACATTTTATAGAAAGAAATATATAAAAAACAAATAGAGCTTAAAACGGGCGGGAAGTGAAACTACAGCCCAACTTTAGTCCCGGGTAGATCTAAAGGTAACCTTTAGTCCCGGCTCGTAATACCAGCCGGGACTAAAGGTCTTTTCGTCCCGGGCATTTACAGGGGCCGGGACTAAAGGTCCCTCCCCTATATAAGGCGACCGTTTCTTCTTCCTCCTCACTCTTCGTCTTTGTCACCCATCGCCACTGCCGCCGCCGCTGCCCTCATCACCGTCGCCCGTGGCCTCACCGTCCGCAACATCGGCCTCTTTGACCCCGCCCTCATCCCAAGTATGTGATTCTTTTCCGGCGAGCTCTTCCATAGACGCTCTTCTTCATCATCGTCGTCTCTGGCCATCTCGTACTCCGTCTCAGCCATGCGCCCCTGGCCGCACCCGCAGCCCCGCAGCTCCCCCTCCCCATGTCCTGGCGTGCCCCTTCGCGTGTTCCCCTGCGCTGCACACGCGCAGGTAGCAGCGCCGGCCAGCCATGGCACCCGGACGGGCCTAGCCCAGCTGCGGTGGGGCCGTGCCTGCGTGCGTCGGTGTCGCACCGCAGGCAGCAGTCGCCCGCTGCCTCAGCCCTGCCTGTTCCTCCCCACGGCTGGAGCTCCGTCCCCATGGCCATGGTGGCCCTGTCCTGTACGTGCATACCATCGAAGAAGATCAAAGTAGAAGACAACTTATTTACGATTATCATATAATGTCATCCGTTTACTCTCCGATTTGAGTAGTTCTTTTTGCGTTAGTTTCGTATTGACGCGCTCTACACAGTAGTATTAATGCTTTTCATGTCATTTATTTTTTCATATATTGTTAAATATTAATTTGATTAATATACTTGTAACTAGTTTTATAACTAAAATCAATATAGGTTTATTACCTCGATATTTTACATAAAAACATTAATATGATTAGTTGCTAACTGAAATGTGTTTTAATTACACTTGATTAGTTTAAGCACGTTGCATATATGATACAGACATTTAGATACTCACATGCTTTTCTCTTTTACGCTGTTAAAACTTCAATGGATTAAATAATACATGCATGTGTATAGTTAAAATATAATTAGTTTAACTCGGCTTTTCAAATGAAAATATAAATTGACTAATCTGAATTGGTAAATCATATGATTTTCCTCATTTAAAATAAATCAAGCTTACAGGTTTTTGTTTTGTTTATAAAGTAAATCTAAGTGTGTGAATTAGAAAAGGTGGTCCAATCAAGTGATGGAGCTAGATGATGGTCATAGTGAAAGTGATGGTCACAAAAAGATGGATCAAGTGCTTCACATTTGGAAAAGAAGAAAGCTAGATGATGGCCATACCGACCCAGCTTATGGCGCCCCCAACACCCCCCACGCCAGTCGCCCCGCCGGTCGCGCCCCTTCTCCTCCGAGGTCGCCACCTTCTTCTGTACGTCTTCTTCCTCCCATGTCCCTGCCTTCGTTATTGCCCTTCCTCCGGCGTAGCCCCCGCCAGTGACGCGCTGTTGGTTGCTGTCGGTGCTCCTCCCACCAAGGTCGCCGCAGCGCAAGGTGCGCGCGCCCCCACGGCACCTGTAGTGGACCTCCCCTCGCCTTTCGAAGCCTCCGCCGGCCTCCTCCACCTTGGCGTCTTCCTGTCCATGCCTCTACCCGACAGAGACACCTCCAAGTTTACGCCTTCCTCCTCCCTCTCTCTAATATTTTATAGATATATGGGTTTTTATTTTTTATAGATATATCTAGTGGTGTAAAAGCTAGATGGCTGCCCCGAGAGACAACATGGATGAAGAAATGATGGATATTATCAATACCGGCACTCAATTTGCCGATGGTGACCAGCAGGATGTAGATGACGGGAGTCAATACCTGGCTCTTGAAAATAATCAAGAAAATATTATGCAAGAAAATATTGGCGAGGTATATATATTTATATATATATTTGAATATTATATATATATATTTGAATATCTATCATCTATTATGTGTACACATGATATTTATTTATTCTTTTTTTATACGTAGCCCTCTAGATTGATGACCACAACGGCGAAAAGCAAAAATATTTGAGGCCCGAAAAAGCCATTGGAGGGGCGCTACATAATATCGGAATTCAATATCGAGACAGGCGAATCACTTGGTCCACATGCAAGGAAATTCGTGCAACACTGTGGGTACCTTGTAAGGGACAAACTTCCGATCAGTGCCCGTGAATGGAAGCAAAAGATCAATGAGCCTCATGTTAGTTTTGTCTCTGATCTTGATAAGAATTTAATTTGGGATGATATCCTTCAATATTTCACGTTGTAAGCGGATGATTATGATGCTATCAACGATGATGAATTGAAGGAGCTAGTTCGAAAGTGAGCTATGAAGAAGATGGCCACATAATTCCAGACTTAGAAGAAATCACTATACACGAAATACGTCAAGAAGAACCTAACACCCAATTTCAATACTAGGGGCCCGCTCGCAAAGTTGAGGCCCTACTGGAATGATTTTGTACAGTACAAGACATCGAAAGAGGGTGAGGAACGGGTGAGAAGGAACCAAGAGAATGCCCAACATAAGGTATACCACCATGGCATGGGATCAGGTGGCTACGCGACTGCCATTCCCTAGTGGGAAAAAATGGAAGCGGACATTCTTGCCAAGGGTATCACACCAGAATCACTCAATTGGCCCAAACGCGCGAAGAATTGGTTTTTTGCTCATGGGGGAAGACTAGACCTACAGACTGGGAAGCTGGTTCATGGCCCAAAACTCGAAAGAGCAACACAAAGATTTTCTTATGCTCTACAAGCTAAAGCTATTAGTGCATTCAGGTCCAAAAGAGAGAAGGATGAACTAACGTATGCCATCGGGACTGCTGAACGCAGTGGCCGAACGAGAGGTTTAGGACAAAACATTTCTTGGGAGCATGGTTTCCCTAACGATAGAGATACCTATAGAAGCCGGTAGAGAAGGAAGGATGAGGAAGCAGCATGGATCAACAGGTTGAAGGAATATGTTCGTGAGTCACGGGGGGCGTTGCTTCAAGCATAGGAGCACGAAAAAGACATGCAAGCTAGAATGCAGGATGAAATCATAAAGCAAGTGCAAATAGCAATGAGTGCCCAAAGACAGGCATCAGATCCAGGAATCAACATTAATATTAGCCCCCTGATCAGTTGAAAAGCAGCTACGCTTCCACGGAGTTGCCAAATCAAGATGACGCAATGCTACGTTTCCCCGTGGATGACATCACTGCACCGTTTACATCATGTGAGCTACATATTCCAAAAGGGAATGCCACAATCATGGTGGCTCTCGGTGTTTTTCTTCTCTAGATCCTACCAAGACACCAAGAATCCATGGGGCAATAATACCACCTGGATATGTTAACGTCGCAGTGGATAGAGTTAACAAAGGTTTTAGTGATCTGGCTCTTGACATTCCAGGAGGTGATGGGGAGAAGACTCTAGGAGAAGCAAAGAAGACATTCATACTATGGTGCAGCGCTACATCAATATTCCTGGGGTCTCTAGTCCACCGCTGCTTCCTCAACTACCAGACAATAGGTGCGGACAAAAGTGAATGAAACAATTTTTTCACTAATTTTCTATTGACATGCATGATTAATAATAACAATTTCTTATACCTAATTATTCTTTTTTGTACTCACACAGCAGGGCCTCCGCCAACCTAAGTCCAATTATTCAATCTCTAGATCATCATAGTGCTCCGGGCAATGATTATGCAACGCCGCCACCACCGCCACCTCCAAGGAGGTCTCCAACGCCTCCAAGGAGGTCTCCAACGGCTGCCCCACCTCCCTTGATGACCAAGAAGCAGCCAGCTCCTAAGAGGTCCGCCCCGCAAACGAAGTCGTTGGCCCACCAGCCGGCAAAGAAGAAAGCCTCCTCTAATCTAGTTATTCCCCAAAAATTGTCTTACGAGAAAAGTGAAAAGGAATTAAATGCTACAGTACAAAAAGATGTGAACAGTTTCTTCGAAAAAGTAAGAAAGCAACGAGAAGCGAGGGAGAACCCAGAGAAACCGTACTTCTACCTACCTCCAGATCTTCTAAGAAAGAAGGTGGACCAGAAAAAGCGGGAATCTTAAAAGACCCTGCCAAAATCGGACTACGACCGCTCTCTCACCAAGTCATTTGAGGCGGCGCAGAAAAAGACTAGAGCAGGGAAAGGTGTTGCACAACTCAGACAACAATCGCAACAATCAGTCCCCCCTCTTGTCATTCGTAACGAATATGGTTCAAACTTAGACTTACAGGACATCGATTTTGAGGACCTGGTTCGGTTTTACGATGATACTGGTTTGGACCTTGCCCAAGTGCTCGCTGAAGGACCATCTACTCCGAAAATGGATCCTTGGAAGAAATTTGAACATGGAAAGAGTCTATACAACCCTGAGGCCTTAGGTGAACTGGGTACCCAAATGTACCTGCTAAACAAGTGGTACATGGCGGCGTGTGAACGAGGAGAGAACTTTGTTTCTATCAGAGTTAGAAACCAACATTACTTTCGTGCTGATGATGTTATATATGTCGAGTTTTTAGAATTACACCAACTATGCCACCTGGACTCTCTCGACAAAAGTCTCATTAGCTGCTATTGTCTGTAAGTGTGATTATTTTCTACTATTAAAGTGTATTTATATAAAGCTACATGTATATATATAAATTATATATCCTCACACTACATTTTTATATATGCAGATATGAGATGACAGAACTCAGAAAGAGAAAGGATAATGATGTTGGTTTCGTTGATCCAAATGTCTTATTCAAACACCCTAATCCCCCCCTGAATGGAAAGCTGAACTCGAGAAAAATCTCATGAGGTTCTTAGTGAACCGACAAAACAAGGACATACTCTTCCCCTACAACTTCAAGTGAGTGTTAAATAATTAATGTCAATCATATGGACATTTGTTCAATTATTTGCTTACTAGCTAAGCTATCTCCCATATAGTTAATGTCGATCATATTTGTGTATAAAAACATATGCAGCAATCACTGGATATTGATGGTCATCGATATGGCCAATAGTTAGTTGAGCATCTTAGACTCATTAAGAAAAGAGCAAACAGAGTACCAAGACATGATAGATATTATCCAAGGGTAATTTGGTCTCTCTAGCAACTATATATACCCCGATCTCTTAACCGCAACAATTATTAAAGGCCAAATTAATTTTTTATTTTATTGGCCGCAGTGTTTGGAAAAGTTTCATTGAGGAACACCACATGAAACATTACAAAGCACCACTGGATGTAATCGCACACAAAGTAAGTACTAGCTATATTTATATATATATAATTCAATTAACACCATACATGCTTTCAATTCACCGGATCTTTTTTCTTGTAAAAGTGGGTTCTGAGGCAAGAACAGGGGACCAACTACTACGGATACTATGCTTGCGAGTTCATCATGGCATACTCAAAAAGAACTCCTGAAGAGATCCTCAAAGTACGTTATATAAATGTATTCATATATTCACAATTTCTTTTATTGCTCATATGTATAAGTAATCACATGACCAACACATATATATATATATATTAATACTTTTCCTTTAACTTTTATTGAAGACTCTATGGTTGAAGGAAAAAGTCATACGACGTGACCAATTGAAAGCAATTCAAGAGACCATAGCAGGATTTCTTAATGACCAGGTCTTAAACCCTGCCGGCGAGTTCTACAATGACATGAACGAAACATGGAAGCCAAACCAGATGGAGTGAATTTGTTATCCCAAGGATATGATAGAATATACAATGCAAGCTTTATTTGTAATATATATATATATACATATTATATGTACATAAAATAACATACAATATATGTATATGCATGTAATATATACGTTAGTTTCATACTTTAGTTTGTACAAAATGTTCGAACATTATAAGCGTGCAGAATACGTATATTATTAGCAGTGTAGAATGCGTATTCGAAAACATATTCAAAAACTAAAACGAATCATCAATTGAAAATAGAAACAAAAAAAACCTTTAGTCCTGGTTGGTAATACCAACCGGGACTAAAGGGCCGGCCCACGTGGCCAGGCCGGAGGCCCCTTTAGCACCGGTTGGTATTACCAACCGGGAGGGCGAGAAACCAGGACTAAAGGAGGGGCCCTTTAGTCCCGGAGTCGTGCTCCTGGTTGGGAAACCAGGACTGAAGGGGTTTCCCAACCGGGAGTACAGCTTGTTTCTGTACTAGTGTTGTTTTTCCTTTGGCCATACTATTAAGGAGGGTATGGATGAATAGCTTGACCTAGGTGAGTCTAGTGGGTTAGGTGTGGTGCACACTTGTCAAAACTAGCACTAGGTAGCTTCAAAATAGCCCTAAGATCAATTGGAGCAAACTTCATTCATGTATGATTGCGAGTTGAAAGAGAATGGAGGGTCAAATGCTGACCGGACGCTGGATCCGGTGTGACCGGACGTTGGTGCAGAGTCCGGTCAGTTTGTTTGATCAACGTGAAGTTGTTTGGATGTGACCGGATGCTAACTAAAATGTGATCGGACACTGGGTGCCAGAGACCGGTCAACTCCAGTAAGGTTCCAGAGAGGGACAATCCTGATCGGACGCGTCCAGTCAATGATAACCAAACGTTGGTCAGGTTCTAGCTACTAACCGGACACTGAGCAGCAAAGTGACCGGACGCTGGGTGCTAGAGTCCGATCAACATCAGTAAGGTTCCAGAGGGCAGTTTTTGTGACAGGACGCATCCGGTCAGTGCTGACCGGACGCTGGTCAGTGTCCGGTCACAACTTAACTGCTTGGTGGCGGGGAGAACTGACCGGAGCGTCCGGCCACCCCGCAGTGGCATATAATAGTTCGTTTTGAATGAGGGGTTATAAATACTTCCTCTATTCACTCAAGGGATCACTTTTGCTCATTCCAACAACTAAGAAACACCCTTGAGAGTGCCAAGAAGAGCAAGGTCCTAGTAAGGTGATTGAGATTTGAGAATCCAAGAGAGAGGCCTCATTAGTGAAAGCAAGAGTAGCAAAGTGTGCATCCACCCTTCTCATTAGGCTTGTTGTGGTCAAGTGAGAGTGCGTGCTTGTTACTCTTGGTGATCGCCATCACCTAGATGGCTTGGTGGTGATTGGGAGCTTGGTGATCATCCGATGGAGCTTGTGGATGACCCAACTCAAGTTGTGAGCGGTTGTGGGTGATTCACCGTGATGGAGTGTCAAAGAATCAACCCGTAGAGAGCACTTGATCCTTACGTGGATCAAGGGGGAGCTACACCCTTGCGCGGGTGCTCCAACGAGGAATAGTGGGGAGTGGCGACTCTCTGATACCTCGGCAAAACATCATCGCCTTCCTCCTTCTCTCTTTACCTTAAGCATTTACTTTGAGCAATTCCATTCTTGTCTTTACATTCATAGAATTGTCATGCTAGAGTAGGATTGGAACATAGGTTACTAAATTTTTGTGCGTTAGAACACTAGAAACACTTTCTAGGCACAAGGGGTGAAGTGGGCTAATCGTAGGGTTTAATTATTGCAAAGAATTTTAGAATTAGCCCAATTCACCCCCCCCCCTCTTGGGCATCTTGATCCTTTCAATTGGTATCAGAGCCTCGTGCTCACGTATTTAGGCTTAACCACCTAGAGAAAGATGTCTCACGGGGATGGAACCTCCTCCTATCTTTGAGGGGGATGATTTTCCTTATTGGAAAATCTACATGGAGGCATATTTAGAAGCTCTAGATGTTGGAAAACTTAGAGCCGCCTCACAAGGATTCCCAAAACCTCGGGATCTCACGCACCTTCAAGGTGATGAAGTAAACTACGAGAAATAGAATGCAAAGGCTAGAAACACCATCTTTAGAGGCCTTTGCAAAGATGTGTTTAACTGGGTGAGGAACCACAAGGACACCCATGCACTATGGTCGGACATTTGTGCGCTCCATGAGGGAACTAAGAGCGAGCGTGAGGAACGCTATCATCTCGTTATGAAAAAGCTTAATTCTTTTGAGATGCTTCCTAAAGAGAATGCTAATGAAATGTACTCACGCTTGAATGTTCTTGTAGAGGAAGTCAATGGGCTTGGACTCACTCAAATGCAACCATCCGATGTTTTAGAAAAATCTTGAGTGTCCTCCCCATTGATAAATATGGGCATATTGTGACCATGCTTCATCAAGGTGATCTTTCCATCGCTACACCGACTCAAATCTTGGGAAAGATCAATGCTCATGAGATGTACATGCACATCACACCACAAGATGGCTCATCCTCTACCAAGAAGAAAGACAAAGACTTAGCATTCAAGGCTAGCCAAGAGAAGGGCAAAGCAAGAATTGAGTATGGGAGCTCAAGTGATGATGAAGTTGATGATGCAAGTCTTGCTCTCATGGTGAGAAGAACTGCTAAGATACTAAAGAAGCTCAATAAGAGTGGCATCAAGTTTGATGGGAAGAAAAAGAAGTTCTTCACTAGCATAAGAAGAAAGCCAATCTCCAAGATGGATTGCTATAATTGTGGAGAACTTGGTCATCTAGCACATCAATGCACCAAGCCCAAGAAAGACAAGTACAAGGGCAAGAAAGATGACTCAAGTAATGAAGATGAAGATGAGAAGAAGAAAAACAAGCCATATAAGAAGAAGGATGGCAAGAAGGACTTCCATAAGAAGAAGAAAAATGGGAAGGCATACATCGTCGGTGATTGGCTCACGGACATTGATTCATCAAGTTGCTCATCCGATGATGATAGTGATAATGAGAAGGTGGCCGCCATTGTGATTGACTCTTCATCATCTTCACCGACACCACCGCCATCATCCTCTACACACCTATGCCTTATGGCCAAGGGTGAACGAAAGGTATCAAATGATGATGATAGTAGTGGTGATGATCATGCTAACAATGATGATAGTGATAGTGATAGTGATAGTGATAGTGATAGTGATAGTGATAATGATGAATATGAATCATCTTCATATGAGGATCTTGTTAAATTGCTAAATCAATACACTAAGATCATTAGAAAGACTAGAGCTAAGAATGACAAGCTAGAAGCTAAGAATGATTCTCTTTTAGCTAAATATGATATAGCCGAAAAGGCTAGTGTTGAGCTTAGAGAAGCAAATAAAGCTATGTCATCCAAACTCAAGGAGCTCAAATCTTCTAAGAAAGAGCTTAACCATAAACATGATAAACTTGAGGGGATGTATAAAGAGCTCATCACTAGCCACAATATGCTAAAAGAAGAATATACAACTCTCAGGATCAATCATGATAATCTTGTTATTGGTCAAGAATTTTTATCCAATGAGCCACATGATGCTACTAACGATGTTGTTAAGATTGATACAGCTACATCATGTGATGATTTAATTGTTGAGAGCATTGAGCAAGGATGTAGTGGCAAAGGCAAGCAAGTGGTTGAAACCGACAACTATGATGAGTATGTCAAGCTCAAGCATGATAATGAAAAGCTCAAGAAAGATCTTGAAGAGCTCAAAACCACCAACACTATAGTGCTAGAAACTCTTGATCATGATGGTGATTTGATTCTTCAGAATGAGAAGCTCAAAGAAGAGAACAAGAAACTCAAGGAAGAGAAAAATAATGATGCACTCAAGGACTCAAGGAAGAGAACAAGAAGCTCAAGTTAGAGAAAGAGCATCTCAAGATTGGATTGAGCAAGTTCACAAGAGGCAAGCATCTTCAAAGTGAGCTATTAATGAACACCATCATGAAGATGGATAGAAGTGGCATTGGGTACTTGGCAAACCAAGAGAAGAAGGCTCAAGCTCAACAATAACAACACAAGTCAAAGCCAAAGCCAAAGAGATGTTTTGAGTGTGGACAAGAAGGCCACTTTTTGCCCATGAGTGTCAAACTCCACCATCACAACCCTTGCCTAAGCATGCTAGACCATTTGCTTTCAATGCTCATTACATGCTTAGAAAGGACTCTAGTGAAAACATGAAGGTTATGTTCTTAGGACCTCCCAACAAGAATAGGCCTAAGAAAATTTGGGTAGCAAAGTCACTTGTTGAGAAAGTCAAGGGCCCTCAACAAGTTTGGGTTCCTAAAGCTTGATCTCTTGTGTGTAGGTGAACTACAAGACTGGTGGAAGTCATTGGGTAATTGATAGTGGTTGCACACAACATATGACCGGTGATCCTCGTATGTTCACCTCACTAGATGAAGTAGATGGACAAGAAAGAATCACATTTGGAGATAATTCAAAGGGCAAGGTTAAAGGATTGGGCAAAGTGACAATATTAAATGATCATTCAATCTCAAATATGCTATATGTTGCTTCATTGAGCTTCAACTTGCTATCCGTTGGACAATTGTGTGATCTTGGTTTTTAATGCCTATTTACCGAGAAGGAAGTGGTTGTATCCAAGAAAGATGATGATCAAGTGATATTCAAGGGATTTAGATACAACAACCTATATCTAGTGGACTTCACCTCCGAAGATGCTAATTTGAAGACATGTCTATTCACCAAAACAACACTTGGGTGGCTATGGCATAGAAGACTTGCTCATGTTGGAATGAGCTCACCCAAGAAGCTAATGAAGAATGATTTGGTGAGAGGGTTGAAGGATGTGAAGTTTGAGAAGGACAAGCTTTGTAGTGCATGTCAAGCCAGCAAGCAAGTTGCAAATACTCATCCTACAAAAGCTTTCATGTCAACAACAAGAGTGTTAGAGCTCCTTCACATGGACTTATTTGAACCAACAACATATAAGAGTTTGGGAGGAAATATTTATTGTCTTGTGATTGTTGATGACTACTATAGATACACATGGGTATTCTTCCTTCATGACAAATCCGAAGTTACATCATGCTTCAAGAAGTTTGCCAAGAGAGCACAAAATGAGTTTGAAGTGAAACTCAAGAAGATTAGAAGTGACAATGGAAAGGAATTTGACAACACAAACATTGAAGCTTATTGTGATGAAGTTGGGATCAAACATGAGGTCTCCGCAACATATACTCCACAACAAAATGGTGTAGTTGAGAGAAAGAATCGGACATTGATCACACTAGCAAGAACAATTCTTGATGAGTACAACACTCCTAAAGCTCTATGGGCGGAAGCAATCAACACCGCATGCTATGCATCCAACCGCCTATTCCTTCAAAAGTTTCTTGGTAAAACACCTTATGAGTTGCTCAATGGGAAGAAGTCGGACGTCTCCTTCTTTAGAGTGTTTGGTTGCAAATACTACATCTATAAGAAGCGGCAACACCTAAGGAAGTTTCAAAGATGTTGTGATATTGGTTTTCTTGTTGGTTACTCATCAAAGTCCAAAGCATATAGAGTATTAATCATGCCACCGGCTTGGTTGAAAAAACATATGATGTGGAATTTGATAAATCTAACGGCTCCTAAGGAGCATATGAGAATCTTGATGATGTAGGTGATGAACCATTGAGGGAGGCCATGAAGAATATTTCGGTTGGAGACATCAAGCCTAATGATGATGAAGATGATGTACAAGTGATCAATCCACATTCTTCATCAAATGTGCCACAAGATGGTGATAAAGATGGGAGAGTAGAAAATGAAGACACTCATATCTCCCATGAGCAAATGGTGACACAAGCACATGATGTTGATGCTCCACAACCTCCCCCTCAAGTGGTTAATAAAAGAAATTCACCTCTACTACAAGCTCATCCACAAGATCTTATCATAGGGAGTCCATCAAAGGGAGTAATGACTCGCTCTCAAAAGCTTGCTTCGTTTATTGAACATCACTCTTTTGTCTCTTGCTTTGAGCCTACTAAGGTAGAAGAAGCTCTTCAAGATCCGGATTGGATAAATGCAATGCATGAAGAGTTGAACAACTTCACCCGAAATGAAGTTTGGACTCTTGAAGAGCGACCACAAGGTGCAAGAGTCATTAGAACAAAATGGGTGTTCCGTAACAAGCAAGATAATCAAGGCGTTGTTGTGAGGAACAAGGCAAGACTAGTTGCAAAGGGGTTCTCTCAAGTTGAAGGCTTGGATTTTGGAGAGACCTTTGCACCGGTTCCAAGACTAGAAGCCATTCGTATCCTCCTTACATATGCATCACATCATGAAATGAAACTATATCAAATGGATGTGAAAAGTGCATTTTTAAATGGCTTCATAAATGAACTAGTCTATGTTGATCAACCTCCCGGATTTGAAGACCCTAGATATCCTAATCATGTTTATAGGTTGTCCAAGACGCTATATGGGCTTAAGCAAGCTCCAAGAGCATGGTATGAACGCCTTCGAGATTTCCTCATTGAGAAGGGCTTCACCATTGGGAAGATCGACACCATACTATTCACCAAGAAGCTTGATGGATACATCTTCATTTGTCAAGTATATGTTGATGATATTATTTTTGGATCATCAAATGAAGATTCTTGCAAAGAGTTTGGTGAATTGATGTCGAAGGAGTTCGAGATGTCAATGATTGGAGAGCTTACATTCTTTCTTAGTTTTCAAGTCAAGCAAATGAAAGAAGGGATTTTCATCTCTCAAGAAAAATATACTAATGATCTTCTCAAGAGATTCAAAATGGATGAATGTAAGCCAATCAAGACACCAATGCCAACTAATGGACATCTCCACCTAGATGAGGGAGGTAACATGGTTGATCAAACTCTCTACCACTCTATGATTGATAGGTTGTTATATCTAACAGCATCTAGGCTCGACATCATGTTTAGTGTGTGTATGTGTGCTAGATTTCAAGCTAATCCTAAGGAAACTCATTTGATTGCTGTTAAAAGAATCCTTTGGTATCTTAAGCATACACCAAGCATTGGCCTTTGGTATCCCAAAGGAGCTAGATTTGAATTAGTTGGCTATTCCGATTCGAATTATGCCGGTTGCAAAGTTGATAGAAAAAGCACATCCGGAGGGTGCCATTTGCTTGGTAGATCACTTGTGTCTTGGTCCTCCAAGAAGCAAAATAGTGTGGCTTTGTCCACCGCCGAAGTGGAATACATTGCCGCGGGTGCTTGTTGTGCACAAATACTTTACATGAAGCAAACTTTACTAGACTACGGTGTAGTTCTAGAAAAGGTACCTCTTTTGTGTGACAACGAGAGTGCGGTAAAACTTGCTAATAATCCGGTTCAACACTCTCGCACCAAGCACATAGATATCCGCCATCACTTTCTTAGAGATCATGTTGCTAAGAATGATATTTCACTAGAAGGTGTAAGGACCGAGGATCAATTGGCGGATATCTTCACTAAACCGCTAAATGAGGCAATATTTTGTTGGTTGAGGAATGAGCTCAATGTGCTTGATTTTAGCAACTTCACTAAAAAATGAGTTTGTGTTGTCCCTTGCATTGCATTGTAATATACAACACGTTTAATCTTTGGTAATGCATTTAGGGCTTGTCTAACATGGTTAAGATAACCACCGAAAAGCGTGTGAAGAAGCTTAACCTTAGATCAAACTTGACAAGCATCTAGAATTACTTTCAAGTATTGCATTGCATATGCATGAATGTTGTTTTGTCGTTTCTCTTCAATCACTCTTTTATTGCCTATTTTCTTAAAAAGAATTATAGCCTAAGGCAAAATACTTTGAAAATTTTGAGGGTTTGAGAGAGGTCACTCACATCAGTCCCAATTAGTGTTTATTTAGGTCTTATTGAAGTTGGGACTTAATTAGGAATAGGCAGCTTGAAGGACTTTGAAGATTTGTTGAAGAAGAGTGACCGGACGTTGGACTAGACTCTGCTCCCCTATGTCCGGTCAGTTCATAGGTGGTGAACCATTGCTGCGAAGGAGTGACCGGATGCTGGAACAGTGTTCTCCCAACGTCCAATCAGAAGGTGATCTTGCATCCGGTCAAGCGAAGGAGAAGAAGGCAGGACCGACCGGACTCTCGCTGCGTCCGGTCAATTGTGATTGGACGCGTTCGGTCATAACTCGAGGGGTTTTGGACCTCTCTGGAGTCGACCGGACTCTGGGTGGCAGCGTCCGGTCGTTGCCACCGGAGCGTCCGGTCAGTAGAAATCGTGCGGGTTCTAAACTCTTTCCTGATTCCTTTTCTATTACGTCATGGGGGCCACCATATAATCTCGCATCCACACCACCCGTACTCATCTTGCCCGCACCAACATCGTCGCATCCGTGCCCTAGCCGCTGAATCCACCAGCGCCGCTTCTTGCTCGCGCTGCCTCCTAGGCTATCGTGCTGCACCACCACGCCCTCATCGTCCGCACCCACGCCACTCTACTCCCCGCACCCAACTTCCACTCCTCAAGACACAACAGCCCAAAGACCGCCGTCGCATCCCGCACCGCCGCGCACGTATACTCTCCGATGTCCACGCCAATTACCGCGCCTCGCCAAGCAGAGTCGCCTCTTGCGCCAACTTCGCCGCAACAGCACCACCAGAGCCTCGCCAGAACCCTAACTGCATCTCCATGGCCAATTCACCACGCAGTGCCAACCCTAACCCTAATTGCCATCCCGATGGTCCTCCGTGTTTCGTTCCTTGTTCTTCGGTTCGTCGATTCGTCAGGTAGCAAGCCCTCGATTCTAATTTCGTACCTAATGCTTGCTTCTTAGGGTTTCATATCTTTAGATATATGTTGAAATTATTCATATGTCAATCTATTCAATCGTGCAGCGAGTCGGTGTTGTTGAGGTCTCATTTGCAGTTGTCAGTCAACTCGGGGCCAAGCTCGCGAGTACGGATCGAGGCCAAGCCTTGGGAGTGTCAGTGACAGTTGTTTCTTGTCCAAGGCAGCAGATCATTCCAGATGGCTCGTGTCAACAACGCCGGAGGTGGTCCAGGTGATGAGGATCCGAGGCCTCCGCCTCGCTTGCCTACTGATGTGAAAGGCAAGGCGACGAAGAAGCTTGCGATAAAGAAGAGGAAGTATGCAGATGCTAACACAGAGAGAGCAGCAACAGTTGTAGCCGCCATAGACCATGCAGAGAGAGGAGGTGCTAGGAGTGGAGTACAGATTGTAGATCAGCTTTCACCAGCACAGAGGGCAGCTATTGAGCAGGTTGAGCATCATCATGGTAGTCCAGCTGGGACTATCATGCTTGAGGGTCGTCGTGTTGCTTTGGAGGAGCCTCAGCCTCAGGGGGAGCCACAGCCAGCAGAGCAGACTCAGGAGGGAGAGCAGGCTGAGGAGACAGAGCTAGCATCTCAGCCACAGCTTTGCCGCTCTAGTCGTACCTGTACTCAGGTGACACCGAGGCCAAAGACACAGCGGAGGGATTCTCGTCCACCTCCTGGACCATAGGGTCCGCCTCCAGTGACTCATCTGGATTTGAGGGCCGCCACGGCCAAGCAGGTGCAGCAGCTCAGATTTGTGTAGTTTGAGGAGTGGTTCCCGCCTAGGAGGGATGAGCGTGCTTCAGAGGGCTTCTACACACCACTACAAGAGGATTTTTATAATGCATATCTTAACAGTGGGGCAGCATTCAGGTCTCATAGGGTTTGTTCTATTGAGGCCATTGTAGCAGCAGCTGGAGAGCAGATTCACCCTTACCTATCTTACTTGCCAGGGCTGATAGGCTTACTCAAACGGACAGGCAGATATGTTCCATCTTGGGTCTGTGAGTTCTATGCTATACTTTGGATTGACCCACATCACAGATTCATTCACTTTGCATTCAGAGGCAGAGATTACAGGCTGATGAGCTTTAGGATCAAGGAGATTCTCAGGCTTCAGGAGCAACCCTTCCAGCTACATGAGGTTTGCTATGGTCAGACAGCGCCTCCTAGACTCCCTCACGGCGGTCTTGTGCCTCCTACTGATTTGGTCTGCTATTGCTTCATAGAGCCTTTTGGCGAGGGGTCGAGCAGGACACTCAGGGATCTTACTCCTATAGCTAGACTACTTCATGCTATCATGAGGAGGACCCTGCTCCTGAGGATGGGATGTCACGAGGGCTTGACTCGCATTCAGTTATGGCTCCTAAACTCTCTGATGTAGCAGACTATGTTTGATATTTGGGATCTTATTCTATCAGAGATGGAGAACACTCTTGCAGAGGGGTTCAGAGGTCATAGGCAGCTACCATATGCTCACTAGATTACATTCTTGATTCACAAGATAGTACAGTGAGGCCTCCTGAGATGCTGGCAGAGTATAGTGGTGCTACTATAGAGTTCCCTGCATATAACATGACTCAGATGCTCTGCCATAGTGCAGTGAGGACATCTAGCTAGCCGCGCCATCGTCCAGAGGTGCCAGAGACTACAGCCCAGTAGGATGAGACTATCAGGGGCATTACAACTATAGAGGAGAAGCAGTTAGATGCTCAGCAGGAGGGGATGGTCGAGAGTGACCCCAGTGACAGTTCAGATGACGACTATCGGGATATCCCTTAGATGCCTCCTCGACAACATGACCATGAGGCCAGTACCTCCAGTTCAGCTCCACCTGCACCACAGACAGACCCCGCTCTACTTTCTATACTTGAGCGAATGAGGCAGGATCAGGCTCGCTAGGCCTAGGAGACCGCAACTACATTTGCACAGTTTTAGGCCAGACAGGACAAGTTTCAGTGACTACAGCAGGCGATCCAGCAGCAGCAGCATGCTATACAGCAGCAGCAGCAGCAGCTTCTCATGCAGCAGCAATTACCTAGATTTATGCAGCATGTAGTCACTTCTATTGGGGCTCCACCGCCACAGCCTTCACCCTAGATCGACCAGCCTGCCACCACTTCTATGACTCCAGCTTTACAGCCCAGTGGGCTTCAGAGTTAGGGACAACCAGCGACACAGTTTCCTTCACCTACAGAGCAGGTGTCCTAGTGGTTTGCCTCGCTAGTGCCAGCTCCACAGTTCACACCTCTATAGACGGGCTTCACACCGGCTCAGACTTCCTCGCTGCTTGTGCCAGATACCTCAGTCTCCAGGAGCCTTGGTGCTACCTTCAGTGAGTTGACAGGGTAGCCTACTCCACCATATCTACATGTCCCTGGTCCTTCCACAGTTGCTCCTATTACTAGGACTACAGAGACGCTCCCTTCTTCAGTTGCATCATCAGAGCCGCCTGCTACAGTCATACCTGTAGAGCCACAGGCCGCACCAATCCCTGATCCGACTTAGACCGCTTCTGCATTGCTTCTAGCTATAGAGGGTCATATAGCTCAGAGCTTAGGATCAGATGATGATGGCACATAGTTCCAGCTCGCTCCTCGCACCTTAGCGCTCGACTCGTCTGTTGTAGCCCCGCCGACCGACCCTTAGGTTTTGGTGTTTGACGCCAAAGGGGGAGAGAGATCAAGTATGTTAGACTTAGGGGAAGCGACATATTTAGGGGGGAGCTTATCTATTATATTTGGCTTTTTACGTGTGATACATTTTTATGCATTCATGTTTACTATTATGCATTGAACTACATAAGTGTAATCATAATCGTGATATTAATGTGATCGTGATATTTATGTGACATGTGTGCTCTCTACTTTGAATTATTTATATGTCATATCACTTGGTTATGCTCATTTGCTTTGCTTCCGCGTTTTACTCCGATGCAAATGAGCTTTATTTCTTGTACTCATGCTTATTTCATATCTATTGAGTACATTATGTTGGCTTGGGTCATATAAGCTTGCCTAACTCTTTTGTTCTTATTGTCAAAAGCTTATATGAACCAAGCATGTTGAAAACCTCATCTCTTTCACATACTCGAGGCGGTATTGTCATCAATCACCAAAAAAGGGGAGATTGAAAGCATCTAGGCTCCTAGTTGGGTTTTGGTAATTAAAAACAATACGAGATTACGGTGACTAACGTGTGTTTTGCAGATGCAATTAAGTTAGGTCATGGTAATGGCAATTGATTGGGTAATCATGGTTGTCATGCCCCTACGATGGAAATCGTTTCAGTTTTTAAAGGATGGACGACAAGGTTAACGATGGACTAGTTCTAAGTGTCATTTGGAGTTGAAGAGACTTAGAGTAGTTTAGGACTTTGTTTTTCCTTTGGTCGTACTATTAAGGAAGGTATGGACGGGTAGCTTGACCTAGGTGAGTTTAGTGGGTTAGGTGTGGTGCACACTTGTCAAAACTAGCACTAGGTAGCTTCAAAATAGCCCTAAGATCAATTGGAGCAAACTTTATTCACGTATGATTGCGAGTTGGAAGAGAATGGAGGGTCAAATGCTGACCGGACGCTGGTTCCAGTGTGACCGAACGCTGGCGCAGAGTCCGGTCAGTTCATTTGATCAAGGTGAAGTCGTCTGGATGCGACCAGACGCTAAGTAAAATGTGACCGGATGCTGGGTGCCAGAGTTCGGTCAACTCCAGTAAGGTTCCAGAGAGGGAGAATCCTGATCGGACACGTCCGGTCAGTAATGACCGGACGCTGGTCAGGTTCCGGCTATAGACCGGACGCTGAGCAGCAAAGTGACTGGACGCTGGGCGCCAGAGTCCGGTCAACATTAGTAAGGTTTCAGAGGGCAGTTTTTGTGACCGGACGCGTCCGATCAGTGCTGACCGGACGCTGGTCAGTGTCCGGTCATAACTTAACTGCTTGGTGGTGGGGAGAACTGACCGGAGCGTCCGGTCACCTTGACCAGAGCGTCTGGTCACCCCGCAGTAGCACATAACAGTTTGTTTTGAATGGGAGGTTATAAATACTTCCTCTATTCACTCAAGGGATCACTTTTGCTCATTCCAACAGCTGAGAAACACCCTTGAAAGTGCCAAGAAGAGTAAGGTCCTAGTGAGATGATTGAGATTTGAGAATCCAAGAGAGAGGCCTCATTAGTGAAAGCAAGAGTAGCAAAGTGTGCATCCACCCTTCTCATTAGGCTTGTCGTGGTCAAGTGAGAATTCGTGCTTGTTACTCTTGGTGATCGCTATCACCTAGATGGCTTGATGGTGATTGGGAGCTTGGTGATCATCCAGCGGATCTTGTGGATGACCCAACTCAAGTTGTGAGCGGTTGTGGGTGATTCACCGTGACAGAGTGTCGAAGAATCAACCCGTAGAGAGCACTTGATCCTTGCGCGGATCAAAGGGGAGCTACACCCTTGCGCAGGTGCTCCAACGAGGACTAGTGGGGAGTGGCGACTCTCCGATACCTCGGCAAAACATCACCGCGTTCCTCCTTCTCTCTTTACCTTAAGCATTTACTTTGAGCAATTCAATTCTTATCTTTACATTCATAGAATTGCCATGCTAAAGTAGGATTGGAACATAGGTTACTAAACTTTGGTGCGTTAGAATAATAGAAACACTTTCTAGGCACAAGGGGTGAAGTGCGCTAACCGTAGGGTTTAATTATTGCAAAGAATTTTAGAATTAGCCCAATTCACCCCCCCCCCCCTCTTAGGCATCTTGATCCTTTCATAATGTTTACTGCTTGAATTTCACCGGAAGCTATGAAAACTATGCGAGCAAAACCTATTGCTGATGGGCACAAACCAATGACTAGTGCTGATGTTGTTCTCAAGGTCCATTGCCCCTCCCAGGTCAGTGGCAACACCCTTTTTTTTGAAGAATGATGGTATCCCGACAAGCTCCGCCAGAACAGAGACATCAGTGGAGAGAATGCTTTGGGAACAGCTTGTTGCTAATGTTGTTGAATAGGAAAGTTCCGCTAACCTCGTCGAACAAGTGGATGAACTGAAGAGAAAGACAAAAAAGACTGAAAAGGGAGTTTGGGGAGTTCAAGATACAGCAACAGGAAGAGTACAATAAGCTACGTGAGGATATCATGCACTTCAGCTCTTCTTCTGGTAACTCTCAGTCATCAACTCTGTTGGCTTGATGTAGTGAACATTTGTGGTTTGATGTGTGTACTCGTATGCTAGTTTGATGTGGTGAAACTGTTAGTGGGTTGCTGCTGATGTGTAAACAGTAATTTGTTGTGTTTGATTACCATGCTGAATAATTATGTAGACATTTGTTGAATAATTATGTAGTCAATCTGTGCAGCAGTGATGATCTCGAATTACTTTTATGATGAATTGATTGTTGAGCACGTGGTAGAACCTGAGCAGGCCATGTGATCAAATAAAAATGCGACATGTGGACGAACCAGTGCATGACACGTGAAATAGCCATGGCACGACACGTGGGCTAATAAAAATCTGACACGTGAAAGGAAGTCATCAAGCCACGTGGCCGGATAAAAAATGAAACATGGACGGATAGCACCTTGACACGTGGTCGAATAAAAAACGGCCATGTCGACCAATAAAAATAAGACACATGGTCCAATGAAGAAGTGACACGTAATCCATCGGCAACACGACACGTGTGCTAATAGAAAACTGACATGAGGAACAACAGGGAACCAACACGTGGTCCATTAAGAACCAGAAACGTGCAAGAACCAAAGATGACCATGTTGTCCAATAACAAGGTGACACGTGACCCGAACCATCTCCAATGGAACCAGCTATAGCATGTACACGTGGAAAGCATCTCTAATGGAAGCAACCGCCAGCGTGGCTGCACCATGCCACGCATGCCAAAACAGTTCTATGATGATGAATTTTTCGTCACGGATCAAGCCACTTCTATGACGAGTTTCTAGATTCGTCATGGAAGTTCAAGTATGACGCGGCTTCTATGACGAACCATTTTTCATCATAAAACTAAAATTATGATGAATTTAGCTCCTTTAGTGAGGAAAGTTGTTCGTCATGAAAGTGGATATTCCTAGTAATACTCTTTCTTTATATACAATTGGCTCTCGACAGACATGGGCTTGTAAAAATAAAATCATGTATATAAGTAAAAAAGGGAGCTGCTAGCGCCCGGACAGCCCATCCGGGATGCTAGCATCAGACGCTGCCACAGGTTGCACAACTGAATCATCAGACATTGCCGTAGGCCGTAGCTGGATATGGAGAAAATTAATTCACGTGCGCGTTCACGTGATTCGCTTGCATAGGCGAGGAACTCCCTATTTCTCATGCCACTCCTTTCCTGCACGCATGGAAGCCCATGCCTACTCCGCTTCCTATGCGCACGCGGGACCGCCTGCGCCCACGTGAGTCCCGATCACATGCCCCGCCTATGGATAAACGCTTGGATGCGTCTGCCAACCTTAGGCACCCGCACGGTGACCCACGGCGACGCCTGCAGTTGCAACAGGCGGCTACAGTAGATGGGTCCTATTGCAACATGTGCAACACTAGATCTACTTTTATAACATCTAGATAAAACACTTGCAACATACATCCTCAATAGGTGAAACACTTGCAACATACATATGAAACACCAGAAAAACACATGTGTAGTTAATGCAAACATATGCAACGTCTAGATAAAACACTTGCAACATATGTATGAAACAGCTGAAATACTTGAAAATACATGCTTACAGCATGCATTTATATGCAACATCTAGATCCACTTTTGCAACATCCAAAAAAACACTTTCAACATATGTCTGAAACAGATGAAACATTTGGAACATATACTTGAAGCATAAGTGTATAACCATTGCACTATGTGCAACATCCCGATCTACTTTTGCAATAACAATATATAACACTTACAACATACCTCTAAAACATCTGAAACACTTAAAACAAATATTTACAACATGCGCTTTCAGCGCAACATCTCCTTGCTGCTTGAGAATGGAGGCACATCGGTACGTGGAGTTCACCGGTGTAGAGCTCGCCAGTGGCGCGGAGCTCGCCGCTCTGGTGGAGAAGTCACGGCAGGTCTAGTGGAGAAGGTTGTGGCGGGTCGCTCTGGTGGAGAAGGCGAATGCGCGCTGGAGAAGGCTATGAGGCGGAGTGGGGCACGCGCTAGAGAAGGCCATGGTAGGTCGCTTCGGTGGATGAGATAAGGAGCGGTAGCGACGATGGCACAGAGGGCGGGTGGGTGCTGGAGCAGGAAGCTTGGATGGGGGAGGATCTATGGTGGCCTGGATTTCGTGCTGCCCAACACGGGCGCGAGTGGACGCCGTGACTGGAGGCGGAGGGGCGGGCGGCATGGTGAACATGGCAACGGCGCGGAGTGGGAAAGTTACGGTCGTAGTCTCGTAGAGATGGGGGAGTAGGGAAGCAGGCCGGTTGCCTATTGGGCCGATTCGCGTGCAGGCCGAGGAGGACAGCGTCCGTCGAACGCCCTACAACAAGAATTACCATAAAAAGAAGTCATGTATTTCAATTTGAGTGGTGTTAACACTAAAATTGGGCCCATGCCAATTTTAAGAGGCCCTTGCCAGTTTTGGCCCATTCTAAGTGACATAATAATAGTACCACATTGGTTTTTCAATGGGATAAGACCACCCCTACTCCCTATAAAATAGGGGGTACATGGCCGATTGAGTATCCCAACTTTCAATCGTCAAAATACAACATAAACTCTCTCTTTGCCCTATCTTTTCTAACCCTATGTTGTTCATCGCTTGATCCGACGACTAAGGATGGCGCCGTAGGCTTACTGGCCGACCTAGGGCAACCTGACAACGTCCCCGATGGGGTCTCTCTCGTGCGAGAACTTCGACGGTTTGTTTACTAGTTTGTCCGGAAACTAGCCATTCTTTATCACGTAAGCGCGATTGCTTATCCTTTGGTGGTTCGCTCGTAAACCTCTCCGGTCTTCACCCAACGTAAGTGTGATCCTCGCTGCGTTCTTCGGTCTATGGCGACCCCGAACGATCTAGACCCAGCTGGTGTGTGATTCAAAATTAATCCGACATTAGTAGGTGGAAAAAAGAGAAACCATGCTAGATTTCAAAACATGACATAAAGACAAAATGGTCATTTCAGGTACATCTTAATATCATTTAATAACATAATAGATGGAAGTGGCAGTGTGGCACGTCCAGGAAACATAAATTAAAGATTTAAAGTGGATGATAAATACCGAGAGGACTCAAAACTTTGTAAGGCCAGTCTCAATGGCAGTGTCATTGCACGGTTTACAAAATTAACACGTCATCAAAAGTGAAATGAAACCCTCCGTGAAACTACCTCCACAATGTCGGGCTTTTTCACTCGATGTTTCCAATGCTAAGCAAAGTCATTAATTCATCGCAGAGTTCTTTGGGATCATTTGCACCGATGAATCATGTAGCTAAATACTTGAATTTCACACATCCATCGCCTCTAGCAAAGAGCAATACTTGAATTTCACACACACACATTCACATACACATTCAGATTCAGAGAAGGCCTCCATGTGCATATATATATATACGCACATTCAGGCCACATGCTTTGCGTGACACATACACATTCGGTTTTCACACGCATTTCACATTCGGTTTTCACACGAAGTAGAAATTGACATGATATCAAGGTAGATAACTTCAGATAACAAGCAAGATAGCACCGTGTTTCCGACATGGACCATAGTCACGAGTTCAAGATTTAACCAACGATTAGCTAAAGATAATTGAGATTAACTAAAGATAGAAAGCACTCGCATATGATTGTTCAAATTTCATACGATTGTTCAGTTCATACAAGTTCATACTACTTGTTCAAAAGATAGAAAACACTTTGCATATTACATAGTGAAGTTCGGATAATCGGAACATCGGGATAACTTGGACGATATAGATTCTTTAATCCTGAACTAAGCTAGATAACCGGAGAGTAAATTGACGATGACCATTCAACCAACAATGCCGAGATGCACCCATAGGATTCATAAAGATTCTTTCACCTGCAAAAATAAAGATAGTGGTGCACGGATCAATCACCTACAAAGAAAAATTCTCACAACTATCACACACATAACAAATTAAACATGATTGCACTAACCGGTACCAAATAATCAAAGCAAGACTAACTAGCTACCAAATTAATAATCGCCGTCGGTGCTTTCGATCGATACGAGTGAATCGACCCTTCCATGCATTTGGGCATCTTTCCCATTGCCAATGCATGCAATCAATGCTACCGAACATACTGGAAAAACCTCGCCTCTCACCAAGTTTCATGAGACGTTCAAGATCTTCCATAGTGAGGCGCCTCAAATATCTTTCACCAAACACATCTCTAACACCTTTGACAAAATTCTTCATCGCCTCCATTGCAGTAGTCTCCCCAATCTTCAAGTATTCATCTAGTTCATCTGCAGCACTACCAGTAGCCAATTGGCGAATAGCTGCAGTACACTTTTGTAGTGGACTCAGCCCTTGCCGATTAACAGCATCCACCCTTTGTGTAAAATAATTAGACCATTGGCCTAAGGCCTCAACAATGCGTAGGAAAAGTGGCCTAGACATACGAAATCTTCGGCGAAAAATATTTGAAGGATAAAGAGGATTTTCTGAGAAATAATCAGTCACTAGTTTCTGATGTGCTTCCTCTCGTGGCCGTTTGATGTGTTTCCTCGGATGGGATCGATGGTCATAAGCCTCTTTCTGAAGACCTTCGATGGTTGATTGTATAACAAGCGTGGCTTCATTGAGAACATCATCTATGATCTGACCACTACGCTCAGCCTTTGCTGCTTCTCTACCGATGGGACGGCATTGTCCTTCTGGAACATCAACTATCTCAGTCTTCTCTTTCTCTGTTTCCTGAAACTGAGCACACCATTTGGGCTCCTCTTTTAATACCTTCCACCAATGCACCAACGAAAAGCGCTTTCCAAATCTGGTTTCATACATTTTCTGTGCCTCTTCCTCTAGCATGTCATCCGAGTATCCGCTTGTATACATTTGAGTTACCTTAGTCCAAGCGTCATTGAAATCAGTGATTGATGACTTGAGGCGTGACCAGTGAACCTTCAATTGGTTTATTTCCCTTCTTCGCTTCCCATTCCCTTTCTTGTTAAAGTTATCAGTCACTTCCTTCCAAAATGTTTCAAATTTCTTGTCATTACCCTTAACTGGATCTTTACTAGCATTCAACCAAGCACTGGCCTACAAAATGCAAATAAAAAAAATATATGAACAAATCAAGTGACTTGTACCAAACACTACCCTACAAAGGAAAATAAACAAAACTAATAAGTGATTACCAGTCTTTCTTCCTCGTCATGAGTCCAATATCTTTTATTCAACATCCTATTTGCCTCACTATTATCCCTTCATCATTGTCCACAATCACTGCTCTCCTTTGCTAAAGTGCCTTGTTTCACACCTTGGGATATTCTTGTTGCATGGACACTTGGTGGTGGTGGGGATATTGGGTTCAAGCTCATGGTCCGACCAACAAAATGAAAATTTTCTCCTATGTGTGGGTGTGGCGTAACCGAGGTCGTTGAAGAAAATTCATAAAACCACCGGTGGATAAACAGCCCCGACATTTTTACAACAGATAAAAAACAACATTATTTCAACTACAGTTCTATTTATTTGATGAAACAATATCCATAGGTGTCTCAATTGAGTCTACAGGTGGATGCTCATTCACTCCACAGTCTCTACAGTGTTGATGCATGCGATAACTAACATTATTCCAACTACAGTTCTACTCATCATGTCTCAATAATAATTGGTAGATTGAGATGCATGACTAGTGATAAACTTAATGCCTTCTTGTAAATAGAGTGTTGATATCAATTTCAAAAATATAATTGTTTTAGCAATATAAAATTATGACTTCATTCATTACTAGAGAAATTTAAGCATCTCGGATCATCATCAAATACTAGTAATCTACAATTCACTCAAATGAATTTTTTATATACTCAAGTGAATATTTTTATCTACATTACTGCTCTAGTTAACTGTATTCACTAGCACACACACATACATCCATTTGTAATTTATTCAAAAAACTAGCGATCGATTTATACACACACAAATGCTTTCATAGATTGAAATGAAAACATACCATAAATTTTGTGCTTGACGATTTCCTTCTTCAGATTGAAAATTTGAGGGCATGGCCCCAATCCCCCCTTCTGTTGGAATCCAAGACCACACGCCTTGCAGAGAAGGGGATGAAGTCGGCATGTAGTGGCAGGGAAGAGTTCACGGAGAGAGGGACGGTCAGGAGGGGGCGGAGGAGTGTAGGGGCGGTGGCGCAGAGAGGGGGAATCAAAAAGAAGACGGTCGAGGGGGGGCGCCGATGCTAGAGAACGCCGCCTTCATTCCAAAAACGGCCATAAAGACAAAATGCCATCCATGGCTCTAGATAGGCACCAGTGGTGGTGCGGCAGAGCGGCGAAAGATGATGCGACGGGACGGAGAAAAAGGCAGCGCGGAAGAAGAAAGCGCGGAGATGGGGAGGACCGCCGCAGGAGATGGGGAGGACCGCTTGGCGGGAGATTGGGAGGATGGAGATGGAGAGGAATGGCGCGAGACGAGGAATTCCGCGCCGATGAGCACGGGATCCATGGAATGAAATTTTTCCCCTCAATGGTGGTGTCGTCCGAGATTTAGCTCTAGGAATCGCTGCGGTCGGAGTCCGTTCGGACCCACGACACGAACTTCGTTTCTCTCCTCCGGTTTCATTCATGTACGATTCTATTTTTTTTTTGGACGCGATCTAATTAATGTGCATGACACCCCTGTGAAATCTGCATTGAGACTGGCCTAATACACCAAGTAACGCATTCTCGCTTGAGTTGGGGCCAGGACAGAAGAGACGTTCAGCAATTGATTACTCCTCACGTAAGCAACTACCGGGACCGGGTCTGCGCGCTCATCAATGCTACAGCAGTAGATCTGATCCCAACGCTCCTCTGTCGGTGAAACACGCTCCAAAAGCCGTGGCTTCCGCCCACCGCAGCCGGGCATTAACCGTTTCCTCGCTCCCTCCGATCCCCCCACCGCCGGTTCCTTCCGCCCTTAGCTTTCTTCTGTTTCCCAGCTGACCCCAACCGCCCGACCGACCTCCCAAATCCAAACCCGCGTCGCGTGCAGCCGCCGCACCGCACGCACTCCTTCTGATAAACCCTCTCCTCCTGATCGGCGTATGGCCACAGCGCCCGCGCCGCACTCCGCCACCGAGGAGACGACGAGCAGGAGCAGCCATCACCACCACCAATGACGCCGCACATGCCGAGGGAGCACCGGCAGCGGCACGCGCCGCCCGGGGAAGTCCCGCCGATGAGCGCCGAGGACGTGGCCGCCATCGAGGCCGTCCTCGGCTACGAGTTCGCCGACAAGTCCCTCGTCGAGCTCGCGCTCACGCACGGCTCCTTCTACTTCCCCTACCGCCCCGGGGACACCTACGAGCGCCTCGAGTACCTCGGCGACGGCGTCCTCACCTGCCTCATGTCGCGGGAGGTCTTCCGCAACTACCGCACCCTCCCACCCGGCCCGCTCACCAGGCTCCGCGCCGCGAACGTCGACACGGAGAAGCTCGCGCGCGTCGCCATCGACCGCGGCCTCCACCGCTTCCTCCGCCACAAGGCACCCAAACTCCAAGACCAGGTTGAATACTAGCAACTTTTATTGTCCGCCGCTACCTGTGTGGTGTGATTGCCTTGGGATAGATGTTTGTGGAAAGCGACAGCCAATTCATCCGGCCCCTTTAGCTTCTTGGAGAGGATCAATTTTGTCCCTTTGCCTGCTGATTCTTGATAATATATATACTTTTGTCCCTTTGCCTGCTGATTCTTGATAATATCTATACTGCAAATGCTATCCAATTGGCAAACGGATTCGGGATTCGTAATCAGGATCATGCTTGTAGTATCTTTTTGTGTATTCGAATTCTACTAGGTACAGTTCAGATAACGAATGGCATGTGCTGTCCTTATTGGCTGGGTTTCTGGGCCCTGGGTAGGATCTCCTGCCATTACTTTCCGCTGAAAGGGGAGAATCTTTTGGTTTCCACCTTTTCCTCTGTTCCAGCCAGTATCTTTTAGCATTCAGACTTGGCATATTTTTAACAGGGGTGATGCTAATCGAAGAAGATCTTGTGCCAAACTTAATCATTTTAAGCTCCCATGCACACGGTGAATGAACTTGGCGTTGCCCCTTAGTTTTAAGAACATGTTAAGCCAATATTTAGTCTTGTATAATTGGAGTGTGTCCCACCCCACCCCTACCTTTATACATATTAGCATCACTACCAGTAACTTAGCTGGCCTCATTAAGAGAGGGATTGCAGTCAGACACTCAGACAAATGGAACCGAAAATTTTGATCTTTGTAACATCAAAAGGCAGGGCATCACTCTGCATGCCACGATCACTGCCTTATTTACATTCTGACTGATTGAATGGCATTGGGACATCAGCAAAGCACAAGTAGAAAAACCCTGTGTGTTTTGTTCGCTGCCTGAGAGCCATAAAGTGCTCTGATTGTCATTATATTTAAAAGGGCGTACCCAGTGCAGAGAGCTCCCGCTCTGTGCGGGGTCTGGGGAAGGGTGTCAGTGACAAGCCTTACCCTCGCTTATACAATGCGAGGAGACCGTGACTCGAACCCGGGACCTTCCGGTCATAGGCGGTAAGACTCTACCGCTTGCAACAGGCCCGCCCTTCCTTGTCATTATATTTGAGAAAAGAAAATTTGTCATTTCTGTGACAAATAGAGCATTCTATTTTTATGGCAATGTCCATTGTTTGTAGTCAAAATATGTTTCTGATATTATCTAAATGAATACATAGCTAAGTGAAACTAATAACGAATGTTCCTATGTGTTTCTTGTGCCAATTAGTAATATACTAGTTGTTAGTGCTAGTCTTCTCCATTGAAGCAGTAAACTTTAGGATTTCATCTGGCCACTTAATTTTTTTACAGGATTTCTCGCTTGTCAATTCATCTTTGTAGTTGTTTATGCATTGTAGTGCTAAACACTTCAACTTTTAATGCAACATACATCCTAGGTATTGCATTTTAACATGTTCTTCAAATGAACAATATGAAAGATGGGTATCAAGTTCTTACCATGAAAAAATTAACCTGTCTTGTCTTTTCTTGTCCCTTATACAAATATTTGTAAGCTATGCACATGGATAAAGGTAAAAAATAATCAACTAGATCGTATCCAAACGTAAACATGGTGTTGGATGACCTAAAGTCTACCACAGTACCCTCACCACTTCGCGCTTCTGCATCCCACAGCAATACATTATTACATAGGGATTATCTAGATTACTGTTATGCTTTATCTTATTTACTTCTGTTCTGTTTTGAGTGATAACTTTTTTATTTATCCTTCATGTTCTGGCGTTTACAGATCTATTCTTTCATAGAAGAAATGCGCAAATATCCAGTTCACTCAAATGGACTATTGGATCCTCCTAAAGTTCTGTGTGACATTGTGGAATCTCTTATTGGTGCCATATACTGGGACTCCAACTTCGACCAAGAGGAGGTTTGGCGGGTATCTATTTCTCTAAACTGAGAAACCTTAATCATTGCTTTTGAGTTAACACTTGCTGATATTTCAGTTTCTTATGTCAGGTCTTTCGAACTTTGGCTGATCCACTTATTGGCTTAGAGACATTAGGCAAGCACCCGGTAACTGAGCTTTTTGAGTTTTGCCAAAAGACTCACCGAGGGGTGAAATTTGTGAAAGATGAATGGGATAAGAGTTTGAAGGTTGAGGTGTTGATTGATGGTGAGCTAGTTGCAAGTGCTACTTATGGTCAAAAGAAGGAGATAGCTCAGAACCGTGCTGCGAAGGCTGCTCTGGATAAGCTAAAGGAAACACTTGGACAGACCCAAAGTGAATCAGCATCAGCAGATGTTTCTGAGGCATTGGACGAACTAGACATAGCTGGAACACTAAAATGTCAGTGACATACAGATGCATCATAGGTTCAATGAATGGCATGTTCTGTTATGTGCTTCTATGCTTCACCATTTTAACAATTTAGTCCTAATGAAATGGTGAAGCATAGAAACACTAGGTTGGTCCATTTTCATTGAATTTCTTTGTTGCTATGTAATTATCGATATTCAAACACTGTCGTTACCAGCAATTTAGGTGACAAGTTACTAAGATCTTGCTCAATCGATTTAATTTCAAGCCTAACCTTTTATTTTTGAAGTGCATCAGGGAATCACAACCCAATATTATGTTCTGTATTGCAAGGAGTGATGCTCCGGCAAGGGATTGTTTGAATCATACATGTGACTGATTTTGCTGGCATTGTGTTGGTGTTTGTTTTAGCTAAAATAACCCTGTAAAGATCTAGTTCCTGCTCATATATGATGGCCAGGAGTTTAACAATAAAAGGTTATCTATATGGAGGGGTATATTGTAGTTTTATCATTACTTTCTAAATCAGTCAAAGTTTGTAAAATTCTATTTCACAAGTTGGTAGCTTTCACAAGTTCCCAAAGAACTCAAACAAGATGGCTATCATAAATTAGCCAAATTAACAAGGTAGACAATCTGCCCTTTGATTTTATTTTATATTATCTGTCCATTCTATTTTTTATTATCAGTCCATTATGTCTGGAATGACTGTATTTGATATGATGATAAATGGTGCTATTTTCATATAAAACTTTGTCGTTTTCACAAACTTAAATGCAGCTATTTTCTCATTGTAGTTTTCTAAAGAATGAGCCTTTAGCACTTACCAAGGCTAATATGCAGTTTTCTCATTGATGTGTGTGTTATTTAGAACACAAGCAGTAATAATCTGTGGAGGTGAAGAGGGCCCAACTCCTTTTATCTCCCTTTTGCAGTTTGTGTTGTGTGTGATCACACGTGTTTGTTGCAAATAATCTTATTCCTAGTACTAGTAGGTCCTATGGTTGCAATTTTGGTTGATTTGTTGCATACTCTTATGCCATCTACTATGGCCGCAGTCAGAAGTGGAGGCACCCCATTTAAGTATCCGCGCTCTACGCTGTCACTGCCATCCTCTGATCCTTCGGCGAGTAGCAGACCAGCTGGTACTGATGCATCGTTTGACGTATGAAGTTTTCACCTTTATCCTTCTATCTTCATATGCATGTGTTCAAGAGTTGCTATCTGAATATCTGATGACTCATTTGCTGAGTTGGTGCTTGCTGGATCTTTGTACAGTGATATGCATTGGGGCAGCATGGGATGGCTTGCTGCTTCAATTCAGTGTGTTATATTTACCTAAAAATATAGCAAGATGGAGGTCTGTCCAAACTGTTGTATTCTGCCATTTACTAGTTCGTATTACCCCAGTGTGAATCTGGATTGCACTGGACTAAGTATTGACTACTTGCTGAACTTTCAGATCTCAAGACTGGATACGGTTTTGTGGCACTTGTTTGGATACAGTTGAAGTAATGCGTCTCTCCAAGATTTACTTGCTCTAGTGAAGCGCCGAGAACTCTTCAGTCAGTTTGCTTGTGTTCTTTGTTTTTTGCAAGGTGTGTAGCCTGATCTTTTATCGTATTCTTTCAGTCTCTCTGCAACTCTGTCAGTCCTTGTTATGCTGCTCTGTTTTTTTTTCTGCTATTAGAGATCAATTGTTTCTGCATTTTGTGACGAGATCCTGTTTGGGGTAAAGAAATCTGCTATCATACATACTGATATCAGTCTATGTCAACCGTTTGGTTGCATCCTTCAACTCTGCGCTTCTGGTACATCAGTTGCTCCTTGGTTTGCATCTTTTCCTACTCGAACTGCATGTCTGCTATGGCATTCCAGTTTTTCTTTTTCTTTTTAAGTTTCCATTCAGTCTTTCATAATAGTGATTCAGTTTTTTTTTAACTTGTTGGCCATCAGGGTTGCTGTATGTAGCCTTATTGTCCTACGTGATAGTAAAGCACCATCTAACTTCATAGTATGATTGTGCAGTGCTCTGACATTGATATGTAGTGACTTTTTTATATTTTTCACCTCCTTTTGTTTTTTCTTTTTTCTGATATTTCCTGATTTTTGAAGACATAGTTTCTCAATTATCTGTATTGGAGCTGTCCAAAATGGCTGGAAAAGGTAAGCGGTTCTCTTCCCTGGAAAAAGTCTGCCAAACAACGGCAGGGCAGCTTCCCCGTACGTGGATATCTTCCCAGCGGTAGGGGAATGGATGATCCAAAAGATTTATCCGCAGGGGCTACAGTCCCTGGGTTTATTTCCCCGTACTGCCAAAGTAGCCCTAAGAGTTATGAAAATTTGAAGTTTTTCTACTAAAACTTTTGTCGTGTTTTTTTTAATTTTTTTGCAATCCACGCGTATCACCATGACGTATCACCATGACGGTCTGCGCACACTTCAACTAAACGTAGGCTATGTATCAACTTTCAAATCTTTGGAATCCATTGTATTGTTGCGCACAACATGTAAAAGGTATGGATATTTATCTGACCGTCCGTTACCGTCCGGTTGACCAAATGAATGTGAACGCCCATTTAGATAGTTACTTGGATATCTGGATTTTTTTTAATATACAAATATAAAAATGGGTACTCTATTTGGATATCAAATACAAACGTAATATTGCTCGCTAGTATCCGGCGGATATCGGATAATAATCCGAAAAAAAAAGACAGAATGCATCTGACCTACCCATGGCCGATAGTATCCGGCCAGTAGTCCAAGACCAGCCAATCAGGCCATTGTTGGGTTTTTATTTGTATACAATATATGCTCGTGCGTTGCACCGGGGTCACGAATTTTCGTGCGCGTGGCTTGCAGCTTTGTCAAACATGTTAAGAAATCTAGAATTCTAATATTTATCTTTTCTTATATAGAGGGCATGTGCAGGCTCTTTCCAGCCATGATGGAAGTATGCAAGTGGGTGTGTTTGGTTGCATCCGAGTACAGGATACCGGATGAGCAGCGTCGTGTTTGGTTCCCCGTTTGCACCGTTTCGATGTATGAACTGGTGATTCCAGTTCTTGTTTGGTTGCCCGTATTGCCCTAGGTCTGAGTACCCATGTATGAGTTTGGCGTGGTTACCACCAGCTATTATAGAATGAAGAAGAATAGAATGAAACAAAGATAACTTTGCCTCAGTTCAATAAGCTTGGCATTGACAATGACCTTGGAGCTTCTAATGACATAAACATGACAATAGTACTCCCAGCAAATCATAAATAAGGGCGTGATTGGTTGCCCAAAAGTCACAGTTCCTCACAAGGTCATTGTCTCCACACGTTTTCATATCATTTTGAAACCATCACAAGCAATATATAACAATTAGAGGCACCTACAACAATGCTTAGCAATGAAAAACTCAAGCATCATCAAAATAAACGACCGAACCAAAGCAATAGCCGGAACCCATGTTGCAGGCTTCATTGTTCTTCAACATATGCATGTAGGCTGTCAGTGACAAGCTCTCTACTACGGAAAATGTCACAAAGTTAGAAAAAATGGACCCTCCTCATTCTAAGAAGGTTGACACAGTGCACATCATCAGATTCATAGATGTATCTAAGGTTGTTCAGGGTTGTTCATCCTCTGTATGTCCCTTTCAGCCAAGAGAACATAGGTGACTGAGCGCGAATCTTCAACTCTCCTCCTAAACCACATGAAAAACCAAGTTGCCACTGCAACAACCACAGCAGCGGCAGCCCTTCGCCTAGCTTCAAATGTCATGTCTACCACAACAGGATGGAGGGCAACATTAGAAAGTGAGCATGCAACATGGGTGTGTACTGCTTAGCAAGAAAAAAATCAGATAAAATGAACAATGAAAGACGCGGCTGCCACACCAAAGGGTGCTCCTCCAGCGTATACTGTTACCCAATCAACATCATTGACCTCTAGACACTTTGCTCAGTGTGTACAACAAAATAGGCATCAGCATGTACAAGATCTACACAAAAACATGAGGTATAAACAAAAAACAAAGCATCATGTACAGATCTGAGCTAGGAACAGGTAAATTAGGTATAGCATCGTACAGATCTGAGGATGTCAAACTAAGAACCCTGATTTCTTGGTATTTCAAGCAAAATCCACTAACAAATCAACAAAATCGACAGTAAAGAAGAGGAGGGGAAGAGCGCAGGTGGCATATATATATCGTCCAAGCGCCGGAGGACCGAGAAAAATCTGCCTACGAGGGTCGCCTCGATAGGGCTACCGAGGTCGAGGGGGAGCAAGACGGAAGTTCGCACCGGAGCTATGGCAGAAGGAGAGGCGAAGAGTGAGGGTGGTAACCTAGCCGAGACCCCACGCGCGCTTTATGGCCCAGACGGCCTCATCTCCTGCGCTTGGCGTGAAGGTTCTCACCAAGCACCGAGCGAACCTGCACCGAGAGGAAAGTGGAGATCGAGAAAACGGCAGCGTCCGGGATGAAGGAGCGAATCTGTACAGGAGAAAGCAGAAAAAAAATACAAGTAGGACTATGACAACCAAATACAAACGAATACATGAAAGGATGCGAAGGATGCGGGATGGGTGATGAATACATGAAAGGATGCGAAGGATGCGGGATGGGTCAAATCACGGCCCGGTTCGGACCAGCGATCACGCCCTGTGGATCGCGGCGTTAACTGTTCGTGTCGCGTAGAGCTTCGTCGGTTGGCTGCCTCAGCGGGATAAACAATTTTTTTTAACGAGCGGGATAAACAAATTGACAGACGTCCGAGGCGGAGCGGCGCAGATCGATAACCTTACCCGTAGATCGATAACCTTACGTGTCTTAGGTGTATATATAAAATAATAATAATAATAGGTAATAATAAATAATAGATATACATAGAAGATAGAGATGTTGGAGTGTACGTGCAAGCACGGGAGCATCCGCTGCTTCTGCTGTCACACCTGCTGGCACAGGTCAATCAGCACCAAACCCAGAACCAAAACTAGTTATATATTTTCAATTTCCAAATTTAATATTTCGTCTTCTCAAAGTTATTGCCTGAACAAGGCAACAGCCAACAAGGCAATATTGCCTTTGGAGTTAGGACAGGCCCCATCCCTCCTACTTTATAATATACCTGGGCATGAGTGCGTTGTTGTGCTAGCGAGGTGGGATAAATTTGATTCCTTGCGTCAGCAGCATCCAGGACGCAACAGCGCTGACTGGGTCCAATAGCGCTGGTTTGGCCCAAATCCAGTGACGAGCCTGGGACTATAGTCTGTGAGCTCTCTGCCTAGCTAGTTTGCATTTCTTTCACCTTCCATGTTTTTTAAATTTTGTTTTCAAAGGTAAATAATGAAAATTAATTTTAATGTTTCATAGTGCTAGCCATGTCATGTAGCTACTCATCTATAGTGGATCGGGTTTTCTGTAATGCACCACTTGAGAACTAGGCACCACTACAACTACAACCATGAGCTAGGCCAATTCCGTGATCATCAGATCAGCGAAGGTGCCGCGGTGAAGTTGTCAATGCAAATGACCCATGAGCTTGACTACTTCCCACTCGTGTAATGAAGTATCTCTTATTCGTTGCTTTACTCTTTAAGCTTAATTTAGATGGATTCTAGACTCATAGAGTAGTGTAATGGTTTGCACACCTAATATATGTATTTTGATAATTTTTACAATGGTTGTCGAAAAATAGACGGCTCACGAGGAGTGATTCGACGGCTAAAAAGGTAGAGGAACCGAGAGGAACCAATTGGAGAGGCACCGGGAGGCACCAAGTGCGTACTAAATGGTGGGACCATACGCACCAAGTGCATACTAAAATTAGTGGGATCAGTACCTTAAAAAATGGTGCGATAATTCTATTTTTGAATTTCTTTTATACAATTAAGGGTACAATGGTAAATTTATAATACAAAATAATGTTTAAGTAGTATAGAGATGATTGAATTAGGATAGTTTGTCACATGTATTTCTTAAATTCCGACCGTCCGTTCTTTCGCTCCGAGCGTCCGTGCTGCGGCGGCACCGGCTGCCAGGGCGAGGGCGAGGCAGGGCTGCGGCGGCGCCGGCTACCGGGGCGAGGGCGAGGGCGGCCAGAGCACGCGATAGCTTCTCACCAGTCCCCGGCGAACGGCGCCACCGCGTAGATCCGGCGAAGGCGGTGGAGGAGGCGAGATCCGGGTCCGGCGGCGTCCGCACTCCTGTTCGCGGCGGCGTCGGCCGTCCCAGCTGCCGGGAGGGTGCGGGCGGCGTGGTGCGCGCGTCCGCGGACGCGGCGGTCCGAGGTCACTCAAATAGGCCGCCACGAAGACGGTGGAGGGGGCGAGATCCAGGCCCGGCGGCGTCCGCGCTCCCGTTCGCCAAGGCGGCGGCCGTCCCCGCTACCGGGAGGGTGCGGGCGGTCCATGGTGTGCTACGACGGCGGGTACGCGGTGCACATGGTGTTCGACGGCAGCAAGCTAGGGATCGAGCCGCAGGCCGTCCAGATCACCCCCGCTGTCTTCGACGACAGCAAGCTGGGGATCGAGCCGTACGCCGTCAAGATCACCCCCGCCGGCGACCTCCTCGTGCTGACTCCATCAACAGCAACATCTACAGGGTCCAGCTGCCGCTGTCACCATGTGAGCATGCTCTGCCTCCGACCAGTCCCTGCCCGTTTTAGTTTTTTCAGGTTTTAGCCTCATGTTGGACAGGATGACATGAGCAGTACAAAAGATGGGAGAAAAGAGCAACAGCTGACCGAATTACTAATAGAATTTTTAAGTTGCAATACACTAGATTACATGATATAGGTACCAGTTAACACAAATTAGGTTATCAGTAACTTTCCAATTTCCAAAGGGGTGGTAAAGTTGTGTTCAGAGAGAGAACATAATGAAATCACCAGTTTTGTACTTAGTAACAGTTATTAAGGTCGTTGTATGATAGTACCAAATTCTATGTTATATCTGGTGCTTTGCTTTTTTGTTTATTGCATTTTAAACCAAGCAAAGTTCCTTTGGATTGTCCTTTTGACTGAAAGCTGACCCTTTCTATCCTAGGTTAGACTACACAAATTCTAGGCTATTCATATTCTAATAACTACATCAGAAAACTATCCAGTTGTGCTATCAAAGCTACAAGAAGGATTAAAGTTTGAAACTGATAATGGCTATGTACTCCTTCCTCTAAATCCAATTGAGGTACATTGTCTTCCCTTTTTATGGTTTAGGCAAACTCTAGTTGGCTTGTATATCAGATGACTGCAGGTGGGTGCTGGCCTTCAACTGGAAATACCTTCCATGTTGCTGTAATCATAAGGATTTTCATATTTCTGTGTGATAAAAATATTTCCTTTGAACCACGGGATGGAGTGCATTTGTCATGTGTGTGGTCCTTGATTTCTGGACGGTAGCCTATTGTTTTGCTATTAGCACTTGTGGGTTGTGACAAGAATTTTCATTAGAGTTCACTAGACCAAATATACATTGGAAATAATAGTAACATATTATCTTTACCTTTTTCCTGTTCTTTTAGGTGGAGTTACAAGTGTTTCGTAAGGAATTGGATAGATCTGAAAGTTTTACTGTGTCAATACCTGCACACACTGGTGGTGCAATGCCTGCATCTAGCTATTTAGATCAAAGCTTGACAGGTATCTCATATTTCTATACTTTCATTTTTTTCTAAATAATTTTACATGGTAATCTGCAGGAAGTTAGGAGTTGTATTTCTTGTTCTGTAGAGACTGGACTCCCTCTTAAAAGATGATTAAATCTTTCATAAGGAAAACCTGTTTGATTGAGTTTTCATGAATTTTACTAGGCAAAAGATCATCAGGGGTATACTTTAATTTTGTGCAGAAGATGATGCACTTCTGTGCATGAACACTGAAAAAACCAGGCTATCTCCATAGTGCACTACTAGTAGCAAGACAGTTACCATAGGGCAAAGTGAAGAAAAAACGGAAGAGTTGAGCAAGGATAAGGATATTCAACATATTAATATAAGAGGTGAAGAGCTTTTTAATCTTTTATTGAATGATTTCTTTCTCTGATGCAATTTTGTAACGATTTTATTGGATCTTTGAATAGAAGAGAAGCATCCTGAATCTTGGAGCTCTTCACAGCAAGTGATCTTTGACACAGAAGGTACCAGCTCCAGTGAGTCATCCTTGCTTGGAACGGTAAGGAATGAATTTATTTATTCCATTATTCTCAGCCACTGCCCAAATTAGCTTGAGGGTAGTTTACAACAATGTTCCTGTATTATTCTCAGGTTGAGTTTTCCATCTTATTTCTGTAGCCAAGTCAGTTGTATCATGAATGTCGTTGTTAGGAAACTTGACAAACCGGTTATACTTGTTTAGGTTGCTTCTGAAATGAAGCTTGAGGAACTGAACCAGAAATCTGAAAGATGTGAACCCGCTGTAGAAAAGGCTACTGTGGAACTGGAGCATGGTATAGACTGTGGTCAAGCTCCAGACCAAAAGTGTGATCATGCCCCAGCGAAAGCTGCAAAGGTTTGAAGTACTTTGTTTGCCTTGAATGTATCACTGGAATTATACACAGCTTAGAAGTTGTGCTGGGAATATATTTTCTTATACAGCTGTGTTGCTTGAGATTGTGCTCCCCTAGGCTCCAAGCAAGTGCAGGGAGGCAGATGAAACTGCAGATACAAATAAGGAAGCTTTTGGGTCTAGGCCTGGCAGTATGAAGAAAACCAGGAGGTGAATGCACGATTATGTTGTGTGTACAAGTAGAAACATATATGGTGATCGTGCAACAACCAATTGGTCTCGGGGTTTGGTTGAGCAGGAGGTTACAGCCAGCTGCAGCTATGTTGCTTAGGGAATTCACTGGAACTGACATTGATGCGGATAACGAAATGGTACGTATGTATGCATGTATTCTGAAAATGGCAGCAGAAGTTTTGGAATGCACATATAGGTCGGGTTTGCTTGTTGACTTGGGCCGCGGTTGGTGGTGATTACAGGAAGAAAGATGCAGGTCATCATCCAGATCTAGGGTGCCAACCGGGAGATCAGATGCACTTGTGCAACTTCTGATGAAAGGCCATCTAGGCGGTCCAGTCCGTAGAGCATAGTGTAGCTTCATGATGTGGTGAAGCTAAAGCTAACTGTAGAGGTGGCACCGCATGACACGGCACATTATTTTGTAGCAGTTCGTTGACAGATGAAAAAAAAGCCATGTTGTGTTGTGTTTAGGCCGGTCCAGGATCTGTGTCTCCCTCGCCTGCTAGTAGTACGTAGTAACCAGCAGCATGGGTTTGATGTGAGTATGTGAGCAAGGCGGTTTGTAGAAAGGTGCTTGCTGCACTTGCACTTGATCTATGTGTATAATACTCCTGTGGTAGTCTTCTTGTGGATGTGATCGCAGTTGCATATGCTGCTGCTTCGTTGAGAAATGAAAGTAGTAATTATTATTGTCATGGACCTGGGAAAAAAACACCAAGCTGGGCCTCGGCGGATGCTGGAGAGGATCAGAGCAGAGCGAATGGACGGCGCAGGAGTTACCGACCATGATTTAGGGTATGTTTGGATCTATTAATATGGGGCTGTTTGGATGCACCTGCTAATAGATGATTGGATAGTGAGTTGAATGTGCATATAAACAAATAGATGATTGGATAGTGAGTTGAATGTGCATATAAACTATTAGTACCTCTTAGCGACTCTAAACCTGCAAGTGAATTATGTGTGTGCGTCGGTACTGAGTACTGTCTCTTTCCCCTTCCGAGAGCGTGTCCCTGTGAGATCCGCTCGTCTCCAGCAATTGTTTAGGCAATCTTCTTGAGCATTGAACATAGTAGATGCTAAAATGTCAGGAATTGTGCTTGTCTTCTTAAACCATACAACCCATCATTCAAAAGAGCAGTGAACTACTAGTCTACTGGTATGTTTAAAGACTTGCATACTTTTATTGCGTTTTTTTATTGCATGAGTAAGTCTTTAAAATGCTTTAATTAATTATGAAAAATTTGCTGTCTCAATAAGCGGAATTTTTTTTGGGAATACTCGATAAGCGGAATTTAATCGGCGGTAGTGGTGTAGTTTTGCAATTTTCTATAATAAAAAAGAATTTAAATTAAAAAAATAAAAAAATCTGCTGGAGAGGATGAGAGCCTATGAAGGGAATGGCCGGCCCCGGAGTTGCCGACCATGAGAGTCATAACTACACATGTCTCGCAGATGGCTTGTTTTCAACTTAGATGAACTACCTCTTTTCTCATGGAGCATGTTCGCCGATTGTGACTCTTATCCTTACACAGGCTACATTTGACCTTAGATTTCTTCGTATTTGAAATTGACTTCAAATTTTTCTTGGGGCCCCTCTTCCCGGCACATGCAAGGGATCCAGCACATTACTGAACGCTACAGAATCAACATCCGGGGCTTGTGGCAGCACTGGACCATACCTCTTGCCTCTGTTATCTCCTTCATTTGATAGGTTCATAGCAACTTCATCCTGCAGAACGTGTTTCAGTCGTTCATATGATTCAAGTGAACGAGATGCTGCCAAGGCTGTAGCGTGACTGATATTGCGTAGCTCACGGTACCTCTGTAGGCTTTCGGAATAGTCATACATGGTACTCTTCCTTTTCGGAGGAAATGCACTCTTCGCCCCCATTGTCCACCTTTTCAAAACACAACAGTCTGGAAGCTTGTCTTCATCCAGATCGCCCAATACAAAGAAGATGTGTGAGCAGGGGGTTCCAATCGATTGTAACTTACCACAAGAACAAGAAATTCCCTTCAGATTGTCTTCATCACAAAATTGACATTTGACATAGTACATCATGTCTCTTTTATCCTTCCTGCCAACAATATACTCACTCATATTATCGCCATCTAGAATGTCAATAAAAAAACACTTCTTGGCTGCCTTTATGCTGAATTGTACCGTGGTGAAAACTGTTGGAGTGAACGATTTCACGGCTTCTATCTCAATAATTGAAGCATCTGCTTCTGTGCATGCCTCAGATTGCAATGCATCAGTGTCCAACTTTGCCTCATTTGTGCGCAGCCCTGAAAGGCAGTGCTCCACGTGTTTTACCATGTCAAGCAATGTCATTTTATGATCTAGACGCATATGAAGCCTAGAGTTTAGGCTCTCACTCCGTTGGTTGCTCCTCAGTCCTAAGTAGCACTTACCAGCATGATACGAAGCACACCAGATTTCCCTCATATCATACATCTGATACAACCATGACTCTTTATTTGTACCCTTATGCTTATCCAAAAATCCCTGCCATTTTCTCTCGGTCTCTTCTATGGACCAACAATCATAAAGGAAACTCCTGAATTCATCCTTGACAACATCATCCTTAAGATTACACACAATGTTCTGCTCAATATGTCATATGCAAAGTCTATGCGATGAATTCAACCACACCAGCCTGATTGCTCTTTGCATAGCAAGGTCTCCATCAGTGATCACGGAGATCGAATGCTTCTGAATCATGGCCTCAGAAAATGTACTCATCAACCACACATATGACTCAATATTCTCATGAGAAATAATTCCACATCCAAAAATAACTGTGCTTCGATGATGATTCACCCCAACAAAAGGAACAAGGGGTAGGTTGTACCGATTAGTTTTGTAGGTGCTATCAAATACAACGACATCACCAAATGCTTCATAATCAAGCAGACATTGACTATCACACCAAAATAGTCTCTTCAGGTGTCCTTTTCCATCAACCATGTACTTGAAAAAGAAATCAGGATCTCTGCGCTGAAGTTCTGTCAGGTAACTGATGACTGTTTGAGCGTCACCGGTAGCAATTGTCTCCGCCTTATAGCGATGGCAGAAATTATACAAGTCCCTTGTTGTACACCCAACCTTATCAAACCCACCATACTGCATTTCCAAAATATCCATTATCTTGTGCTTGCGGATCTCAGAACTCTCCATCTCCACAATCTCAGCTTTCTGCTCATCGCTGATTCTTCTATGTGAACGTAGCAGACAAGTAAGCTCTGCTGGCGCCATCGGATGGTTGTGTTCATCGATGAAATCCTTCACATACCACTGCCCTGTGATCTAATCTCGTGCAATCACAAATTTAGCAAGGCATCCAACATGGGTAATATTTCGCTGCTTCCACTTCTTAATCGCCCTCTTCAGCTGCTTCTCTTCATGGAAACCTTGACGACTGCAAACAAACTTCCTGTAACAGAACCGACCAATTATACAAAATTAAGTAAGAAAATCATCCGCCAGAGCAGACGATTTAGCAAACTTAAGCCCATATAACCCGGTAGTCCATGAAATCACGAAGGATTTCAAATCAACTTACATCCCAGCCAAGATCGTAATAAGTTTAGCGGTCACCATCACATATTACATAAAAGTTCGCATCTCAGATACATCAGAGTTTAAAACATAGTTATTACAAAACGAGTTCGAATAAAAGTAGCGGAAGCCATTTGTTTAAAACCACACACACTCACACGGAGTTCAAATACAGTGCCAACTGATGATCATCTTCAACAAAAGCATTAGACGAGACGTATGGAATGACCATGCCCATGGTCCTAAGCATCACCCATCGCAGGATAAAGGCAGTTGATACAGTAGCTGTAATACATCTGGCCATCTGCAACAAGTGGGAATAAAACCCTGAGTACGAGAAGGTACTCAGCTAGACTTACCCGACATAACCAAAAATAAAGTGACACCAAGGATTATGAAGGGCTTTATAGTAGGGTAGCTGACTCATTTGCAAAAAGAGACATTTTTAGCATTTCAAGAACCTTTCCAAAGCATTATTGTCAAGTTAATTATTATTAACCTGTCGACTACATTTGCACATACACTAGGGCAAGCATGTGATTTAGCAAATAATGATAACCAATGATCATTAACAACTTCCATAATGTCATATTCATTATAACTGTCCAAGTGTTCCATCAACATTACTACGATGAAGTCACTCAAGTCAAGTGCTCACTATCCAGGAGCGATAGCGATTCAAATCGATTCCTAACCAGCTGGTGATTTATTCCTTACACAAACCTCACTCACCCGCTAAAGTGAGGTATTGATCACCGAGTCAACTATCCAGGAGTGATGACGATTCGAATCGATTCCTAACCAGCTGGTGATTTATTCCTTACACAAACCTCACTCACCCGCTAAAGTGAGGTATTGATCACCGAGTCAACTATCCAGGAGTCTCGAGTTTGCTAGGAACCACATGTACCCGGGGGCCGACCGACTGCACTTTGGTCTTATCATCTCGCCCCCGTGTCCTACCACACACTGCTTCCCAAGACACAGTCTTGCATGGGGCAATCTACTCGGCCCGAATAATCTCCCAGCTTCACGGTCGGAAGGTACTTTATCCGGCCAGCTAAATGTAAGGCATGCGTTCAACATGACTCGAGGCCCAACAACGGTCGGTCCTTAATCGACACAGACGGAAAGCACTACAGTTCAAAACTCTGTAAGTCTCCGTCCGGTCTCAACTTCATTTAACACTTAGTTATACCATGACTACATAGTTATCCAAGTAGATCCAGGTAACCACCTATAGCTCACAGGTGATAGAAAATCACCCGACTTCTACCGGTCTAAGCCAGCTAAGCATTGACTCGACTACGGATACCAGGGTAACAAGGATAGGGTATAACAAAGGTAGACAAGGTATAATGCAGCAACGGTTGCAAACAACTCCTGAACGTAATGCATCAATTAAAGTAAAGCAGTTAATTAATAATTGCAAACCGGGAGAAAATGCTTGGGCTTGCCTCTCTCTCGAGGAGCTCGGGCGGTGATCGGGCACTCTGGAAGTTCCTCAACGTCCTCCTTGTCGGCCGGGCACCTCCTCTACCAAGACTCGAGCTGCTCCTCGGGCTCCTCGGGTATGACGACCGGGTTCTCGGTTTGCGATCCTGTATGATGCAATGTGCGTAAGTGCTTATGCAATCGATTACATCGGATGAGATGAATACAATGGATATGCTTGAATGCAAGGTAGTCAACATCATCCAAAAACATATACTACAAGCACATGTCATCTACTGCCTTCTCTTCTACTACTAATATGCTAAGTCAACACATCTTATTAAATTCTTCAAAGATACACCAAAGCTTCACTAATTTCTTAATCACACATAAAGCAACACTTGATTAAACCCTAATTAATAATAATAGGTTTGAATAGCAACATGTATTTTTATTGCTTAGAAAAATCTTAGAAAATTACCATAGCACAGTACTACCCTAAGTAGTCTACCATCAGATTTTCATGGTATTTGAATGAGTGGATTAGCCTACACAAAAATAACAAGCTATGGCATGATTATGAACATGAAAATACTTTGTACTGTGAAAAGTGTCAAACAACAGAGGAAATATTTTTCCTATGTTCTACACAGCAAATAATCACTGTACAAAAATTATCACATGCATGTTTTATAAAAATTTTGCTCTCTAGCAAAATTAACAAAAATCAGCCATTAAAGGCACTTGAACTACACCTCAAAATTTTTCTACAGCACATGCATGACACATATTTTTCCTAGGAAGCACATTACATAAGAAGATTAACAAACTTGGAATCATATTTTTCTGAAGCCTATAGGTTTTTCTACACATTTTTCAAGTTATCAGCAATATCAAGGATTAAATAAAGTTCTACAGAAAAGTATCTCAAAAATGACATGCAATATTTTTATCATGTAGATCTGGTGACAAGGAACACAACAAAATTTGTTTCAACAAATTTGGAGCCAAAATGAGTACACAACCATTTTCCAAAGTATTTCTCTTCTCAAATAATAAAAGAAAAACCGAAAACAATTTTCCTATTACTACTGGGCCGGCCCATGGGAACGACTGGCCCACGGCCGCTTTCGGCCTACGCAACCGAAATGAAGGGGAAGGGAAGGGCGACGGCTGGCTCGGGCTCCGCCCAAGGCCGACCGCCCTAGCAAGTAAGTTTAGGCGAGATTTTACCACGCCACGCCGGCGTTTCTAGACGCCACAATGGTCGGGTCGCACGGCTTGCCAATGAGCGGGCGGCAACGTTGCTGTCGACCACGACCGGGCAAACAGGCGTGAGCGCTGGGTCCGCAATAAGATGGTGAACCCAAGCAGATTACCCAAGGGGATGGAGAAGGGACGGAGGAAGCCCTTCCACGGCGAGGCCGAGCGCGGCAGCGCCATGACCGACGACGGCGAAAACGCTCAAGGCCACTATACCTTGCTCAAATGGTGTCCCTGCAGCGAGCTTCGGGTGTCGGGGAGCGAGGCGGAGCGACGTGTGCTCGATTGCGGGCAATGGTAGACCACAGCGCCAATTTTGCTTGTGGGGCTCTGTGGCGATGGCGGGCGCGAGCAGAGCTTCGGTCTGGGGCGAGGCGAGAGACGCAGCATGAGAGAGGAAAATGAGAAGTGCTGGGAGAAGCGGAGCTACGGTGGCTTGAAAACGCGCGAGGCGCTGCTTGCTTGCAGGGGGCACGGGGGCCACCCGCCGGCGTCGCCGCAAGATCAGCGCCGCCACGCCAGCCTGGTGCATGCTCGACGACGCGAGACGCTACGTCTGTCTGTGAGGGAGAAGGAAGACAGCCTGGGGGGGCTAGGCTGGCGGCGGCGCGCGGCGCGGGAGGATTGCTGGGCCGGCTTCGGCTGATGGGCCATAAGTGAGGCGGCGGCCCGTTAAAAGAGATAAACAATTTTTCTAATTATATTTTCAATGAATTTTCAAATATCAGTTTTCAAGTACCATTTTGAGCAAGAAAATGACTTCTTTTGAAAATGGGCCAAAAATAAAAGTTGCTTAGAATTTAGTCCTCTACAACTTTGCTTTAGGGACCAACTAAAAATTTTGCATAGATTTTGAATTGGGAAGCAAAAGCTAAATAGAGAGGATTTTTGACCCTTTCCAATAATAATTTCAAAAGCATATTTTGTCAAAAGTTTGAATACAAACTTTGCTCCAAAAATTGTGCTAAATAATTCTAGATGACTTACAATGATAGCCAAACATGTTTTACTAACCTAGCAAGCATAATCATGGCAAAATAACTCTAAACAAGTGTATGCAACATTCATGTTTCACGAGCATGTTTCGTATGTTTCGAAGTAGGATTTCAGTTATTATTTACATGATTAGGCATGTATGATTAGGATGTTTGATGATGCATGATATGTATGATTTACAGTGCCTAAATGTTGGTCATAACACCGGGGTGTTACACTTCCGAAGAGTCATCTCATTGTGGCCATTGTCCCACTCACAATAGCTTCTCCTCACACTAAATCCTTTCTCAAAACTGTAGTTGTTATAGAACTAAAATCCTTCTTCTTCATTAGCAAACATCTTCTTGACAATTTCATTGTACTCCAGCAAAGACTCAAGATCTGACATTTCCTCCTGTATCCATCAACAACATTAAACAAATACAACAGCCAAACTGTCTGAGAAAACCCCCAATCCTGCCACTACCCTAGGTAGGACCTCACCAATACAACAGGATGGTGCCCAGCTATTTTTTGTGGGAAGGCAGAGCAAGTTTTTTTTGGGTGCAAGCGAGGATTTAAACCCTGTCTTGCTGATACCACTACTTGGTGACCAACCACAACAAAGAAATTTAACAATACATCAAACTTGAAATATACACAGTTTTCAGTTATTTACATAGGCTTCTAGACTATTTGGACCAGCATTGACATGTAAAAGGACCATCTGCAAATTTATCATAATCATCCTAGCAACGTCCATCCAGTAAAATCATTTTCACCATCATTTCCCTTCCTCAGAAAAACCCATCTGTCTAGGAGTCCACTACTGGAAGACAGCAAAGTAAATTGAAATTCAAAAAATAAAATAGCAGCTCATTAGATAACTATTAACATAGATTTGTAGTGCTTAGAGATGTTGAACATTATCAACACAATGTGTTCATACAGAAAAGATATCCATATATCAAGTCTAGTCAATGCGGACTAACAAATAATTGGTCTTTTTTGATGTAACTTTTCTATATGAAGTGGCAATCTAAGGCTCTAAGCATACACATCAGATATAATAGACACTTAAGTTGTTAACATGTGTCTGACTAGCAGGGGAAGATAACTTGTGTCATCGATTCCCATCAAAAGCAATATGTGATCGTACTCAAAATATATTAGAGAGAAGTATAACACATTTTAACTCAACGGCAGAGCTGCTACAGCAAGATAAAATGATCTGATTGTCTACGATTAAATAAGGAGAAAAATGACATACACTAGAAATGATAGGATAAGAATCGATAAGAGTCAGTCCCATTCAATGAACAGTAAATTCAAGTTTTAGACCAGAGTTTAATCTCTAAAACAAATTCATGGCAATGGGCAATGGCATGAACCATGAAGATGAGTTCGTGCGTGTCTGTCGAACCTTGGCCTTGGGGCCGCTCGCGTCCGACGGGCGCGCCGGGGAGGAGGGAGAGCGACGGCTGGCCGACGGCGGCGGTGCCATGCGACGGCGAGGGCGATGCGGCGAGGGCTGGTAAAATCTAATAGGGGGATGTCGTCATTAACTATACAGAATCTTAGTGTAGCTCCAAGCAGATAAGACCTATATCTTCTTCTTTAGCAAACATCCATGTTCGAAACACAGCTACTTATCAATCATCACGCGTCAGTGCGAGGAATAGGCTAATTTGATTAAGATTAATTAATTAGTTATTACAAGTAGGCTTGTAAGGTTTTCTTCTTCGGTTGATCTAGGCACGAATAAGGAACTGCAAGCAGCAGATCTACCTAACACTACTATACTGGACGGAGGTCAATCGAATAGGGAGTAGAATTGCCATGAAATCGAGGAAGAAGAGAGAATGAAGGAAACATGCAGATGCAGACCTTGAGAGGCAGGCGGTGGCTCCTTGGAGTCGTGGAGCAGGAGAGGAGCGTCCTTGGTGGCGGCGGCGGCGTACAGTGAGAGGAAGTCATGCTCATGCGTCGCCGCCTTGTAGTCGTGGAGCAGGAGAGGAGCGTCCTTGGTGGTGGCGGCGGCGGCGTACAACAAGAGGAAGTCGTGCGGTGGTGGTGATGCGCGTGGGCGAGGGGTGCCAGGGGGAGGAGGGAGGAGCGACCGGTGGTGGTGAGGGTAGGCCGGTGGCAGCGGTGCCGCGCGATGGCGAGGTCGAGGGCGAGGCGGCTGCGGCTAAGGCCGAGGGCAGGGAAGCCTCGCGTCCATGGACCTACTCGCGTCCTTCGGGTGCGCGTGGGCGAGGCGTGCGGGTTCGGGTGCGTGTGGGGGAGGGGTAGTGGGGGGAGGGGAGCCGCAATTACCGTATTAACCTTCCACTCATAAAATTAATTAGCGCTAATTAATTGATTAGGAACTAAGAGGAAACAAGAAGTACCCCAACCACTGTAAAAGAGCTCATTGAAACGAATTGGTAGGAGAGCTGCCCGCTATATTAAAAAGAAGAGATCGCCAGACAGACACCATACAACCTCAGCCAAATTGGCTCTGTACATCCGCAACATGATAGACCAAGCACTCTACATCTAGTAAGTTAAGGGAGGGACACCTCCAAATGGAGACCGATCAAAATTAGGAAAGTGGTTGTTGGATGAATGTAGAAAGGTGCTTCGCTCCTGCCAAGATCCACAGCCTTGCCTCATCTTTGATTTTCTAAAGTACCACAAAATTTGTGGACTCTATGCGCTAAAAAACTCTCGCATTTCTTTTCTTCCAGATTTCCCAGCAAACTAGTATGATGAGCGAGCATAGGCCTTTCGTACTCGTACCCAGCGCATTTGACATCGCCATCCACCACTTCTCAAGCGTCTCACTAGGTGGCCATGTACTCGGGTGCAAGTTGTAGTTTTATGTCCAGGTGGCGATTTCCTTCCATAGGCGCTTCGTGAACCTGCAATCCTTGAAAAGGTGCAAGCCTCTCTTCGCATGAAGCCAACATAGTGTGCAGGTTCCTTGGTTTGGCCACCTCCGAGCTTCCAATCTGTCAGCGGTCCAAACTCTGTTCTAAATTGCAAGCCAGCTGAAGAATTTACATTTAGGCGGTGTCCAAGGTTTCCAGATGAGTGCTTCAAAGTTGTTGGTTGCGCTAATAAAATGGGCATGATAAGCAGAGGATGTTGTGTATTCGCCATTTTCCTCAAATTTCCAAGCAAGGTTGTCTGGCATGCCCGTTCTTAGAATTATGCGCCTAGTTTCTTGCCATAGATGTGTGTACTCAGCTAAGTGTTGGGCAGATATACTCTGATACTGAAGGTTGATGTCGCGGATCCAGTTATTATCAATGAGGGCCTGATGCGGAGTTCTGTTTTTCCTTCTGGAAATGGAGAAGAGGTGTGGCGCTACGTCACATGGCCGCTAGCCATCTAGCCATGCACTTGTCTAGAAGGATGCTCTTTTCCCATCTCCAATTGTCAGTGTTGTGGATGCGGCAAAGGAGCTTGTCAGTCGTATTACATGGGGTTTCATCCCCAAGTCTGCCATCAATACTTGGTGACCATTGTTGCCACAACCATCGCAACCTTAGGGCCCTTGCAAATTCCCCCAGGTGGAGGATGCCCAAGCCTCCAGAGCATTTGGGTCTAGCTAACCTCGGCCAATTGACCTTGTAGTTTCCTCCCGTTAGCGTCTCGGCGCCTACCCACATGAATTTATTCCTCTGCCAATCGATGTCCTTGATTTTCTCTTTTGGAGCACGGAGGGATGTGAGGAACTAGATTGCTTGCAAGGTAAGGACTGCTTTAACCAAAGTCAAGCTGACCTGCTAGGTTAATTTGGCGTCCGTTCCAAAGAGTGAGCTTGCTGACCGCTTTATCCACCAGAGGCTGGAAATCCACACGCTTTAGGCGTTTGGCCGTTAACGGCAGGCCTAGGTATTTAGTTGGGAAGCATGAAATTTACGTCGGAGAGCCAGCAAGGATTTCGTTTAGATTTAACCCTTCACACCGTATAGGGATGATCGTGGATTTCTGGAAGCTCGTTTTCAGTTCTGAAGCCTCGCCAAACAATGTTAGGAGCTCGGCCATAGCCAAGATGTCTTCCCCCCGTTGGCTTGACAAAAATGGCTGTGTCGTCAGCATACATTGAAGCTCTAAGTTGAGTCATTCTTCCCCTCAGCCTGGATAGATGTCCTTTTTCTGTTGCTAGATCAAGCAGTTTTTGCAGTGGATCCATTGCTATGACAAACAACAGAGGTGACAGCGGATCACCTTGATGAAGCCCTCTGCCATGCTTGATAGGTGCATTTGGGATGTCGTTCAGCAGAACCCTCGTCGAGAAGGTGAAGAGAAGCGCAGCAATCCAGTCTTGCCATTGACGGGGGAATCCAAGTTTATTTAGCAAAGTAAGGAGGTATTCCCATCTGACTAAATCTAACGCTTTGGTGATGTCGAGCTTGAGGAATATGGTTGGCAGCTTAGAATTGTGGTAGCGTCTGACCGCATTGCGGACAGCCATGTAGTTGTCATGGATGCTTCGTCTTTTGATGAACGCACTTTGCGCTGGAGAGACAATGGAGCTCATATGGGGCGCGAGTCGTAGTGCAAGTACCTTGGCTATTATTTTGGCAAAGGAATGTGTTACACCAAAACTTGGTAAGCTTATCCAAAAAGGGAAGAGACCGGCCGATGATTTCAAAAGCAAGAAAATCTCTTAATTAAAAGATATTTGAAATTGCATGATATATTTGGGGATACACGACGTCCAGAGTTCCTCATCGGCCCAAAAATATTATTTAATATATTTTGAGGTGCATCACGTATGACTTGCTTGGTGGTTGGAGGTACTCATACATGTGAAGAAAAAGGAAGCCATTCGGAATATATATAGGATTGCGCTAGTTGGTACCCTGGGTACTAAATAATATTCAGTACCCGACCCCTCCAGGTTGCGCCTGCTCGGACGCCCGGTTACCCGATTCTACAGCGCGAGCCTTGAACCACGGGCCGGTTTTTCTAGGGTGCGTCTCTACGATTTGCTTTCTGCCGGTTTTACTTTTTTTTAAAAAAAAATCTGACATGGTTGTTATCCAGTCGGTTTTTCTGTTTTTTTATTAAATTCTGACGTGGTTGTTGTCCAGCTGCTTTCCCTTTCTAAATTTTCTGACTAGGTAGATTGGAATTTGTTGACAAGCAATATAGATATCATATTTAGGTATGAAGGCAAATTAATTTCCTGGAGACAGGAAAAAATGAATTTGCAGTTAGAAATATAGAAAAGATTAGATAACAAAGGTATTGAAAAGTGTGACTATAGTTATTGTGGTTCAATATTTGTTTTTTCGTATACATGGCTGTAGGGATAAGGGCGTTATTCTATGATGAAAGACACCATACAAGATTTGTTAAATTATTTGTATCACGCAGAAAGGGCGATAAAAAAATCATACTTTTTTGCCAGTAACGTTTTTTTTCAACATCAGCACATACACAGTCGTTGCTTAGACACATACCCACCAAGTGGTATGTAAAAAAATCACGCCTGGTATATAAACATGCGCTCAAACCTTTATACATTACTATAAACAACAAGTTGGGAGGGCACGCTACTTCAAGGTACAACACTAATCAAGGCATAAACATTTGTGGTTCAGTAGGCAGCAGATCTGTCTGAGATAGCTCCACAAGGCAAAGTTCAAGGCTTCTCTCAGTCGACCTTCGTCCTGTTGTAGCCACAAAGAAAATGTGAGTGGTTTGCAGTTTAATTTGAAAGCACCACAGAATAACTCAATTTGCATGGAAACCAAGCATGAAAAATAAATGTCTGATCAAAGATATTTAGAGTGCAGTGTAGCTGGAGGTGGGTGCTTTGATGGAGAACGCCTGGGATTTGCACACAGAACCTAAGAAAGAACAAAAGAGAATAAATAACACTGATGAAAATATTAGCTCTAACCACGAAGCATGATCAAGGATATTTAGAGTGGACTTTAAAACAACATGTTGACTTCTGGCATCTGACAAAAGCTGATCATCATTGAAGTTTGTTGAACTAAGCTGGAAGATAGCAAACACCAATGTTCAAAAAAATGTTATTAAGCGTCGTTTAATCTAGTTTAAACGCTGAACGTTGGCCCAACGTTGCGTTTAGGGGGTAGACGCTCAATTAGACGCTGGGCGCGCCTAGGCGCTCGTTTACACGCGCGGCAGCGATTAAACGGCGCGGAATCGATCAAAAAACGGAGCTAGGCGGTGGAAAATGCGCGGCTCGCGAGCAGGGAAGCGCGCGGCGCGTGGGCGGGAAGAGGGAAAGAATCGCACGCGGCGCGCACGGGAAAGAAGCGTGGGAGGGCGCGGAAAACAGCAGGCGGGCCCGACACGGGAGCACAAATCGGCCGCAAGAAACAGAGTCAGGATTTGTCGCACTCCAATCCCGCCTCCGCCTACCTCCCGCCTCCCGCCTAGTCGCTCCTCGCTGCCGTTGGTAGGGCCGTAGGGGTCGTCGCTGGGGCTCCCCTTCTCCTTGGCAGCCGCAAAGGCCGCAGGCGCAGGGGCCGTTGCCTGCAATAGAGGGCAGGCCACCGGCGCAGGACCAGGAGTCGACAACGGCAACGCAGAGGCCGGCCGGTGCAGGCCCATCCCCTCGCTCGTTCTCTCTAGGTGCCCCCTCGGTCTCTCCCCATCTTCCCATGCTCTGTAGATTTGATTTCTGCATGTCAATCACTCAATTGATGAATTGGATTGGGGATTTAGGGTTAAGATTGAATGTGTACTGCCTGTCTACCTCAATAACATTTAATCACGTTTAAACTTCCTAAACTCTAAACATAGGCTAGCGTTCGCCTAGCGTCTAGCGTTTTTTTGAACATTGGCAAACACTAACATTTGATATCGTAAAAATGCATACAAACAGATCATGTTGCAGGAGTGCGTTTGATAATTATTGTCATTTCCTAATTTTATAACCTCGAGAAACTGACATAAGAAATTAAGAAATGAACACATTAAGCAAAAGAGATTTGATAAATTGGAGAGATCACTTTTAATCATAGACCATCCGTCATCAGCAAGCCCATTGATGGCTTCTTTAAACCTCTGAAAAGGTAAAGAAAAAAGTACAATTGTGACTAAAAAAGATTCATAATAACAATCAGGAATATGTCTGTATTGTTCAGGAACCATGAAAATTATGATAGAAAAAATCAGAATTGGAAGCCAAACTAATCATCAATTCGACACACTTTCATCCATGTTTTGAAATTTGGATGCTGGATTCATTCATAGTATGGGTGTGAACATCAGTTTAAGTCATTTTGATTGAGGTTCATGTCAGGTAGCAATTTCAACATTACAAGGCATACTAGTGCTAGATAGCAATAAAAAATCTTCAAAACTTTGAATGGACTGTCACAAGGCATCAACAAATCTGTCCCAACATGTGTGAACTAATCAGCTCAAAAGGAAATAGAAAAGGAAGATCATGTTGTGGTGCCACATGTGAGTGGAAAAATCTTATCAGCCTGCAATCGCATAGTTGATAAAGTTGGGGTAAATCTAGCGAACCATGAAACATATAAGTATGAGCAGTATACAAATGGTCTTGTAGGAAGAAAAGTGGCATGCATAATAGGATACGAAAATTTTAGAATACATGAGCATATGAACAACAATGATCAGCTTTGGGGTTCATGAGCATATGAGCATCAGGTGCTCACACATGTAATTATCAAAAGCGTACGATAATGATTAACAGTCAGAAACCTTAAATCTATAATATCAAGTGCATACATAGATTAAGATGAATAAATCATAAAATCAATGCCAAATTATTGCTTTTTTAACCTTAAATCTATAATATTAACACTTCTGTTTTTTTAATCTTAGCATCAAAGATGAATTTCAATCCGAATTGTTGTAGCTACACTTAACTTTAGGTGTACTAAATACATGATTTTTGTGATGATTTTTAAAACATTGTAACATGGTATTTTAGTCCTTTAGCTAACAAGGGTGCCAGCCTCCTTGGGTGCCATATGATTATCCATTTAGCCCCACCTTAATTATTTGCCACACTCTAAAACCGAAGATGAATCTGGAAAAGTTTAAAATGGCATACTAGGATAAACCAATACCACATAATTTAAAATAATAAGAAGCCAAATCTGGAAAAATATGGAAATACCAGTACAATCTGGCAAGAGGCTCACCTTTGAGGCCTTCTCTTTGAAGCTATGTTCTCAAATGAAACATAAAGCGATGATAGAAAAAGCATCAGTTGTGTTCCCTTGCAATGGCTTCCATGCCTTCATGCAGACCTAAAGTACACAAATATATTGAATACTAATGAACTAGTGGAAAAGCTAACTGGAAATGTTTTGATTAACAAAAGGCATGCAAGAATCTATCTACATGCACCCTAACTAGAATGCAGGAATCTATCGGCATGAAACCAATTAATAAAAGGTTCCTATAAAAATTATCAGTCTATCCTATGCATAAAACCTAACTAGAGTGACAGGTAGATAAAGAATCTATCTACACACCAATCTGGTAATGTCTTCTTTTCAATTATGATCTCTCTGTGTGTTTATTGTTTTATGAGCTAAATAAGTAAATAGATTGACACTTTATAAAATTCTTCAAATGTGACACTTAGAAACATAGTATTTAAAAAAGATTTTTGTACTATTGAATTTATTAGGAAGAGATCAAGTATCCAAAACTATTTAATGAAAGTATTTCTTTTAATAACCAGAAAGAAAAACTACCTAAGCATGAAAATAATGGAAGGTTGGTGTCATTTATCAGAGATAATCTAAATTTTATTTACTAAATTTGTCATGTGAAATTTTATTCTCCTGAGAAATCAGCTGATGGAAGATGTACACAATGGCAGCAAGTCAGCAACTATACAATCATAACCACGGCATGAGCAGGTTATAAAGATGTTGTCGGGTGCACAATCAGTCTAGTTAATAGTTTGATATCTACATATTTCTAATTCCGACAAGTTGATACCAAATGAACACACAAAGAATTAATTTGACAAGGAAATATGAAGTGGACAAAGAGGATGCTGAGGAGCAGAGGGCATACACAGTCTTGGTGGCTCCTCACCTTAGGAATGAAATTGTGCAGCACTAAGGAAAGAGAATCCGATAAAAAAAGTTATAAACCTTGACCTTAATTATACATACTAGTTCATCACATGCCATCTGCATACAACATTTCACACCTGGCAAGTTTAAATATTCAATCATGTTTAGAGTTTAGAAACTAATTCAATTAGAGTAAAGGTAAGTGACAGGAAGTTCCAACAAATTCTTATTAGCGTCTATTTTTTCATTTTCCTATTTACTACGTTGGGTTCTTTGTTGAGCTTCTACAACAAAATTAATTTATGCTTGTTCATCAAAAAATTGCAGGAACTTGATCTAATTAGCACCAGCAACAATATGTATTGGCTGTTTCATTCGCAGTAAGGGAAATTTAAGATGGTTAAGCAAAAAAATGACTAATATGGTAGGTCCTAGGATGCATCCCCTTTGTGTCCTGATTCTTCAAAGTTGTGGGATCATTTGTAGTGCCTACAAGAATTTGTCAGCATATTTGGACCACAAGGAAAAGGGGATTGACATGCATGCAAAAACCTCCAGTAAAATGAACAGAACAATTTGTCAATATTGATTAACAAATAATAATTTTTACACAATAATACAATCAAAAGCATAGGTGAATGTCACAACAATCATAGATGAAATGAGGATAAAATTTTATGATTACGAAGATGCAAACAAAGATGCTGCCATGATGCACTCGGTGGTATCCATTGCCCTTTTATTTCTAACTTGTATTTTTCTAATTCAATTATAAAAAACAATTATCTTTAACACAAGGAGTATTTACACTATTTAAGAAATAACATAATCTGAAACATTAGTTAAAGAACACAAGAATGCAATATAGCCCTAGAAAATCACTAACATTAGCATGCATATAAAAATTGGTAGGTTCAACTAGAAAATTAAGGAAACAGTTGATAAAATCACACACACGCATCATTTTTTCAAGTAGTACTCAATGTGTAATACAGTGTCTCAATCCAGTCGTGCAGGCTATTTAGGGTCCGCCACATAACCAGCATAACAATGGCGGCCAACTTGCTACAAGTGTTGTGCTATTGTGACCTATACATGTTTACTAAAAAAGTAAGCATGTGCATATGCATCGCATTGGCAACTGATGTAGATTTTTATCCAACAAGCCACTGGGAAAAAAGATAGTTGATTAATATGGGAGTCCAAAGACCTATTTTCTAGTAAACTGTCTTGTTGTGTGGCAAGTAGGGTTACTAGCGTTGATTATTGCAATTATGAATCCTAAATCATTATGTAATACATAGTTCTAGAACCTTGGTGGCTTTGATTTTGCCTTGTTTACAAAGTCAAAACCTGCACATTCTTATATGGAGACAGCTTGATGGCACTTGACCTTGCAAACCAAAAAGAGGAGGGTAGGAAGGGAGGGAGGGAGAGAGAAGACGCCTACAAAATATGACTATCTATAGATATAGTACTATAATCTTAAAATGTACTATATATAGATACTACTATAATCTTAAAATGTACTTCTGAAAAGAGTATGTATACATACTACTTTACAAAAAGATTATGTATGGTGTATACAATTTTGAGGACTATTTATACATCTTACAAGAAAGTAAAAGCCCTTTGCTGTGCACATATATACTCACTTCTAATTTCATAAGACTGGTGGCTGGTCTATTTATAGAAGCAAAGCATTCTCCAGTTGATTGCAGTTACTCTATCTACAATGTAGATGCAAACTGATATGCAATTCTGTGGCATCTACATGCTGACAAAAGTTATCTAAACTGAATATATATGCGCTCACTATAAGATAGCTTTAGCTATAAACTCTGAACTTGCTATTTCACTGTGCCATACTCATTCCTCATGCATTCGAGCCCTTCGTGAACATCATGATTTCAAACCCATCAGAATTTTTTTTGTCAAGTTATAATATAATATGAAAAATATCAAATGATACTATGATCAAGAAAGGCATGCAAACATACACTTATCTAAAAAGGTATCTAAGCATACTCATATTTGAAAAACAACATCTAAGCATACTCTTAATTCTTGATCATTGATTCTAATAAAAAATACAAAAGCCGGAATACAGCAGTAGTTCCATGGTCTACATTCTAGAAAACTAAGCTTTGGAATGAACTAATCCATCTCCAAATCAAAATGGTAGGATGGATTTCTCTATTATACCTGGATTGCACATTTCACTACTGCATTCTCCTGCTTATGCTAGTAAAGATGCAAAGAGAGTGCTAGCTTAAAATAAAATAGTTTCACTTGATCAAACTTTAGGGTGTGACTAAACTCTGAAGTGTCACTCAAAAACAACATAAAATGCTGAAAAAGAAATGGTAAGTAGAGGAAGTTTACCATTAGGAAAATCCTGGGTCCGGACCCTGACAAGAAATTTAAAAAAAACATCAGATGAAGAATAATATATATTGCAATATAGCTTCCTATCTAATATTACATCCAGACAAATATTATTTATAAGCTAAGAATTTATGTGAAAGCAAATTGTCATATAAAATTTTCATGATATGACATTTGAATATTGCATTTTGTAGCTGATTAGGTCTTAGCAACAAACATTTTAGCTCTTCTGAGATAAAAAAACTGATATATTCCTTAAGCTAAGAAGATTTAGTTGAGTTTCAGGGAACTGTGGTTAAGAAAAATAATTTATGCTTATTCACCAGACTCTTGATCTAACTAGCACAAGAGGCAATACCTATCGGTTATTGCGTATAATGACACGCCACATTGATTAGGTATTTTTTCAAATATGAAAATATGTGTTCTACCGAAAATAATTACTAGGAACTAGTATAATACCCGTGTTAACGCAATGGATTTATCTTGTAGACGCACATGAAAACAACCAATATTTTTTTCATAGTTCAACTTTTACACAATGGCGGTGTTCGCTGGTCTGAAGGAGACCAGCCAGCCGGCTGGTTCCCCTCACATGACACTGTTCATCCATCCAGCCAAACAGTGTTTCTCTCTCACACAATCAGCCAGTTTCAGCCAAGATTCTGCCAGCCGAACGGGGCCAATATCTTTGAGCATGTATACAATCCGAGAAACTAAGACGTTATAGTAAAGTTTTTTTCTCATATAACCATTTAAGTTACATTCTGTCTAAGTCCTTAATCATGACTTGGAGATCTTTAGAAAAGTTGTCAAAATATTCGTTTGCATGGCTCTTAAGAATGTCCCCCAAAAATTCCATCCTCAGTGAATTTAATAGCTGTGCATGGTGGATATAATAAGTTAAGTTATTAATTTTGTATGTAGTGTACGGAATATAGTTAGAGAATATATGCTTACAGTGTTGATCGGTGGTAATCTTACACCATCCCATGACTTCATGAAATTGTATACAAGGAAGCCTCCTAATTTTCTAGAGATGAGCATTTGTTTCATTTATTGTACATAAATCAAATAACTATTTTTTGTGATAATAAGAAAGATAAAACATATTATAGGTGATTACCAGTCTTTATGTTTTGGAACTTTTGTAACACATGCAGGGAATATTCGCTTCCAGTAATAAATATTGTCGTCCCACTCAGAATTTATCAGTTTCATAGCGAGACTGAACCTTTTAGCAATAGTGTGAAATGTAGCTATATATAGCATGATTTGAGCATAACCCTTGTAACATACATCATCTGGAAGTGGATCCATAATGTGCACAGTTTTCTTTTGCATATCCATTATGAATAAAGTATATAGTCCATCTCGATAATATGACAGTAGAATTAAAAACATAGACATAGAATATAAGTGTTTAAAAAAGTATAATATATATAAATAAAATATAAAGGAGTACACTGAACATATCTTACATTGCTGCAATCTTTAATTTTGTATTCCATGTCAGATCTCGTCCAAACTGGGTTATGGACGATTGATTTTGCAAAATTTATAAGTATTTGATTAATTATAGAATTAAGAATTAGATGAACTTACGACACACTGGAGATCCATAAAGTGGTATTTTTGTTTTTGTTTCTTCGACAACAAGAATTTGTTCTACGCAGCCATCCGAATTGCTATATTGAAGCAATCATGATCCATCTCTTTGCTCTCATCTAAAATATCTCTAATGTTTCTCGCACTTAAAGAAATTGGATATGGTCGTGTGCTTCGGATCCATTCTTTACTAAAAAAAAATAAGGACAAGCAACAAATTACTTATTCGTTGGTGGTAACTAAACACCGACACATGCCCTTCTCAAGATCCTGAAGCCCGGGTATGGTAGTCTATGCAGAAGTGATCTGATCTTTCAGGGCGGGATTGGTTAGGTGGATCAGCATGGGCCTGGCTGAGGAGCATAACGCCAGAACCATATGCAGCTCAGTGTTTGGTTTGCTCGGGATAGGCTACAGTGTGCTACTGATTGGTTGCCTGGCTTGCGGGCTGGATAGATTGCATGGGTGCACGCAGCGCTCGTGTGTTTGATGGCTACATTCAGTGGTACTTAGGTTTGATCACCGTTTCTCTCAGTTTGGTGAGGTATTACCACTGTCATGAGCATTTTCTCCACGCGCCTGAATAAAAGAATGCAATCAAGACAACCGAGAATTGAACTACCATTACTGCATACTTTCATGTCCAAAAACCACTCTCCATACAACAGAATTTCATTGGCTACAACAAATCAGAACAACATGTGTATGCATAGACAAATAACAACGATTAGTGCCTGAACAATAATTATAACATATTACATACATCCAGTTGAAAGCACATTTTTTTCCGTGTAGTGTCAGGCGTCCTCTCAATCTTAGCCATTTTCAGATCAGCATATATCCATCTTGACCATAGTATGCTGCTATGGCTTCATTTTTGTTTTGTTTTGGGTGCTATATTTTTTTGAGCATCAATGGCAGGTGCTCTGACTTTTCATTTAGTAGTGAGAAGAAGTATGTTGAAAAACAAGTGGCTGAATGATCAGGCTACAGGCAAGTAAAAGAAAAAAAGGGAAGGGAAAATACATAGCCCTCTTCTTAGGGCGCTGGAAGGGATCACTCCTCCCAGGCTTGCTGTTTTGTGTGCTATGACAAGCTCCTTTCAAACCATTAGCTCATGCATGGCATGCCTCCCAACAAGTTCTCGTTACTGTACTGGAGCAGATGTAAGAGATGGAGGCGCACACCAAGTCCAGATGAAGAAGGGGACCAGAGCACGGTAGCCTACAAAAGTCAGAAATTTGAGAAAACAAAAGTCAGAAATTTGCATCTTCAGATAAGAGAATGGAGAGAGGGACAGAGATTTGAGGAGCTCAGTTTCCAAACAATGGCTGCAACCAAGAAACGAATGCAAAAGCATAAAAAATCAACACGGTATTTGCATCCAAAATCTGACACCACCATAAGAAGACAATAGTTAGCCCAAATCAAGGGAGAGGGAAGGGGATTAAGGTCGGAGATCTGTTCTTGTTTCTTGGGCTCAAGCTCAACTGCTCAATCCCAAATCGGACACCCACCATAAAAGGCCAAAAACAAGCAAGAGATTTGAGGCCAGGTGAGGAGCAGAACCTGGATTTGGACTCACCTGCGCGAGAGCAGCAAATCGAGCGTGAGGGGGAGAGAGAGTGCGGCGGTGAGACTAACAAGGGACGGCGAGAAACAGGCCAGCCTTTCCTATTTTTCGCTGCATACTCGCGCTCGGCTGAACAATAATCCGCTCAACACGGGGGCGGGGGCGGGGGCCGAGCGCCTCGTGGTGCCGACCGGACGGAACAGGGACGCGGCGGGGGATGGAGGAGCGGCGAGGCAGCTGGGGAGGGGCGTCGGCGGCGGCGTCGGGAGCAGACCGCGGTGGAGGCTTCTGTTTTCTTTTCTCGGGTGCCGCGGTCTCGCGTCGCTGGGGCGGGGGCACGGGCGGTCGCTGAACAAGCACAACCGTCCGATGTGGTTGACTAAGAAGAGAGAATGAGTGAGAATTAATCTGGTGCGAACGTTTTTAATATGTGTTTCATAGAGTGGACGTAGTTTAGGATGTGACTGTAGATGTGGAATTTGTTTGGTGACTATAAGATAATTTAAAGTAGTGTATTATAGAGGTAGAGATCAAATGCACGATAGTTTCTTAGGTGAGTGTCTCCTTAGGTATGATTCATTACTACGATCAGTTCAGCAAACTCATAAGTACATAAGACTGCAAATAAAATAACAAAATCAAAATAGTCTCCTTGATCTATTTCTATGCGTGTCATCATAGATCTGAAAAATGACATATTGTTGCTAAATCTATGTCAAACCAAATAAAGAAACATGTGGCTGGAGCATGATAAAAAAAAGAAAGGAGCCTGACACTTGAAAAGAAAGAGCACATTTGATGCATTCTGGTTTGGCTGTAGCAAGTGTGGACTAATTAACCAAGAGAACCTTCAAATCAGTTGTGCATGTTCAAGGATCAGATGTCAATTCTCCTATGCCCCCTGCATGGTCCTAACAATGGCAAGTTGCATGTGTGTGAGATGGTTTACCAAGCTGCATGCGTATGAGATGGTTTACCTCAGAAAAATCAGAACAAATCCATGTATGAAACGAACCTTCTAAAGGCCCGGTAACGCCCTCCGTCGTCGAAGAGGCCATGGGGTGTGACGGCGTTGTGCTCATGCTGATGCGCCACACCCAAAGGCGCCGCCACCATGGGGATGGAGATCGCAACCTGGTGGGTGCCGCCGCCGTGAGGGAACGAGCCAGGGGACACCGGCACGACCACGCCGATGAAGCGGAGATGGGGCGCCGCCGCTGTTGGTGAAGGGGAGATGGGTTGTGGCCACTGTCGTCGCGGGGGAGCACCGTCCGCGTGGGATGGCCATGCCGCGGCCGGATGCAAGGGAGGGGCCCTGCTGCCGCGACCACCACCAGAGGGCAAGGGGAAGGCGAGTCACGATCGGGTCCGCTGGCGGAGAGGAAGGGACGCTGCGGCCAGGGGCCACTGCCCTAGCCGAGCCGACGACGCCAGGAGCGTCGATTTGAGGTGCTAGATCCGCCAGGGCAGGGGAAGCTGGGTTCTAGCCCTCGATGGTACGAGGTGCTAGATCCGCCAGGAGCGCCGGTACGAGGCGCTAGCCCTCGACGGAGGCAAAGCTGGCTCGTGCGGCGAGTCCGGAGGCTGGGGCACGCCGGCTGAGAACGCCAGGACGGGCGACGCGATGCGTCTGCGCCCGCACGGCACTGGGCGGTGCCATGGCGGGGCGGGCCCTGGGGAACGCCAGCCGAGAACGGCCGGTCGGGCGGTGCGCTGCCGCACAATGGAGAAGTAGGCAGCGTCGCAACAGCGGTGGTAGGGAGAGGGGTAGGATGGGCGGTGCCGGCAGAGGGAGGGAATGAGGAGAGACGGGGTGAGGAAATAGAAACCACAAAGAAAATCGTCAGTGGGTGGGGGAGCTTCGGAGCGGCATAGCAGCTCGAGCTCGTGAGTGGGTGGGCCGGGCTTGTGAGCGGGGGGAACCGGCGCGGGTCCGAGGTGGGAGCGGGGGGTGGGGGGACCGGCGCGGGGAAGTGTCGTGGTTGGCTCGGTGATTTAGACTCGGGTACTGATTATTTTTCAGTACCGTGGGTAATAAATAGAATATATATATATATATATATATATATATATATATATATATATATATATATATATATATATAGAGAGAGAGAGAGAGAGAGAGAGAGATAGATAGATAGATAGATAGATAGATAGATAGATAGATAGAGAGAGAGAGAGAGAGAGAGAGAGAGAGAGAGAGAGAGAGAGAGACTCTTAAGCTGATCAGATCATATGCACAATATGCATGCAAATGGAAGGCAAACCAGTTTAATTATCATTGACATACTTATAGCTGAGCAAGCAAGATGGCCGAATTAAGATATGTGTGCGTGACATGCGTGTCCTTTATGCCTTGTAATGCTAATATATGCATAAACGTATGCCAGGCTATCGCGGAAAAAGTTTCCAGGTTCGACCAGACAAGGGAAAAGCAAGATGAAAAGAGGAAGGAAAACCTGTGGTTATTTACTTCGGCAACATGCAGGATCGGATAAGGAAGGAATATAGAGCGAAAGCAAGGCAAGCAAGTCCAAGAGAAATCATCAATTCAATCTTACATACAAGTTTATATTTGAAATAGGGAGAAATCAAGAGATACATACGTATACGTGACTGTAACGTCCAGATGCACATCAACGAATGAAGAAAAGCAAGGACACATATCATGTATATGTGTATACAAGGCCGGCTAGGTGTCATACACGTACTCAGCAAGACAACATGTCTACGCACAAAGACTTAAGACATGTCGGTCCAGAAAGTTTTATTGGCAAGGATTCTACAGAAGGGGAAGCTAGGGCTCATATATTTTAATATTTTCTTTTGTTTAGATATTTCTTTTAAGGCAAGTTTTGTACGTCATTAGCCTATGGTATAAATATAAGTCCCCGGTCATTGTATCAGACATCTAAGTGATCAATCAAAAACCAGTATCTTTACTTTTCGGTTTACGCCACCCCCTAGGAGCAAGAGTAGAGTAGATCTCGGCGAGTTCTTCGGCAAGCAGGGCTGCCATCAGTTAAGTCCGACCTCCGGTTTGTCTGTGAGTATCCGTCATGACTTATATTTTGTTTATAAGGCTGCCCTCAGTTAAGTCTGTTCTCTTACAAACACGGTATAAGTTAGTTATCATCAGTTAATTGTAAGGTTGCATCGGTCCGGCTCGTATCTCTTGCAATTAACTGATACAAGTTACCTTGATTCTTATCAAAATTTATATGGTTGCATCGGTGTGACTCGTATCTCATACAAATTTTGATACGAACTAGTTATCGGCTAAATCTATTAAGATTGGTAGGGTTTCCTTGATGTTTTAATAGATTTGCTACTTATAGATCTTGTTATAACTAGTATTCTTACTATTTGTAACAAAATCACCCCTTACCCGATTAAGATTGATACGGATCGGCTTTATATTTCTTCAATTCAACGTCTGGTTGCTTTTTACCTGTTTACATCTTGCTTTGACGAACGGGCCCGTATTCCATACTCATTATTTGTATCCGTAACTGACACAAACTGTATTCGTGTGTGTACATACATACATACATACATACATACATACATACATACATACATACATACATACATACATACATACATACATACATACATACATACATACATACATACATACATATATATATGTGTGTCCTTATCCGAATCCAGATAAAAATATAAAAACAAATATAATATCAGCGATATCCGTTTGTATCCGATCCGTTTTCATCCTTAAACATGGGTGACTAATCCTTGGGCATTTTATTTTCGCAATCGCCATTTGCATGGCTGCATCTCCTTAGTTATAGATGCACTCACATTTTACCCATATGACAACCAATCTTTTCATAGGACATGTGTAATAAATAAGCACGGTGCTCGGTGCTCCTGCAGCAATCACAGGCGAGCATAGCAAAGGGTACTATGGTCATTATTTGACTTCCACACTAATTTGTTTGAAATATGTATATCTTATATTTTCAATCCCATTAGCATCATATTTCGTGATGCAAGAAGCTGTCCACGTCAGCATCAACTAACATATGCAATTATAATATTTATTAATTATATAAGTAAATATAAGTAGTATAGTTTAATACGTGATTCCCACACCAACACATAGGGTATTCTTGTAGTTTTCTAGAATGACATGTTTCTTTTTTGGAGGGAGAATTATTATTTTTTAAATTGGCCACAACTATATATATTTTTAAAACTAAACAATATGATGTGCGGCAAGACCGTATTATGGCCTTCTCAATATAAGGCCCATTTGGCCGGGCTCCGACCGGCTGGCGCTGCAGCTCTCGCCTTGTATTCATACCGTGGCTCCTCTCTGTTCGTTGTTGTTCTCAGGTGGAGCCATTTCTCCAAGCGCTACAGTGATCTACAGCATCCTACAGTACGCTAAAGTGACCCGGGAGGCTATACTTTTCCAAATGGCACTAACACGGTGGGCCGGCACGGGCACGGCACTAAAAAGCATGGCCCAGGCCTGGCCCAGCCCGCCTCGCTTGCGTGTTGCGTGCACGCACGGCCCCGGCAGCGATGCCGCGTGCTGGCCGCCACCACGCCCCGAGCACACGGCACGGCTAACAGGCCGACACACCCTTGGCACGGATCCAGCAAAGGAGAGCCGTTGATCCCCTCCCCCAGATCCTTCATGACCGTTGGATCCGACCGATGGATGGGTCGACTATATAAGCCAGCGCCCCCACGCCGCCCCGTATCGACGAAACCCTAGCTCATTTGTTTCCAGCTCCCTCTCTCTCCTGTCTCTCGCTCTAACCTCTACGAGCGGCTCTCTCCTCTCTTCGTCTCCCTCTCCGCCTCCGGTGGTGTCTCCTCTCTTCTTCTCGCCCTCCGGTGGCATCTAGAGCCACTTCTTTGCCAACAGACGGCAGCACACAAAGACGGCCTCGTCTTGATCTCGCCCCGTTGATGTAGCCTTGTCGTCCACCTCGTCGTCTCATTCGTCACCGTCGTCGACCTCGCCGAGCCCTCGGCAACTCTGGTGCTCCGGATGTCGGTAAGTTGAGCTTTGCTCCCCTCCAGATTTGGCTCTTCCTCTCTTATCCCCTCCTGGATCTCGATCTGATGTGCTCCCCTACTGTAGGTCCCCTCTTGATTCGCATTCGTCGAGGAACCAGAGGGCCGGATCCCGCGTCGTCGACGTCGCCGGCGTTCCCGGTGCTCCGGCCGCCAAGGTACTGTAAACCCTAACCCTAACCCTAACCCTAACCCTAACTAGATCTGCTACTGATTCTTTGTTTATGTGTGAAGCCGTTGAGGAACCAGGCGCCGGCGAGTGACGATGGCCCCCTCCTCCGACGAGACCGTTGAGGTCAGCGCCAAAGATGAGAGGCGGATGTGCGGGCTAGCCGGAGATGACGACGAGACCGTTGAGGTCAGCGCCAACGATAAGAGGCAGCCATTGCACTAAAGCTCTAATAAAATTTTATTTTGCTCTCTGGTCTATTTCTGTGTTTGTGATCTTCTGAAGTTTCTGTTAAAGTTTGAACTTGTATCTCTTCTGTCAAAGTTTGATATATTATACAAGTTTGTGTTAAAATTCTGAAGTTTCTGAGGTGTTTGACATTTTTAATGCCAGTGCCGGCACGAGCATTACGGGCTGCCGTGCCCAGTGGCACGGCACGGCACGTCTAAGCCATGATAGTGTCGTGCCTAGGCCGCTGAGTCGGCACGGCGGCACTATCAGGCACGGCACAGCTAACATGCCGTGCCGCGTAGTGCCGTGCCTGGCCGTGCCGTGCCAGTGCCGTGCCGGGCGGCCCGTTTGGCCATATATACGGGAGGCAGAGCCACCACGAGCGGCACCAAATGAGGCTAAAGTGCACTGTAGCTTCATGCCTTCATTCAGATGCTTATCTAGAGTGTTTCCTCTGCTAAGTGGCGTTCTCATTCTTCAACTCAGGGTCCTGTTGGTTAGTGCTTTTCTTAGATATTGGCCCACAACGTATCCTGGCTTCGAGTACTGATTATGATCTTGATTGGGATACTGGAGGTCCACGTACTCGGCACTTGTACTTGAAACTTAGAACAAGAATGAGGCAAGATAGTATTTTCAGCTGCATTTTAACTCTATAAACTCAAAAAAAAAACTATCCGTAAGGCAATATGGGTACAAATAATATACCATATGTAAAATAGGGAAGATATATTTTCGCCACAAGGAAGCCAATTAAGTTTTTGAGGCAAATAAGAAATTTTGTCCTTACTCTTGAGCCAGAGACTCCCACTTCTTTCTCACTGGCCTACCGGGCCGTGACAAAAAGCTTGTCAAGCTGACATATGGCTTTACCGAATTTTTTTTTTGAAGCTGGCTTTATTAGAGTGTACGTGCGTTATGAGCGTCGTAATTCAAAAAGAAAAGTAATTGTACTTGTTATTTGCAACGAATGAGTGATGTTTTTTAGGTATTTTCCTTCGGTTCTTTCTTTCTTTCTTTCTCTTTTGTGTGCCTTAGTGCACGTTTAACCACATTTTTTATAGAAGTACATACTCGTTGGCGCCGGATTCCAAATTGATTATATAATATTTGACCTTATTGCAAACACTTTTCTATGCTACTACGAAGCCAACATATATATTTTTGGGCAAAATTCCACAACTTAACTTATTAGATACTATACTTGCGATCCATCCACGCGCGGCTAGCCTAGGAGGTAGGTGTACCGTGTATCCTATCAACGCATTGCAACGGTGGATGCGTGGTCGGAGGTCCAGCCGTCGGCCATCTCGAAGCCGTTGCGGCGGCGGCGGTAGTCCTCCCTTGCCTGCTCCACCTCCTCCCGGGTGCTCATGACGAAGGGCCCGTCCCGCACCACCGCCTCGCCGTGTGGCCGCGCCGCCACCAGCAGGACCCTGGCGCCCTGGCCCTGCCCCGCTGCATCATCGGCCCAGCCCCGCACCTCCACGCTGTCGCCGTCGCCACCCAACACGACGAGCGTGCGCGCGGCGGCGGCGACGGTGGAGCCGCCGTCACTGCCGCTGCCGACGAAGGCGGCCTCGCCGTGGATGACGTACGCGCACGCGCTCCACCCGCGCGGGACGGGCTGGCGCAGGCGCGCGCCGGCCCGCAGGGCGACGTCGAGGCACAGCGCCGGGGTGCGCGGCAGGAGCGGGGACCGCGTCCCGAGGCACTCGCCCGCGATGACCTTGACGGAGACGCCGTCAGCGGTGACGACGGCGGGGACGTCGTGGCTCGCCAGGTCCTGGTACCTCGGCTCCACCCTGCACACGCAGCATGCATACAGTCAGGGTATGCTGTTAGGAACCAGTAATGGCCGCCGGCACATAATCGAAGATGAGGAATGATGATGATGATGCGCATGCACGCAACGCATACATCTTGTCGGCGGCGGAGAGGTTGATCCAGATGTTGATGCCCCGCTGCACGCCCTGGCCGGCGGGCATCTCCGCGTGCACGACGCCGCGCCCCGCCGTCAGCCACTGCATGCACACAGCACACGTACCGCTACCGCGGCGAGTCAGTTGACGATCGACACGATGGCCGACCACAAATACAATACACATGCATGTCAACTCTGTTACGAGCATGCATTAGTATATTCGTGCCCGCACTAGTCTGACCAATTCTACACGCCGCTATATATTTTTGATGCGTGGTTTGGACTCTGACTTGCTCAAATTAATGCTCGATGGAGGATTTTGACACGAGGCCGGCCGCCAGGATGAAAGGAACCGGGTCCGGACATGCTACATGCCTACATCCACTTTGCATGCATGGACCGAAGCGCCTTTTGCTTTCACACTCAAGCAAGCATCATATGCATCTTTTACGACAGGGTATATTTGGTATTAACCTTTTAATTGATCTGTGCTTCTTTTATACCTAGCAACTTCAATATATAATTCACGAACAATTGACAATTTTTTGCTTACTTCTTCACTATGAAAGAATTTGATTTGCATAACCCTTAAACTTAAGGTGAAGCTGAGATTAGTTTCTAGGGGGGTTTGAGTTTCGGGCAACTATTTTTTTTCTCCCTGCTTTTCTTCACTAGCGAATTTGTGTTTTATCGGCCTGCAGTCACCGAAAACAATATTGAGCTAATATTAAAATTCAGAAAATTGTGCAAACAACATCCTAACTGAATCTACTATTAGAATTAGAATAGAACAGGGACCAGCGAATTGAAGGAATAGGCCGGCTCTTAATATATGCCATGTTCGCTTGGCTGATAAGTCATGGCTGAAAGTACTGTTGGCTGATTTGTTGTGAGAGAAAAATAATGTTCGTTGTCTAAAAAAATACGACTTATAAGCCAAACGAACAGGGCCATAGTGTTTGCATGTTCAATGCTGCTGTTGACGGGAGACCTAACCTGAACGTCTCCTGTGTTGATGGTTCCCTTGTGTCCTGAAAAGTCATGGTAACTGATGCCGCCCTGAAAGTGAAAGCAGCCGGTGGACAAACATTAATTAATTTGGCCAGCAATTTAAATTGACGAAACAAATAACGTGATTAAATTTTATTTATATCAGCCCATGCAAACAGTATTGAGTAAGGAGTCATAAGGATCATGAGAAAACCATATGAATTCATACCTCGAGCATATAGGTGACATTCTCAAATCCTGAGGTAGGACGTGGAACACCGAAGGGAAAAAAACAAAAGGTCAGGATTGATGATCGTTTTCCTACAGTATTCAAGTACTAATCGATTCATGGTCTAAGAAGAAATCAAGTTACTACGAACCTCTGTGAGGATGGTCAGGGAAGCCAGCTGGCACAGAAACTGAAACACAGAAAAAAGAGGAAGGTGCATGTGAATGGATTTTGTGTTATATATGATTCCATACAGTATTATTTAAGGTTTTCCATCAGAGCACCCCCCCCCCCCATCAAGACTTTTTATGTGTCTGATTCATGTTAAAACCGTTATAATTACTCAATAATATGAGGTTTATATACACACATATATGCGTACGAAACAGCATGACTTTTGACAGGGAACAATAAGTGTGGTGTATATCAGGACATGTTAAAAAAACCACTTTATCAGTTGCCATTTTTGTTATGTTCAGGAACAAGATGGCGGCCAGTATGTGTCAGCATCGTCTTGATGCATTGTTCACAGAAAAAAAAAAGTAAGCCATGTTCTTGAATCTTGACAACTGCATCAGCAGTTTTGATGGGGCGTATAATCGCGATGTTAATAACATACACTCGAACTCGTCGAAGGACAAGATAGGATCCAGTTCCGGAAGCTCAGGCCTGCACGCAGCAAGATCACAGCTTAATAATATAATTATCATCATATCAGTTTTGTACATGCATGAGGATTTGTATTACAGAATGAGATTGATCCTGCCGACTGCGAGTCGACCGGAACAGAATGGATGGATGGATGGATCAATGGGTGGGTGGTTTGGTTACCTGCCGATGCTCCGCCAGAACGCGAAGCCCTCACAGAAGGGCTTCCGCTCGCACGTCAGTGTCTGGACCACCGCCCGCGGCCTGCTCATCATCGCGTCGCCGTCGTCGTCCCCAGCACAGTCCTCGTCGTTGCCATGGCTGCTGATGGAGTGAGTATTCGACACATATGTGTTGTCAGATCAAGTATGTCACCAAAAATACTAATGCAAAATGGTGAAGGCACACAAGGAGGAGGAGGCTGGCCGGCCGGCCGGCCGGTCGGTGAAGTCAACCAGCAACGGGCGTTTATGGTTACGCCGGCCGGCCACCCGGGCACAGCTGCAGCCAGCGAGGAGCTAGGCTATCGAGAATAATGATTGGTCATGAACAGAGGTTTCTGTGCGTGTGTACCTCTTGATGACGCAGCCGACGACCGTTCCCTCGGAACCGGTCTTGGCGGTCTCCATGGCACCGGGCTGCCGCCTCTCAACGGCCGCCATTGCCGCCGATCCATGGAGAGGGGACGGAGGAGGGACCAGGGGCATGCAAGCAGTGGCGGCAGACATGGCGGCGCGCGGCGGGTATATGTGTGTGTGTACGGACTAAGGAGTGGCGGCGCCGGCAGGCTGAGGCGGCCCGTGGAGCAAATGAACAGCGGAAGCGGAAGGGGGGGTGCGGTGGTGGTGGTTCTGGTGGTCGCCACGGCCGGCGTTTAAATACCCGGCCCGGGGGCAGGCGGAGAGGCAGGAGAGCGGAGAGCGCAATCGGGCCAATCGCGTGAACCCGACGCTCGCTCAGTGTGTCGTGCTCATGTGTGTGGACGCAACAGGTGTGAACGCCCGTCGCGGGTGGGGCCCGGTGGCTTTTGTCCGGCGGTTGCGTGCTTGTGGTGGTGTCGACGCGTGGGCGCGGGATGCGGGTGGTCCCACCCACCTCCACGGCGGCCTCGGACGCCGACCGAGCTCGGGCGCGCGCACTCTTCCTTTACGTTACGGGTGTGGGGAGAGAAGACAGATGGGAGTGTGAACGCGGAGGTTGTCGTGGCAGCAGCATCCGTGGGTGACTAGGAATTCCTTGGAATTTATCCCGTGTAGCAAAAATAGGTAGGGAGTAATTGAAGGCAAACTCATTGGATAGAGACAAACTCGATCGTGGTGGGGTGATGATGAAAAATACTCGGTTGCAGTATATAGATGAAATCCTTAACAACCTTTTTCAATGTGGCCATTGTAAAATCCAATTTGTTACATTGTTGTTTATCCGTGTTAATGTGTTATAGCTGCTCACACAACAACACCTCTTCACCTTGCCTCCTGACTTTCTACTCCTTTAATTTATCTTGGTATAATCGGCAACAACGAGGTTGTGCAACGCGCCATATACAAGGTATACTAGGCATAAAAGGCCTATTTTTTCGCGGCTGTAGCGCTGAGGTAAGGAGTATTTTATTAAGAGAAAGTAGACCTATCCACTTGGGTATGGTCTATACCTTATTGTCTCAAGCTATCTTGTGATGCCTTTTTTTTTTCATTTTTGCCAATAGTATATCTCTTTACATAAGTATGTGTGGGCATGATGAAATTCGGAGGTACCTGCTCTATCCGTCCAGAAATACAAGATATCTAAGCATTCAAAATTTATCCTAAATTATAACGGATTTTAGATAAAATAATTGTCCAACTCCATTTAAAAGCCAACATTTACCTGCGTACCTATCATTAATTTCTATTACTAATCTAAACATGGTAACTAGAAAAGGATTATATGTGTCATTTTATTTACACCCACTTTTCCTATATTTCAGATACTTGAATTTTAAGATAATCTCAACCAACACTCTTGCACTACCAATTAGTACAAGTAAAGTATCACTATTGTCACTTTTGTGATTTGTTATTTGTCTTTGTATCATAACATATCAAATTTTTATCCTTGTCTGACTACAAAAATAATTGTAAATTGTTAAGTTATCTTTGTGCCAACACATATCAGATTTTATCAGGTTTGTGGTTTTGTCTAACGGGTTTTCTAGTCTCGAAACTAAAAATTGCAGATTGTCTACAGAAATTGCAATGAACTAAAACTGCAATTTAAGTATAAAATATGTGCAATAACCGTCGACCGAAAGAAAAACTAAAATTCAAGCACTTGAAATTTAGCAAATCCCTTATTTACCACATCCACATGATGTGCCCTAAAATTTCACTATTTATTCCAGGATAGAGGGATTACCTTTTCCCTCTCTTGTCTAAAGGAATAATGGCAATTACGTATAGTATGTTTATTTGATTTTGGCAAAAGAACCTATTATCACTCCATCTGTTTCTTTTTAAGAATGTATTTTAGTTGGGCATATGGAATAATGGAACGGTCGGGGTCGTTCCGCACCTTGACGAGGCCCTCATTTTGGGATCGTGCATGCTAAGCTTCTAGTGCGTTCTTTTTTTTTCTATTTTTTTTCTTTTTTTTAGTCTCGAAACTAAAAATTGCAGATTGTCTACAATGAACTAAAACTACAATTTAAGTATAAAATATGTGCAATAACCGTCGACTGAAAGAAAAAACTAAAATTCAAACACTTGAAATTTAGCAAATCCCTTATTTCCCACATCCACATGATGTGCCCTAAAATTTCACTATGTATTCCAGGATAGAGGGATTACCTTTTCCCTCTCTTGTCTAAAGGAATAATGGCAATTACGTATAGTATGTTTATTTGATTTTGGCAAAAGAACCTATTATTACTCCATCTGTTTCTTAAGAATGTATTTTAGTTGGGCATATGGAATAATGGAACGGTCGGGGTCGTTCCCGAGGCCCTCATTTTGGGATCGTGCATGCTAAGCTTCTAGTGCGTTCTTTTTTTTTTGGGGGGTGGAAGCTGCTAGTGCGGTCTGAATATTTCGTGTACGCCTCTCCTGGTCGCTCACGTTTGTTGGTCGCTAGAAAATTCACGAGTGTTTAATATTTTCTTTATTCATGTTCGTAGCTGGCTGCTTTGTTTAATTTGTATCTTTCTGTTGTGATCTTTTTGTGTGTGTGTGTGTTTTGTATGTATATATATTGTTGTGTTGTCAACTCCACCCTACTAATAAAGGTATAGGTGCATGACACTTCCTTGAGAAGGAGAGTACTAGAGGAGAGAATGATGGAAGAAGAAAGGAGAACAATTATGCACGTACATGACGTTAAATCGATACTGATGAGAGAGAGAGAAAAGAGATATCGATGGTGTGGATCGAACTCCGTAGAGAAATTTCATTATTTGAAATCCAATTCGCCGGTCTCACAAGATTTGATATTCAATTTGTTTGTCTTTCAAAATTTAACACGGGGACTATGAATTATTTTGATTCAAGGGATTTTACTCATTTTCTCTCATTTTCCTTTTCCTGTAATGTTTTTCATCTATCCTAGCCATCTAAAAGAACCAACTACCCCTAGCCTGATTAGAACAGACCTGTAGGCACAAGGGGCTTGGCTCCTGTGCACCAAGCAACTCAACCCCTTCCTTGTTTTGGAGAACTGTTCTTCTGTTAGCTACTCCTACTAGTTAGTATGATTTCTTGTCTTATCGCGCTGGCCAGCGTTCCTGCCATGCCAAGACCATGGCCCGACGGCTTCGCCACTGCACGCCGCCCCGCCGTCCTCCCCAATGCTCAGCGCATCCATGCAAGCACGACTTCATCTGCAGGATTGCAGCGGCCCACTGGTGGAAAGGATCAGCTACACCAAGGAGAAGGTTGCCGACTCCATGGACCGTTGGCTTCGCTGCGGGGTTCAGGTGGCGCTCCATGCCTTTTCCTGAGGCCCAGCCAAAACCCTAGCCGTCTGGTGGCTAGGCTTGGCTGCTGCAACTTCATGGCAGCCTGTTGGGCGGCAGAGGGGAGGGGCGGAGGGGGCACCCCGGTGGTGGAGGTCCGGCAGACGAGCGGCGCATGGGCGGCCGCTGGTCCGTCTCGCGACTCCTGCTCTGCTTGCGTGAGTTGCGACTGAAGGAAGCAGAAGGGAGTCGATGTTCGATTAGGCCAGGGGTAGTTTGGTCCTTTTAGGTGGCTCGGAGAGGTGAAAACATTATAGGAAAAGGAAAATGAGAGAAAATGAGTGAAATCAAAACAATTTGCAGTCTTAGTGTTAAATTTCGAAAGACGGACCAATTGAATATCAAATCTTGTGAGGCTTGGGAACTGGATGTGGAATATTGAAATTTCTCAACTCCGTGGATGTTGGAGAGGTAGGGATGGGTTTAAAAACTACATCCAGTTTGAAAACTAAGAAGGCAAAAAAAAAAAAAAACAGCATGTGGGAATCCATCTTCATGTCGCTCTGGCAGTAGTGTGAATGGGTTTGCATTTGTATGTCTATGCTGGTTGTCTGCAAGTTAGGTTGGAGCCAAACCAATTAGTCCGGCTAGCTGACATGTACGTGCCAAATCAGTTATGGTGTGAGCAGATAGCAAGGTATGGATCCAGGGCTAAAGTTTAGTTCGTGTCACGTCGGATGTTTGAATGATGCTAACTAAGAGGACTAGGCTCTATTCGCTTGTCTTATGAGCCGTATTATTTCAGCGAACGAACAATGTTTTTCTCTCACAACAAAATCAACGAACAATACTTTCAGTCACGGCTTTTCAGCAAAGCGAACAGGGCCTAAATATGAGCTAATTATAAAATTAATTATAGAAGTCGTGGCTAATTAGCGAGACGAATCTGTTAAGCCTAATTAATCTATGATTAACATATATTTACTGTAGCACAACATTGTCAAATTATGAACTAATTAGGCTTAATAAATTCGTGTCGCAAACTAGTTTCAAACTACGCTATTAGTTTTATAATTAGTCTATATTTAATACTCTAAATTAATATTAAACATCCGATATGACAGGGACTAAACTTTAGCCGCAGCAACCAAACACCTCTATTCTTATACAATAACTGCTTACACTTGCACTTCAAAAAGGTGTTATTTGTTATATAACAGGGTATGCTCAATGTGAGGATGAACTTGTTCGTTGGTTGGTTTCTAGACTGATAAGCTCGGCTGATACTGGTTTGTTGTGAGAGAAAAACACTGTTGACTAACTGGCTGGCTGAAACAACAAACGAACAGGCTGGATGAAGAGACCCGGGCCCGGACCTAAACGCTGCAGCACAAGGACAGTGCAGCAGGTTAAGACAGCCGTGAGAATGCCCTTCTTATTACACAAACAGCAAATCAAGCGGCTATCCTGAGGATAAGTGTCTCTAAAACCAGGGATTGGAGTCGGAGCCAAATTATCTTGCCTGACCTCCGATCCCTTAGCAGGCGGATATACAGACAAATGGAGCTAGCGCATGTTGTGAGAAATGGACATACTACACATATATATACGCCCTCCATTTAAAAAAAATGTAATTCTCATTTCCTAAAATATCAAATAGTTTCAAATTTGACCGAATCTATATAAAAAATTACTTACATGTATGATACCAAATAAATAAAATTAAATTACTTATGAATTATATTTTAATAATAAACTTATTTAAAGACATAATGAATATTGATACTATTTTCTATAAATTTGATCAATCATATAGTAATCCTAAATTTAGAATTGTATTTTTTTAGACGGAGTGACTAAGTACGAAGTAAACCAACATCCAATATTCTTGCTTAGCTTGTGTGAACATGCTTGGTGCATTTGTCTTCGTTGTTTGTTGGCTAGTAGTTGGCCCGTACGAAACTTAATCTGCTGTCCAGCTGAGCTCTACTACCCACCTACTAGCTGGTTACGGCCAGTACGGCGGCTGCTCTTCCTCCTTCCTGCAGAAACTGTTCAGACCACGCACTCCTCGTACTTGTTACTTCTCTCTTTCGAAGAACGACCTTTCATCGATTTAATTAAAAATGGTAACGGTTGATTTGCCAATTCTTTTATAAAAAAAAAAGAAATGCAAGGACCACAGGCTGCCTCGAAGAAAATCGAATTGACCTGTTTGTTTATGTTTTTCCTCCATTGTTTTGAGCTTATAGGCGAATTATCTTTGTTTTGAGGTGAATTGAGCGTTCAATTTATTCAAGTTAGGACATTCTTTTTGGACAAAAGTAGTAGTCGTTACCCTTCGAGATTGAAAAAATATATTTTTTAAAAAACTTTACTTATTATACACCACTTTTATTAACGTTTTTCCAACGTATGACAATCAAACTGCTAATTTTTTCTGAAATTTAAAATTTCGAATTATCCATTTATATATAAATTATAATTATAATTGCTCATTTAGTTTTTTCCTTCTCAATTCGTTTGGGATCAAATAATTAATTTTCATAGTTTTTGTTCAAATTTTGGCCTCTTTTGAAGCACGTTTTATATGGACTCTAAATTTAGGTATTTTATTATTTCCAACCCATATGGAAAGCAAATTACTATTTTTTCTTAATTTATTTATTGTTCCAACTTTTTATTTATTAATTGTATTAGGCCGAACTTGTTTCTTTAATCCAAATTATTAAAGCATCATTAAATCCAACAGTTTAGGTTTTTTTCTCTCTTTTAATGTGTCAATTTCTAGACTCATCTCTCAATGACAATGTGGTGGCTTCTTTTAACGCTGACTACTTCAGCAATATTTTTCAGCGAATGAACAATGTTTTTCTCTCACAACAAATCAGCATAAGCATCGGTATAAGACAAATTTCAGCGAAACGAACAAGGCCAAGGGTCTGTTTGATTGGGTGGTCAACTCCCAACCAAGCTTTAGAAAGCCACCTTGAGCATGTTTGGTTGCCTGTTTAGAGCCGAAGCCTGGCTCAGATAAGCCACCAAGCACCCTCAAGCTAGGCTTCTGGAGGATGGGCGTGGAGACGAATGCTTTCCCTTCTTCGGTCCCCTGTCCTTCTTCATCAGGCAAGGCAAATGCTGAGGCAACGGTTGCAGTGGCGGCGGTGAGAGGTTTCGGTGGTCGGAGGATGGGCATGGAGACGAGAGCTGTCCTCTCCCCCTCCATTCTCGTTGCCGGCGTTGGTGGGGCAAGACGGGAGCTCTCTCATCAGCGGGCAGGTTGGAGTAGCATGGGCCTGGGCCACACCATAGGTGTCAGACGCTCGAGGAGGAGAGAGGGCAGTGGGAGACGAGTGAGGTGGCAACGGCGAGCGCGGTGGTGGGTGGTGAGCACTAGCTGTTCGATAAAATGCCAACAAATATTAGATGACTGTACCAAAACTATCCTACCACAGATCTGAGATTGCCATGTTTAACTAGTACGGTCAAATCAAATAAAAGGTGTTGTACTAACCTATGCTGGCTTGGACTAGCCAGACCTATTTTTCTAGCCAGGCCCTAGTAAAGAAGCACAACACAACATGCCCTAAAATGCAGTTTCACTCGTTTCCTATGATTGCTGCTCCCTCTATTCGAAATTATAAGTCGATTTGATATTTTTGGTTTATCTATTTTGTTATGTATTTTGACATATTATTATATCTAGATGTATAGCAAAATAAATATACCAAAAAAGTCAAAGCGACTTATAATCTGGATTGGAGGGAGTGGTTGATAGGAGAAAAAAATGTTTTTGTGCTACAGTATCACTACCGTACTCGTCATAGGAGGAGCCGAAACCAGAAGGAGCTGCGTCAAGCGAGCCTTTTACTTGGTTCAGATAGATGTGGGTTAGCTGAGCCAAAGATCCCATGAATATAAACTGCTACGGTGTGAACACAGTGATATCCAAAAAAAATCACGTGTTTTGGAATATAATTATTCCAAATCTCAGTTAGGACAAGCAAGCACACATGTGCTCTTCCAATATACAAATAACTGATGTGTACATATTTGTTCTCTACCATGTGCTCTTCCAAATCTCAGTTAGGACAAGCAAGCACACATGTGATCTTCCAATATACAAATAACTGATGTGTACATATTTGGACTCTTGATAATATAAGCAAAGAACCTATAAACAAGTTGCAACTTTACTTTTTAATGGCAACTATAAAGAAGAGATTTCTTGCGATTGAATGAATAGGTGTACATCGTAATAGGCAGATGCTAGAACTGGATCGTTGTAGTAGCTTTCACTATGTGAACACTAGGCCCACGGTTTTCAGCGCGGTGCGCTAAACTACGCGGAAGTAGTCATAGTGAATGACAGTTTCTGTAAGGTCATCTCAACCATGACTATACAGAAGTAGTAGACAGTATGAATGAGTACTTCTGTAAGTCGTCGGCTGTGGCGTCATGGCAGATAGTCTAGTTGCAAAGGAAGAAGTGCAAGTTTTGGGCCAATATTTTTCATGACTTTATATGAATAATATATGTACTAGAAAAATTACATTCTTGTGAAAGCGTTTCTTATTAAAACATGATGTATTCTTCAGTTTTCATAAAACCAACCATGATAGTGTTAAACGTATTAATTGTCATAATTTTTAACGTTCAAATGGCATGAATTCAGTAACATCAAATAAAAAGGATAGAGGGAGAAAGTGGTTAAAAACAACTCAACTTACAAAATATATTTTTCAGATGGTGGAAGGGGACGGAGAAAGTAACCCTAGATTTTTGGAACTCAAGAATTTCAGTCTCACTGAATCAAACATTTACGAAACAATATGGTTCATGCATGCTTTTTTTTATGAAATTCTAACCGTAATTTCAAGTAGTTCCTTAATGTAGAGAGAGAGAGGGAGAGAGTAAAATGTGTCCATGATGAACAATAATATAGTCATACAGTGGGGCATGTCTTCATAGATCAAAATAGTTTGCCTAGCTTACATCATATTCTTTCGATTAAGTTTATGTAAAAACTGTTCGAATAAATCCACTATGGAATATATCCTGAAAGTGCATTTATTTGTAGGTGACTAAAATCAAACAAGTTTTGACTGAGAACAAAACTAAAACATTATTAAGGGCAGAGAGTATCTAAGAATCCTCATAATTCGTAAAGAAGGATCACATATACAAACAAAAATGATATATCAAATAAAGTTCTTTTAGTCTTGTAATGAACTTATGCCATCACAAAGATTTTCTTTGCACGACAATTCTCGATGCTGAGATATCTACGATGACTTGGGGCCAATCTCAGAATTTGCATCTATTGGGTCAGTGGTGCTTATAGGAGTGTGTATTGTGTTTTGAAAATATAGATTTATATATAGAAGGGCATTTGGACAGTCTCAGTGGTACTTTATTTTCATTTAATGAGGTGACACATCAGCAAAAATAATGATGTGCAGAGAAATTATGAGAAGAGAGAGGAGGTATATTTCATCTAGATGAAACTTTTAGGAACACAGAGCTGACTAGAGTGAGGGTGAATAGTCATTTCGAAAAACTAAACACACCGACTAATTGAAGCAAATACAGAATTAAACTAATCGGTCTAGTTTGGACTACACCCTTCTATTTATCACAAGTGCTTTACAAAAGATACTACAAGAAATGTCTAAGCCGCTAAGCTAGAATGAACTCACCTAATCAAGTTCAGTTATTAGCAAGATCACATAAACCTACGCAACTAAGCACAACGCAAGCTCCTACACATACTAGTTAGCAACAAGTACAAAGCCAAAAGCCCTCTACTTGCGCTTCACCGCTTCGACGATCCATTGCACCCAAGTCTCTAGCTTTCCCTTCACGCTTGCAAGCCGGTTCATCCTAGAAGCCATGCTTCTTAATCTGGTCCATCATAGCCAAACCATGCCTCTTAATCTTCTTCACCTGGCCACATGACATTATATCATGTCTCATATACAACGAGCTCCTTCATCATACAAGTTGAGCACTTGTAACATAACCGAGCCACTTCTCCACCATGCTAGCTTTAAGTGTTGCCCACACTAATGTACATGTGGACTAATCACATGTGTATCTCATATCAAACACATATTAGTCCACCTAAATTGTCACTCAATTACTAAAACTAAATTAGAACCTTTAAGAACCCAACATGCACAGTTACCAACAACACATTGGAAATAGAGTGAAATTTCATTGTGAGCATTTTTATGCTCACACATTAGAAACTAAGTGAAACTTTATTGGGAGCAATGTCATTTTACAACATCATGTAATATTTAAATATGTAGACCTATAAAATGTAAATAAAATTATGCATTATAAGTCTTATATTAGTTTCATTTTCTATAATTTACTCTTATAAACACTGCAATGAAATTAAATCGAGCACCAAGAATGGCCATAGAGCTGGCCTATCAATAAGTGTCACTCTGCGAAGACAGGATGCAAAGGTTTTCAAGACTTTGCTAATAAATTATTACATGCAGAAGTTGTCATAGCAAATGACACAGTCCAATAATTAAATTACTACATCTAGATGGGTACCATGACCGCTTCTGTAAAGTCACGATGGTATGAGTACAAATTAGGCCAACATATATTTTCTAAGATGTATATGATTATATAGGAGTAAAATTGTATTTTCTTTGAAAGTACTCCTTTGTTTATAAGGCGTCTTCTAATATGGTATAGTCTCTTAAATTATACTTTAACCATTAATTTATTATATATATTTTTTATGATTATAAATTATATTTATGATTATTGGATAGTATAGTTGATTATGAATTTAATAATATCATGTTTGTATAGTACAATAAAATTAACAAAAAAATTTGGTTAGAAAGTATAAAGTTTGATTCCTGATCTACGAAAAATGCTTTATAGTAAATTGGAGCCAAGGGAAAGGAAGTATTTTCTATTGGAATATTAGTGAATTACCCATCTTCCCCCATAAGTTTAAGCTTTTGAATTGAACTGGTCGGTGCATGTAACTAAATATGGTCCACGTAAGGGGAAATATTGGAATATAAGTGAATTATCCATCTCTTTCCATCAGATTAAGCTTTTGGATTGAACTAGTTGGTGCATGCAACTCAATACTTTCAAACATACGGTACTATAAAACCTATGTAGATTCTTATTGGGGTAGTCATTGTCAATTTAGAAAAAAACATCCAAAAAATAGCAAAATAAGTAAAACTGATGACAAGCTCCCTAGCTAGGCAACGCGGTCACATCAGGAATCTCACTTTCATGATGAACAACTTTCGTTACTGAAGAAGCCAAATTCGTCATAATTTTAGTTTTATGACGATTTCATGACGAAAAATGGCTCGCCATATTAAGTGTGTCATACTTGAACTTCTGTGACGAATCTAGAAACTCGTCATAGAAGTGGCTTGATCTATGACATAAAACTGATCGTCATAGAACTGTTTTGGCATGCGTGGCAGGGGTAGCCACACCGACGGGTGCTTCCGTTGGAGATGCTTTCCATGTGTTCCTACTATAGCCGGTTGCATTAGAGATGGTTCAGGTCATGTTTCACCTTGTTATTGGACAATGTGTCAATCTCTGGTTCTTACACGTTTTAGGTTCTTACTGGCACCCATGGTACAAGTGACACGCAAGCTGTCGGGTCCCACAGATTAGATGGAGATGGAGAAAGGTCCCATAGGTATACGTGACACGTAAGCCATCGGGTTCCACAGGTCGGATACAGAAGGGTCCCATAAGTACACATCGGATGGAGAAAGGACCGAGCGGAGACTTTTATGATGAACTGCAAGCGTCAAGTGACACGCAAGCCATCGGGTCCCACAGGTCAGATGGAGATGGAGAACGGTCCCACAGGTACACGTGACATGTAAGCCATGGGGTCCCATAGGTCGGATGAAAAAGGGTCCTGTAGGTACACGTCGGATGAAGAAAGGACCGAGCGAAGACTTTTATGATGAATTGCTAGCGTCATGGATGATTAACTGTAGGTCCCACAGGTACACGTCGATGAAGAAGGGTCCCACAGGTACACATCAGATGGAGAAAGTACCGAGCGAAGACTCTATGATGAATTGCAAATGTCACGGATGAGTAACTGTAGGTACCATATGTACACGTCGGATGGAGAAAGGACCATGTAGAGATTTATGACGAAGTGTCATTAGTTACAAATCAAAAACTTTGTCACATATGTGTAATTAGTTCAATGACGAAGCCCTGGCATCATAGTTCTAAAGATGACTAGTATAATGCTCGTGCTAACGTAATGGATTTATCTTGGAGACGCACATGAAAACAACCAATGTTTTTTTTCATAGTTCAACTTTTACACAATATCTTTGAGCATGTATACAATCTGGGAAACTAAGAAGTCATAGTAAAGTTTTTTCTCATATAACCATTTAAGTTACATTCTGTCTAAGTCTTTAATCATGACTTGGAGATCTTCAGGAAAGTTGTCAAAACATTCGTTTGCATGGCTCTCAAGAATGTCCCCCAAAAATTCCATCCTCAGTGAATTTGATAGCTGTGCATGATAGATATAATAAGTTAAGTTATTAATTTTATATGTAGTGTACGGAATATAGTTAGAGAATATATGCTTCTAGTGTTGATCGGTGGCAATCTTACGCCATCCCATGATTTCATGAAATTGTATACAAGGAAGCCTCCTAATTTCCTGGAGATGAGCATTTGTTTGATTTATTGTACATAAATCAAATAACTATTTTGTGATAATAAGAAAGATGAAACATATTATAGGTGATTACCAGTCTTAATGTTTTGGAACTTTTATAACACATGTAGGGAATATTCGCTTCCAGTAATAAATATTGCCGTCCCACTTAGAATTTATCAGTTTCATAGCGAGATCGAACCTTTTAGCAATAGTGTGAAATGTAGTTATATATGATATGATTTGATCATAATCCTTGTAACATACATCATCTGGGAGTGGATCCATAATGTGCACAATTTTCTTTTGTATGTCCATTATGAATAAAGTATATAATCCATAATGTTTACAATTTAGCAAGTAGATCAGACGCTTATAATTAGAAGACAAGTGCTCACGTAGGCGTAGCAGATTAGCAGCCTGCTCTCTTGGCCGTTGATGGCTCTCCAGCTGATGGTGGATGTTTTGGTACCTTTTAAGTGTCCGCACGTGATGAGATGTGATGAGGACATCACTTCTTCAGAGGCACCCGCTGATCCTCCAACCGTCATGCAAGGTCCAATGACCCGGGCTCGAATGCGACAACTCAATTTAGAGGTGAGCTCGTTCTTAAGCGATCCTTTTCATACTTTTGAGAATAGACTACTATCTAATAATGTTATTTTGCTTAGAAACATTGGAGAGGGTCATGAGGGACTTAGAGGACATGGTAGACGCGAGGATGACTAGCAAGGACGTCCAACAGAAACCAGAGGCCCGATCTAACATGATTTCGAGTCTGCCTTGGCCTACAGGACCAGTCTGCCTTAAACTGGTCACCCAGGACACAACTGGACTCTATTTTCGACGATCGATATATGGTTGGAAAGCTAATTTGATAAGGAAGCCAATCCATGTGGTCTCATGTCAAAATCCTTTAAAAATCAATAGGAATCGTCAAAACAAGTTAGCGTCTAGAATCTGCCAGGGTGTTGCGACACCGTCTTTTGGTCCGTTGGACCGTGTATCGTGTTTGGGCCCATTAGGGGGCGCGTCCAGGGTAGGTGACGACCCTAAGACCTTTATAATCATATGTCGTCCGTCGTTAGGTTTTGGGTTTTGCTTAGATTATTCTGTCAAGAACAGTTTCGCTGTTCATCGGTTTGTGAGACCCCAACTTTGAGAGATTAATCATTCATCTGCAATTTGGTTGTGTTCTTTCTTGTTCTTGCTTGTGTTCTTTGTTGCGTAGGTAGGAATTAGCCTTCTTGGCGAGGTCTACTTGGTCCGTGACTTGGTTGATAACCAGAGGAGCTGTGGTGCTAAGATTGTAGGGTTCGATCTTTCGATATGAAGCTGGATCGGTGTATCATTCTCCGCCACAACGATAGTTACCACCACCTGAAAGAAGATCGGAATCCCCGTCCCCATTAAGTGGTAATCAGAGCTAAGGTATACCGTCAGGTTCACATTTATTCCCTAGTTTGAGTGTTTCGCATTCATCCCATAGTCTAGTGCCATACTCGTTTTTCTTATCCTAGAACCTTCCGCGCCATAGCCTTTGCATATTTTAGTTTCAGAGTCCGTCATGTTGAGTTTGTGTCCTGGTCGAGGTCTTGTTGCTAGTTAGGTCATGTTAGAGTCCAGTTCGTGTATGTTTTCCCCATCGTTTCCATCATATTCTTACTGTCGTGACCACTTTTGTGCACATTGTTCCCGTTTTGTCCTCTAATTCGGAGTCAATTCTTAAAACTGGTCTAGTTTTCGTATACGAACTCCGATCTCGACGTTCCATATATCAAAATTGATCAGAAAAAAATTTCGGATCTGTCCATCACTACTGTGTTGGGGTTGGAGATTTTTATTTTGGTCAAAAAGTGGTCACAAGATCCTTTTTTCGTGGTCACAAGGTTTGTGTCGATTTTGAGCAAGTTTTCTAAATTTTCCACAGGCCACGTCTTTCACTTGTTTAAGTTTGTATTTTTTGTGGTTACTTATTTAGCGCTCCTAAGTAAAGGGAAAATATAAAAAAAAATAAAATAAAAAAGTCGAAATTTCTCAAAAAAAACAACGACAGCCCAAAAAAATAGAAAAAAAGAGAGGCAAAAGAGGAACAATATTTAGAGGAGCACATAGAGAAGACCAAAGTGAGCTGTGTTAGCGTGTGCTGTCTGGTTCCTTATTTGTGTTGCTGTTTCCATCCACCATACTTGTTTTTCACACACCTGTCACCTTGCTATCCACCATACTTTTGTCACACACCTGGTACTTGGAATATTTTAGACCAGCAATGAGAACAAGTACTTTGGACTATAATTCAACATTACTTTCTGTTACTGACTTGTGTGCCAGATATACATATTACTCTTTGTTTGCCTTCCAAGCTCCACAAATTCTTCAGATCAGTACAGAAAAAGGGCTTTGCAATCTCGGTACCACTGCCTCACAGGTATCGCGAACCAGCTACCGGTTGTACCACCCACTGCTTGCGTTGGTAAGAACTTTGTAAGAGCTTGGTAAGACACTTCCACTTGCTGTGAAAAGTGACACCACTACAACCATGTAGTCATTTGGTAGGGATAACTTTCACCATTTGTTCCTATTTTTGTGTTTACAATGGCAAGAGGTGAACAGACTGGAGATAACAATCCTAAGGGTTTCAATGAGTGTGTCAGTCAAAAGCAACTACAAGCTGTTGTAGAGGATGCCTAAAAAAGAATGAATGAGGCCGTCAGGAAGGCCGTCACTGACGCACTCATTGAACTCAACATTAGCAACAACATGGAGAGATTGGACAAAATAATTTCCATGCTAACCGACAAGGTTACTGAGTTGAAAATATTGGTGGTGGTCAACAACAATGACGTCTCCGGCAGCAACACCGATGGTCTCTTATCAGAAGACACGGTGCATGATGCCGCTAGAAACATAGATCGAGCAGCCTTTCAACAAGCAAGATTACGACGACGTCTTCGCCGCAACACGACAGGTATGGGTGGTGTCCACCACCATCAAGGTAATAATCACTGTGTACCCGATGATCCTTATGCTAAGATTAAGTTTACAATACCATCTTTTTTGAGTCATTACGATGCTGAGGGTTATCTTGATTGGGAGATGACAGTAGAACAAAAGTTTAGTGCCCACCTTGTGCCTGAGCATCATAGAGTTCGTCAAGCTACTAGTGAGTTTAAGGATTTTGCCATTATTTGGTGGAATGGGCTAGCTGCATAGGATGCTTTACCTGGTACATGGGAAGAACTTAAGGTAGCTAAGCGTGATCGTTTTGTTCCTCCTTATCATAGAGATTTGCGTAAGAAATTAATGCGTTTAGAATAAGGAGATAAATCTATACAGGATTACTATAGTGAGCTCCAAAAGGGATTGATGCGCTGTAGTGTTGTGGAGGGGAACGAAGATGCCATTTGTCGTTTTTATTCGGGTTTGAGGCGTGAGATTCAGGATATTGTTGATTATAAAGAATTTAACCCTGTCAATTAGTTGTTTCAGTTTGCTATGCTTGTAGAAAAGGAATTGCAGGGGCATGAACAGCAGGGCAAGAGCAAGGTCAGCACCACATACACGCCACGCTCGGCACCATCTTCGGGGCTGACCAAGCCAACCACCTTTCGGCCGCCTCCACCAGCGAGCAAGCGACCAACAGCCTCTGGAGTTTCCGCTACACCTAAGGCACCTCCTGCACGACCTTCAGATTCAGGTAAAAATCCTTTGCAGGTGCCTACCAAGAGTTCCTCATCCGTTGCATCGATGGGACGCACTTCGGGCATTTAGTGCCACCGCTGCCATGGCATTGTCCATGTGTAGAAGGACTGCCCAAGTCAGCGGGCATATATTGCTATAGAAGATGGTTACATCAGCACCTCTGACATTGAGTGTGAAGAAGACCAAGATGCAGATGAGGAGGACGACGAGGTCCTTGGTGATGAGGCCACGGTGGCCTATAGGAGCATCATTGTACAGCGGGTGCTCAGCTCACAAGTCCAGCAACCTGAGAAGCTACAATGCCATAACTTGTTCCAGATTTTCTTCATCATCAGCGACCGTCGCGCACGTGTCATTATTGATGGAGGTAGCTGCAACAATTTGGTGAGTTCTGATTTGGTCAAGAAGCTTGGCTTAACCACACGCCCACACCCACGTCCATACCATATTCAGTGGTTAAATGATTCTGGTAAAGAAAAGGTAACACAAACTTGCAGAGTTTCATTTTCCATTGGTTCTTATGCTGATTCTGTTGATTGTGATGTGGTACCTATGCAAGCTTGTTCACTCTTATTGGGTCGTCCTTAGGAACATGATAATGATGCTACACACCATGGTAGAAGTAATAAATACACTTTTGTGCATAAAGGAAAGAAAATTACTTTGGTACCTTTGACCCCTGCACAAATTGTACAAGCTGATAGAGAACGCGCTGCTGTTTGAGTGATGTCCAAATCTGAAAATCAACAAGTTGCTAATTATATTTTTCCACCTAAAAAGGATAAGTCTACATCTATTTCTAAGGCCGAGGGGATTAAATTGAAGGGTGGTGTTATGCTTGCAACAAAATGTGACTTTGCTGAAATTTCTGATGATGATATTTGCTATGCTTTGGTATGCAAACGAGCTATGTTTTCGCTTGATGATATTGTTAGCTCGGTGCCTCCTACTGTCACTAACCTTTTGCAGGAGTATGAGGACATTTTTTCCAGCTAAGATACCCCTGGGGCTGCCACCTATGAGAGGGATAGAGCATCAAATCGATTTAATTCCGGGAGCAACCTTGCCCAACCGTGCTGCCTATCGAACCAATCCCGAGGAGACTAAGGAAATTCAACGGCAAGTCCAAGATCTTTTGGACCACGGGTATGTACGTGAAAGCCTTAGTCCTTGTGCCGTTCCTGTACTTTTGGTTTCTAAGAAAGATGGAACTTGGCATATGTGTGTTGATTGTAGAGTCATCAATAATATTATTATTCGGTATCGTCATCCTATTCCTAGGCTAGACGACATGCTAGACGAGTTGTGCGGTTCTATAATTTTCACTAAGATTGACTTGCGAAGTGGCTACCACTAAATTAGAATGAAACTTGGAGATGAATGGAAAACTGCGTTTAAAACCAAATTCGGGTTGTATGAGTGGTTAGTAATGCCTTTTAGTTTGACAAATGCACCTGGCACTTTCATGCGCTTAATGAATGAGGTTTTAAGAGCTTTTATTGGACATTTTATGGTAGTTTACTTTGATGATATATTAATTTACAGCAAGTCTTTTGATGAACATATGGATCACTTACGTGCTGTTTTTAATGCTTTACGTGATGCACGTCTATTTGGTAACCTTGAGAAGTGCATCTTTTGCACGGATCGAGTTTTTTTTCTTGGCTATGTTGTAACTCCATAGGGAATTGAGGTGGATGAGATAAAAATTAAAGCCATAAAGAGCTGGCCGGTTCCCCAAACCGTCACACAGGTGATGAGTTTTCTTGGTCTTGCAGGATTCTACCGCCGCTTCGTCAAAGATTTTAGCACCATTGTTGCCCCATTGCATGAGTTGACGAAGAAAGGGATGCTGTTTCATTGGGGAGAGGCACAAGTGGAGTCCTTTGACACTTTGAAGGACAAGCTCACACACGCACCATTGCTGCAACTTCTAAATTTTGGTAAGACTTTTGAGCTAGAATGTGATGCTAGTGGAGTTGGCATTGGTGATGTTTTGATGCAAGATGGTAAACCTGTTGCTTACTTTAGTGAAAAATTGCATGGTCCTGTTTTTAATTATTCCACGTATGATAAAGAATTGTATGCACTTGTTCATTCTTTAGAGATGTGGCATCATTATTTGTGGCCTAAAGAATTTGTTATTCATTCTGATCATGAAACGCTTAAGTATCTTCGCTCTCAAAATAATCTGAATCGTAGGCATGCTAAATGGGTTGGGTTTATTGAATCTTTTCCTTATATTATGAAACACAAGAAAGGGAAAGATAATGTGATTGTTGATGCTTTGTCTAGAAGATATACATTGCTGTCCCAACTTGATTGTCAGATTTTTGGTCTTCAATCCATAAAAGAACAATATACGCTTGATCTTGATTTTAAGGATGTGATGCTTAATTTTAAAGAGGGACGTACATGGAATAAGTTTATGATCAATGATGGGTTTTTGTTTAGAGCTAACCGCCTATGCATTCTAGTTGGTTCCGTTCGTCTTTTGTTGTTGCATGAGGCACATGGAGGCGGATTGATGGGACATTTTGGTGCCAAGAAGACGGAGGAGGTGCTGTCCACACACTTCTTTTGGCCAAGGATGAGGCGAGATGTAGAGCGGTACGTGGCTCGGTGTGCCACATGTCAAAAAGCTAAGTCACGGTTGAACCCACATGGTTTGTATATGCCTCTTCCTGTTCCTTCTACTCCTTGGACTGATATATCTATGGATTTTGTGTTGGGTTTGCCAAGGACTAAGAGAGGAGGGATAGTATTTTTGTGGTGGTTGATCGTTTTTCTAAGATGGCACATTTTATTTCTTGTCATAAGAGCGACGATGCTGTTCATATTGCTGACCTTTTCTTTCAAGAAATCATTCGCTTGCATGGTATGCCTTCTACTATTGTTTTAGATCGCGATGCAAAATTTTTGAGTCATTTTTGGCGCACGTTGTGAAATAAATTGGGGATCAAGTTGTTGTTTTCTACAACATGTCATCCCCAAACTGATGGGCAAACTAAGGTTGTGAATAGAACATTGTCTACCATGTTGAGAGCAATCTTGAAGCGCAATTTGAAGATGTGGGAAGAGTGTTTGCCACGTGAAGTTTGCATATAACAGGGCGGAACATTCAACCACCAAGGTAAGTTCTTTTCAGGTAGTGTATGGTTTTAACCCCTATGCTCCTATTGATCTTTTGCCTTTACCTACCACTAAGAGAATACATAGTGATGCTAGAGAGCGTGCTGATTTTATTCGTAAGTTGCATGAAACAACTACAGCAAATATTGAAAGAATGAATGAAAAGTATAGAATTACTGGTAGTAAAGGTAGAAAAGAGATTAAACTTGAACCGAGTGATTTGGTTTGGTTATATTTGAGAAAAGATAGATTTCCTGAGCTACGTAAGTCTAAATTAATGCCAAGAGCAGCTGGTCCTTATAAGATCATTGAGAAAATAAATGATAATACCTACAAACTTGAATTGCCACCCGAGTTCGGGGTTAGTCCCACTTTTAACATTGCAGATTTGAAACCTTATTTGGGAGAAGAAGATGAGCTTGAGTCGAGGATGACTCCAATTCAAGAGGGGGAGGATGATGAGGACATCACTTCTTTAGAGGCACCCACTGATCCTCCAACCGTCATGCAAGGTCCAATAACCCGGGCTCGAATGCGACAACTCAATTTAGAGGTGAGCTCGTTCTTAAGCGATCCTTTTTATACTTTTGAGAATAGACTACTACATAATGATGTTATCTTGCTTAGGAACATTGGAGAGGGTCATGAGGGACTTAGAGGATGTGGTGGACGTGAGGATGACCAGCAAGGACGTCCAACAGAAACCAGAGGCCCGATCCAACATGATTTCGAGTCTGCCTCGGCCTCCAGGACCAGTCTGCCTTAAACTGGTCACCCAAGACGCATCCGGACTCCGTTTTTGACAATCCACATATGGTTGGAAAGCTAATTTGATAAGGAAGCCAATCCATGTGGTCTCATGTCAAAATCCTTTAAAAATCAACGGGAATCATCGAAACAATTTAGCGTCCAGAATCTGCTAGGGTGCTGTGACATCGTCTTTTGGTCCGTTGGACCGTGTATCGTGTTTGGGCCCATTAGGGGGCGCGTACAGGGTAGGCGATGACCCTAAGACCTTTATAATCATATATCTCCACTGTCGTTAGGTTTTGGGTTTTGCTTAGATTATTCTGTCAAGAACAGTTTCGCCGTTCATCGGTTTGTGAGACCCCAACTTTGAGAGATTAATCATTCATCTGCAATTTGGTTGTGTTCTTTCTTGTTCTTGCTTGTGTTCTTTGTTGCGCAGGCAGGGATTAGCCTTCTTGGCGAGGTCAACCTGGTCCGTGACTTGGTTGATAACCAGAGGAGCTGTGGTACTAAGATTGCAGGGTTCGATCTTTCGATCTGAAGCCAGATCGGTGTGTCATTCTCCGGCACAACCATAGTTACCACCACCTGACGGAAGATCGGGATCCCAGTCCCCATTAAGATGGCTGGTGCGGCTTCACCCAGGGATCAGATCGAGCACTGCGTCACACCAGCAGTGTGCAGGCGGCCGGAGCCTCACGACAGAGGAAGACTCAGCCTTCTGCTTAGCGTCCGCGCGCACCTGATGCCGTGGCGGCTTCACCTAGGGATCGAGCCCTTCATCACCCCGTCAGCGTGCAGTGACATGGAGCAGCACGGCAAAGACCCGGCGATGGCTGCTTAGCTCCATCTTCTTTCTGAACCCATCCTGTGCTCTCTCAGAAGAACAGCAATGGACAATTAAAACACATCCAATTCAAGCATTCAAACAATAATTAGAACACACTAGCCACGTGCACGGTAATAAAATTAAATACCTCTTTTAGAACTTGTAAGGATGCAAGCAAGTGACTAAAAATAATTCCACCATTAGAATAAAAAATGCTGTTATATAACTGAAGATCAAGGCTTTATAGAAAATGAAGATCTTGGGCGTCGATGGTTGCTCTGCTGCCTTCTATTCAGATGCACGTCCGCACATGATGATGGCCTATGCGACTTCACCAGGGATCAGATCGAGCATTGCGTTCTATTCAGGATGCATGTCCGCACCTGATGATGGTCGGCGCGGCTTCACCAAGGGATCAGATGGAGCACTACGTCACACCGGCAGCGTGCAAATTTAAATTTTATCGAATGCTTGCTAGATAAAAAACGGAATCAGTAAAGAGGGGGCAATGTCCACTGACCTTGAAGATCACTATCGGAAACATCAAATTTGCCGAGTGTTTTTATGTTTGTCGGGTGTTTTCCCTCGGACACTCGGCGAACAAGTTCTTTCCCGAGTGCTGCGTTAAAAACCCTCGGCAAAAAAAACACTCAACAAAGAGGAAGTTTGCCGAGTGTAAAAAAAACACTCGGCAAAGGAGTTTGCCGAGTGTTTTCTTTTTTGCACTCGGCAAAGAAATAAAATCCTTTTTCTAAGAAAGAATGAGAAGAAAAAAAATAATTTTTTTTGCCGAGTGTCCAGATCTAGGACACTCCGCAAACGACAAAATCTACTTAATTTCAAGTCTACAGAAAGGAGGAGAGGTAAACAGAGCCAATGACGTGCGAGGTCCATGGGCGAAGTGGCCAGCTCCTATTGGTTGCTGTGACGTGGTTGGGAGCTGGTCATTGGGTGCCTTCGATGCTGCCTCATCCCTTCCCATCCACGTGCACCGACTTCAGAGAGAGAAAAAGAGAGAAAAGAGAGCAGGAGAAAGAGAGAGAGGGAGACGGCAAGGACAAAGCAAGCACGGCGAGGCGGAAGGGCATGGCGCCGGCGTAGCAAGGCAAGGCGGCGGTCCCGGGCGTGGAAAGCCAGCCTGGTAGTCTACGGCGGCGTCGCTTGGCGTGCGAGAGGGCGAGAGTGGAGCGGGGAAGCAGAGTAGGGGCGACAGCGGTGCTTGCTGCGGCACGGCGGAGCAAGGCGAGGGCATGGCGGACGACATCTTCCATCCTTCCCTGTTGTCCACGCGCAGCAGCAAGGGAGAAGAGGGTAGGGTAGAGCTAGGGGAGAAAGGGAGAGCAGAGCAGAGATGCGGAGTGGAGGGACAAGGGGGAAGCAGGGGAGCAGCGCGGTTCGGCTTGTCGGCGCAGGGCGGTGGCGGCGCTTGGTGGCTTCACGGCCATGCGCGAGGCAGCCCAGCCCCTCCCGTCTATGGCGCAGGGCGGCTTGGCCCCTCCTGGCGATGTGAAGCAGCAACAACAGTGGGTGGCGATGTAGATCTGTCCTCCTCCCCTCCCTCCATGGCTCCACCAGCAGGTGGCATCGCGGATCCGGTGGGATGGAGCCACCACGGCGCGGATCCACCGGAGAGGTGTCCTCTGGCGATGGATCCGGTGGTGGTGGATCCGTGGATCTGACGGTTAGGAGCCCTCCGGTGGTAGGCTCCACGACGAGCAACGCGGCAGCGGCGGGCTCCATGGCAAGCTGTCTCTCGGTCAATTGGCACTTATCGATGGATTGGAGATCAGCAACGGCAAGCATAGATTGCACACCAACTCACGGTGTTAGCTATGTCGGGATAGACGATTCACCAGACCGCGTCTTGGACATCGACAATACCTGCCGCTCGGCAGGGTAGGTCGGGCGGTGTTTCCGGCAAGCTTAAAGGCGGTGGCGCATCCGGCGGTGTCGCGACCAGTGGCGTCGAGGCATCGAGGGGCGTGGGCTTGATCGTGATTGATCGGGATATCTTTTTTCCATGCGTGCGTGATTGTGGGTAGGAGCTACGGGCTTGTGGCCTTGGGTGGAGGGGGAGATGCGGGCGTGATCGTGATTGACGGGAATTTGTTTCCCCGCTCGTGTGTGATTTCGGGGAAGGGTTGCGGCCTTGCGGGGGAGGGGAGCGGAGACACGTGCGACGACGATTTTGTTTCCACCTAATTGTGCGTTGAAGCCTGGAGGGTGGGGAGATCAAAATAAAGTTCGCCATCGGATCGAGTTGAAGCCTGTGAGGGAGGATTAGGAGCCATAGATTTTAATGATGTTAAAACCTTGGGTGCAATTTTATTGGTGCACAATGATTGACTCCCTAAGTGGGGGACTCATTATTTGGTGTACCTAAAATAGTTTAGATTGGTCCCTTACAGTAGAGATTGTCATAGATGAGCAGGAACAACAGTCGCGTGATTTTTTTTGTGACGAACCCTGTGCTGTTCTATGACGTTTTTGTGCGACGATACCTGATTTCCTCATAGATAGGGAGGGCTGGAGGATCGCCACCATTGATTTAGGATGAACCGTAAATATTCATTGTAGAAAGCGATATTTTATGATAGTTTTGGATTCGTTATTAAGATTTTCGTCATAAAAGTGAATATTTCTACCAGTGTAAGTCACAAGTCACATTTAGATCGGAACTCATGGCCTTTTCCACCACTACACAACACACTTACATATGACTAAGAATACGATGTTATCCTTTTATATTAACTTATAAAAATATTGTATTGAATATTCCGTCCCATAAGCGATTTCAAATGAAAAAGCTCAATTTTCAAAATTTTAGATCTCGTTAAATGCTATAAATCTAGATAGGGCATGTCTCCATCAGATAACGGAGTTTTTCTTTGAAAATTTTAATCTCAAAATCTAAATTTTTTAAAATAAATATTTAGGGTTTAGTTGTTTTCAAATAAAAACCTAGTCAACTTTTGTAGAGAAAGTTAAAATTCTAAAATTTGACTTCTAAAATATAAAAACATAAAATGAGTGTTTTGCACTCTAAATGACTTCAAATAACAAATTTATCAACTACAAAATTATAGATTGCATTTATAACTATAACTTTTATATAAAATCAAATCTCACATATAGCTACAAATAAGGGTAATATCATAAGACAATGCTTATTATAGAGCGTATTAGTATAAAGAATACAACCTTATAGTATAGACAGCGGAAAGACAACTCTGATGTTCAGGTGAAGACTCCACTTTCATAGGGACAACTGACTGGTTGATCACAAACCTAATTTCTCTAAACTCTAGCGATCTAGTACCCATCTAGGATTTTTTTATATATGTGAAAAATAAAGCAAGTGTAAGTACATGTCGTACTCAACAAATATAACATGGGGTTCATAAGACTCAAAAGGCTGACATTGGTTTAACTACGATTAGCTTTTAATGAGTCATTTTTTAGCAATTGAGTGACAACAAGTTTATTTACAAGCCCATATAAACACATGATCAAGTAAATATGAGTAATGAATAGCATAAACAGTAATCACTAGTGAGCATCTTCATCATCCGTATCATCAGTATTCATCATCTATTCCGTAAATGTTCCAAGGCTTCTCATGATCGTGAGCATGGCTGATATACTAGTTTTACACTCTGTAGAGGTTGTACACTTTTACTGTGAGTGGTGATTTACCCTTTCGCCCGAGGTAGCTAATCTCTTGACCCACTTTCAAGGAAGGTCGGTAGGGTTCACTATGAAGCCTTTCAAAGGTTCGTCTAACAAGTTAGGGCCATTAAATTCACTCGGCAAACAGATGTAGAGCTCCTCTTCTCGAGGACACAATGACGCGTAGTCTATACTCAAGGGGACAGATGCCGCACTATACCTGATTCATCAAGCTATTCTAACGCCAATAAAGGTAACCTCTAACAAGCTAGAAAATGTCCTCATACTGAGTTAAAGGTAGAGCCATATAGCCCTCACAGTTGTACTGTAAGTCTCGGATATTCGCTTATAGATACGTCCTTAGGAAGAGGAATCTAGAGCACCATAAAAGCAGCCCAGTCCTCTAGCCCCTTGTTCTATGTTGCTAAAAAACATCTTTTAATGTTTATTGCATATACCATTAGTTAAGTTACAAGATTATGATTGTAGTTGAGTACTAGCATCACACTACCCCGCAATAACCCAAATGTATCAAGGTATAGGGTAACAAGGTAGTCAAGGTAGACACATGCATATGATTAGATTATTAAAGTGAATAGGACAACAAGGATGATCCCAAGCTATACTTGCCTTTTACTCTTGCTCACATTTTCCTCATACTTTGCTTCTGGTCATCACCTTCTGATCTTCAGCACCCATAAACGGATCTTGTTCTACTCGTAGCAAGCACCACACATAGGCAAACATACAAGCAACAAATAAAAGCAACTAAAAACAGTACACCACACAAGATAAAACAACGTACTCAAAGAGAGCTAGTTCTACGGTCACGGAATCGCAAGAAACACCAATAGCGGAACTATCGTTAAAAAACGACTATCAAGAATTTTATATTATAAAAGAAACATCTACGAGCTTGATTTAATTTAATTAAGAAAAACAATCTGAATTTTAATTCAGATTAATCAAATTATATTTTAATTTTAAAAACAAATAAGAACTAGTCATATTTTATTTATGAACATGTCTCATATTATTTAATAAAGTTAAACTTTAACCTTACATAAAAAGACATGTGAGAGCACCTAAACAAGTCTATCCTATGCAACAGGTTTGAACTAAGCAGATTATAATTTAGGAACATGTTTATACTAGCAATTAATCATATTAATGTTTATGTATAAAATATCAGAGTATAAAACCTATATTGATTTTAATTATAAAACTAGTTGCACGTATATTAATATTTAACTACATATAGAAAAACATGTGACATACAAAACATTAACACTACTACGTAGAGCGTGTCGATACGCAACTTGAACGGAGCAAAACGGAATTCAAACGAAACAAAACATCAGAGGATAAAAAAACTAAGAGAAGTAGATACGTACTGTGATTGTCCAGTCACGTACTGATACGGATACAAAGTACTATTTCTTTGATGAAAATAGTGATGGAGCTAGCAGACAACCACTTTGGCCTTGGTTACTGGTGACAATCAGGACAGCACGCAGATCAAGCAGCAGGCCGCACGGTTCAGTGTAGCAGCAATCCCGGACTTCTTCAAGCAGAGAGATGTGTGCCACGGGTGAAGGAAAAGGAAAGGCCTACTTGAAATGTACATGGACGTGAGGCACATAGATGATTTCTTTACCTTCAGCCAATGATGAACGACAGCGAGACAAACGACAACATTGCCTGACTATGGTGGTGACGGGTTCGTCCTCATGGGCGTAGGCATCAACAAGGTAGCGCTAAGCCTTGCTGCAGAAGTGCAGATCAAGATAGAGGTCAGCTTCCATAGGTAAATATGGAATAAACAGAAAGAAAAGAAAGGAAAATCTCACGCTGAAGTTGAGAAGGAATTGAAGACAAAGCCAGCGAACGTCATGGTGGGGTTCGGCAAGGGATCCTCAGGACCGTGGACACAAAGTCATTGCGAAGGTCATGGTCCAGGTTGAATCCTTTAGGGGCGCCGGCAAGCCCGCTCGGCTGACATCATCCTGTAGCCGACCGACTGTCAGGCGGTGGTTTTTGTCGGATATAGACGAGATGGCCGGAACAGCCGCCACGGGAGTCGTCGGAGTTGGCTGACGGTGAGTGGAGAGAAAATTCTAATTCACTATACGAGGAATTTTCTAAACTAGGGTTTCCTCTTACGATAGTTTTAGCATGCTTTGTCTAAGGGGTTGATACATATTTATAGAGAGAGAAAACTCCCCACATCCACATCAACTAGCAATATGATACTAATTGACATTGCACCCTCCACATTTACTAATAGGCCTTAATAATCATTAAAACCCATCAATAAATAAATATATGGGCCTTTATGATTTATTATGATTATTGCACATGGGCTTTGAGGGTTGAAAAAAATGAGAGATTTATTATTTTTGGAATTAATTAATATCATGGACAAAATATTTCCAGAAAAGTCTAGAATTATTATTTAAACCACGAAGAATACTCCGAAAGCTCTGAAAATTCAGGGAAAATTCCCAGATACATTATGGAACATGAGGAACCCAAATAAAGTATTTGGATCCCATGATAAGATAATTTGGAGCATCTAAAAATTAAATTATGTTCACAGACAAGTAGGAACAAGTTCCGAAAAAAGCTAGAAAATTCCCGAGAAGTTTGTAGAGATTGATTGACGGATGAGGAACTATAAGGAGTGATTTGTGTTACAAATAAAAGATTTTAGCAAGCTCCCAGTGAAAACTTGAGCCGAGAAACAAAGAATTTGATCGTAGAAAAAATAAAGACGTGCCGGAGAAGAAAAATTGACCTACTAACGCATTTTAAAGACTTTTCTCACTCTTAACACACAAAGAAGCAACAAGCAAACATCACATCATCCAAACGCCCGTCAAAATTAGAAAACTTTGAAAATTCTCATTTTTCCTATAACTAAATTAGGTTAGCTCAAACTAAACTTGATAAATTTTATGCAAATATTAAAATAATTCATTTTATTTAGTGTTTTCTATGCACAACCCAAAATCGAAAATTTTAGGGTGTGACATGAAGTTGTTCATCTTCATCTAAGTTTATATACAAAAGTTATCAACTTTTTTAGACAACTATTATAGGAACGGGACTCTTAAGGGTTCCGCTTGGCGCCTCTATAAATCGAATTATAGGGGCGACCCTTTTAACAGATCTGTCTTTGTAAACAGCCATCTACAGAGGCATCTTTCTTAAGCTATCTATGAAAATCCATTTAAGAAGACGGTTCTTTTTTTTATTATCTCCATGGATGGACCGTCTCATAAATTCACATAGTGTTTTGAAGACATACCCTTTTTGTCTCCTATCTGTAAATACAAGGGATGTATTCTAAAATTGTTTTCGAAGTAACGACAGAAGTATCCTTATTTTTTTCATAAAGCCAGCTATGATAGCGTTAAACATATTAATGTGCTTAGAATTTGAAAATCCAATGGTATGAACTGTGAAATTAAATAAAAACATAGAGGCTGCACTTGCTTTATTAAAAACAATAGTTCTATATAAGTTTTTCAGTTGGTGAAAGGGGACAAAGAAAGTAACAAGCTTACACTTTTCAACTCAAGAATTTCACACAAAGTACCACAGATATTTGTGAAATATCATTCGTGCATGTTTTTTTAATGAAATTACACCGTCAATCTAAAGCAGTTCCTTAATGGGGGGAGAGAGAGAGACCATGTAAATTAAGTCCACAATGAGCAATATATATTACCCTCTCCGTCCCAAAATAAGTGTCATTCTCACTTCTCGAGAAGTCAAACGTTTTAACTTTTACCAAATATATATAAAAAATTATTAATATTTATGGTGCATAATAAGTTTATTAGATTAATTGTTGAATACATTTCTATAGTAAACTTATTTGAAGATATAAATGTTACTAATATTTTTTTAAATCTAGTTAAATTTAATAAAGTTTGACCTGCAAAGAACAAAAAAGACATTTATTTTGGTACGGAGAGAGCACAGTAGTAGTTACATATAGTGTTGGTACAGCGTTAAGCGTGTGAACACACGAGGGGTAAAAGTCTCAGTGTATACGAAGTCAAAAGAGTCAAAACCCATGAAAAAACTTCCTGATCAGTCATTCTAGTGTGAACTCTAGGGTAATATAGTGACTAGTGATACATAAGTACTTGGTAGTATATACATTGGTGGTGACGTACCAGAAGTAGTCGATGAACGAAAAGAAATGTACTATCCACACATTTCTCTTTCACAAAACAGCCAAGCCTAATTAAGGTGTCCGATCCCTTGTTTCATCTATGCAGTGCCACAAAAGTTCCAAATTGACCCGTTAAAGGTGTCATCAATGAATATCGTCATGAGGTGGTGATTTGTGCACCAGTTTGAACCGGTCAATTCCGAGCATTTGGCCAGTATCTAGTGGAACAAGGCAGCCGTCTCTTATACTAATATCAAGCACTGCTAGTAAAAAGTGCGTTGGAAATGTATTCCAGTTCGACAATACCTTTCCGCTTATTGGTCTGCCATGCACCTGATGATCTGTAAAATAATGTAAAAAAACATTTTGAGCAAATATCTACTCTATACCGAGCTTCTACTACCATGTTAATTAAAATGATCCCAGATAAAGCCTTTGTCGTAGCCAGGGATGTTTTGCTTATTTTGCTGCTTGCGAACAAGGCGAGGAACACCTATTTCGATGAGTCTCTGTTACCATAGCCATGTATGCCAAGTGTCTTTGTCACCATATCTTGCATGGATTATGCTAAATATCTTTGTGCAGTCCACGTATATATATGAAGGCATGATGCTCTATCTATCATGTACTTCCCCTGTCACAAAATAAGTGTTGTTTTTGGTTCCATGCCGGTAAAACATTCTTAATTTTGACTAGATCTATAGAAAATATAAGCAATATTTATTTCTTCAAATAAGTTTATCACGAAAATAGATCCAATGATCTATCTATCTAATGGTACTAATTATGTAGTATAAATATTTATATTTTCTTATATATATTAGATCAAAGTTAAAAAAGTTTACTCCTAAGGAAGCGAGGACAACACTTATTTTGGGAGGAAAGGAGGAGGAAAGGAGTACAACCTTTAATTAATGGAAAAAGAAGTAGGGAATCCGACTACACATGAGAGAGAGAGAGATGATGAGCCTGTTCGCTTGCTCGTAAACGATCGTAAATTTTTAGTTGGGAACAGTGTTTTTCTCTCACACCAAACCAGCCAGCAGTAAATAATCCACGATACGATACGGTCTCCCGAACAGGCTGGATACTCCGTATATGGCTGTGGGAACGACAATAATGGCAGAACCGGAGAATTAAAGGCCCCAAGCCGTTTTGGGCAGTTCACACTCCAATCGATACTCTTTCTTCCTTTTCTTGTTGCAAAAGAGGAAAAGGTCAGCAGCTATAGCCGAGATCGACCGATGCATGCAATGCATGATTGGAGTGGAATTGTTTGGCGGTGGTAGCTAGCTAGGGTTGGAATGCATCCAGTTCTAGTGGAGCAGTACTGCATTTGTGCTTGCATGCCTTTGTGGTTGAATGATTTGTGTTTACCTGAAAGCAAGCAGCCTTTTAAGGGGGCTCTGTCCACACTCTCTAGTGCGAATCAGGGTGTTGCCATCCTATCATTATTGGGAGCCGAGGCCGAGAACAGGAACATGTATATATTTTCCTCCGTGTGGGTGTGGGAACAAGGCTTTCACACTCTTCATCCATCTTGGGAAGAAACTTGCACTTCAAATATTAACAATGGTATTCACATATTTTGATCTTCTGCGTGCTATACTCATCATCATCATCCAAGATATACCAAGGTGAAAGTGGAATATTACATGTTATCTACTAGCTAATATTACAGGTGGCAACTGAGTTTTATATATAAGGATTTGTTTGGTTTCGAGCCAGACACTGCTAAGAAGAGGATTTTAGTTGGCAATAATTGGCACAAGCAGTCATGTATATTTTTCTTCTACCAGGCCACATGGACGATGATCTGGTCTCAGGATTGATAGCCATTAAAGTGCTATGCTCTCTTTTTGTGGAATGTTCTTTTCAGGCCATGTGTGCTTTTTATGCAAAGCTGAGTGGGTTCATGATTACTGTATCAACTCGATGTAAAGATCGTGAATTAATAAAATTCTTCCTTATAAAAAAGGATTTTAGGACATGTGGTGTCCTTTGATTAACAGAGGCATGTATTTTTGGGCAACGCCTCTCTAAATGACGAAGCGGGCTCTAAGCAAATGCCTGCCTCTGTTAACGATTTACACATGCGGGCGTCCAAAGGAATTTGCTAGCCTCTATTAATCATTTCATAGGCGGACGTCCAAAGGAGACAACTTCTGTTAATAGACTATTTATAGAGGCAGTCATATTAGACGCCTAGCCACCTCATTTAACCGATTAACAGAGTTGGACTTCTTAAGATGCCTGTCACCGAAATAGTTAACAAATGCACACATTCTAATGGCGTCATCTCTACAAATCGATTAACAGAGGCGTCGACACTCTTGAGAGGCCCGTCTCTAGAAATAGTTTCATAAAAAATAATTCATAACGTTTTATATGAAATCGGCTGAACACAAATGTTATATCAAAATTGCATAGGTCGGTGTAATCTACAACTTTGTAGTCGACAAGTTTTTTATTTAAAATTGTTTAGAGTCCCAAAATATTATTTTAGTTTTCAGAATTTAAATTTTATTTTTAGAATGATCTCGTATTTTGACATGGTCTATATAAAAGTTTTAGTACTCAATGCAGTCTACAACTTTGTAGTTAACAAGTTTTGATTTAATGTCGTTTAGAGTCATAAATATGTGTTTGAAAATCTTAAAATTTGAAATTCAAATTTTAAAATTTCTAAATGACCTCAATCATTTACATGGTAGAACTAAATTTGCATTGGACTATGCAATATACAATTTTGTAGTTGACAAGTTTTTTATTTGATGTCATTTAGAATTTGAAATATTGGTTTCAAGTTATCATATTTTGAGATCACGTTTTTTATTTTTTTCAAACAAACACGGATGGAGACACACTGTCTGATAAAGTTGTAGTGCTTTATTACAAGATCTAAAACTTTGACAACAGACATGCCACAATAGTCTGAAACCAGAACACTATTGGTCTGGGTGTTACAACTTAGACCATGATTCTTGGGTATTGTGGATAGAAAGGAGTTATGCCGCTATATATAGACTTAACCAACAGGCATGAGGAGGATATCCAAGAGCACTAAAACAAATCTAGCAAACATACATTATGCATGTACGCTTGGTAAATTATATAAAGCTGTAATCAAGGAAAGGAACGGAGTAAACATGATCATGTCTCAAAAAATAAAAGAGATGATGCTCCGAACAAACTAACTGCATAAGCATACAGGTAATCCAGTATTTTGGTCTTCTTTACTTCCTGGTGCTATTGCATATTTGATCCTCCACATTCAACTCAAAACACTTAACGTAATATGTATGGCTTGACTTTTCGGGTGCCTGTTGATAGCGTCTCTCCATGCAGTTTCGATTTGTGACCCAAGATCGTATTTGGCATTTATAACCACAAATATCTTTTCGATGCTAGCAAGGTGCTCGATGCCACCAACTAGACTACCCTCTTTCAGGTGTATTGCACTTTGTTCGCCATGATACAGCAAGTCGAAAAGCCAGGCATGACAGCTCACAGAAGAAATGGAAATGCTCCAGGCAAGGGAATGTGTTTGGGTGGATAATGATGTTGTTCTCCGGGATTTCTCTAGCTTTTAACCTGAGGTAGATGAGGCAAGGCAACTGTCCAAGGACCTGGATGTCATCACTTCGTAGCTCCTTAACTTCTAGTTGATTCAAATATACCAACCTGTCGGCATGCGCCATCCACTTTGGGACCTTGGGTATTATTAAGCCCCACAAACCAAGACTCTGTAGATGCCGTAGATATGTGAAGCAGTTACTGAAGAATTGTTCTGAGGGGACCTGGGAAATTGACCTAACCTCAAAATTCAGCGAGTGGAGGTGGTTGTTCCCAAGCTTGTCTAGAGAGGCAGCCAGGATCTTGTTAGGATTATCCGCTTCCACATCATGGGGCCTAGAGTAAATGACCCAAAGATCCCTAAGATTGTTCAAGCTACCGAGATCCGTGATGCACTCTAAGGAATAAGTCCAGGTGCAAAAGTAGGACAGAGTGCGTAGGTTGCACAACTTGCTAAGCCCATTTCTCAGCACTACACGTTGTTTCCATTTTGCTGGAAGAGTGAGATGCCTTAAAGATGACAAGGAAGTAAAATCTGATTTTTGGTTACCAGAATGCAAAATTGCATGTACCATATCTAGGGTCATCAAATGCTTCAGATTTCCAAATTTCTTTGGCAGCTCCAAACAAAAGCCCGCGACCCTCACATACCTCAGCAGAAAAAGGTGATTTATAACAGACAAATCAAGGGGTATTGATTCTGGCCCCGGAGAAAAGCCCTGGTCCATGTCCAAGACTCTCAAAAGATCAAACTTTGAAAGTGGCGGCAGACAATCATCTGCACGGAAGGAATTAAATGACCGAACTTATGATGGACTCATCCTCTCAACTGTCAGGTTCATGTCTTCGTGATTGATATGATGGCTGATCCGACGAACTTGTAATGCTCCATTCACAGTGAACATCCTATCAATTATAGTGATGAAGTTTTCTTCATTGCACTTGGATATAATAAGATCAAGTATAAGGTCATGAACTTGACAAGCCCACACCTGACGAGGACTCCTACTGAAACAAGGTTGGATCATACTTCTGTTGATGAGTTCATTGAAACAGTTCTCAGCGGCTTCCTCCATATCTAAACCATGCTTTTCCCTAACAAATCCTTCAGCTGTCCATTTCCTCATCAAATCAAACTTGCTAATTTTATAATCTTCAGGATACGTACCAAGATACAACAAGCATGTCTTGAGCTCATGGGACAGGTCATTATAGCTTAGACTTAGCACATGTTTCATCCATTCCAGTGTAGGATTTGTGTCCAACTCGGAACCTAATGGGTGCGTTCACTGGTCCGAAAGAATCAGACCAGCCGGCTGCTCTCTCTCTCATTTTACTGTTCACCAAACCAGCCGAACAGTGTTTTCTCTCACAACAACTAGCCAGTTTCAGCCAAGTTTCAGACCAGCAAACGGGGTCAATGAGTTGTGTATCTTCTCCCATATCTCGACGTGCAAGTTGTTAGATAAAAGGCTTGCAATGCTAGTAATTGCCAATGGCACTCTTTTACATTTCCATAACATGTCTTTTGAAATCTCGATAAATTTCTCTGCACACCCATGGTGTCAAATACATTACAAGAAAAGCCCCTCTAGATGCGTTTCGTTTGCTACACTTTAAAAAGCGCAACTATATCTTAAGTAGTTCCAGTAATGAACACGCTTGTTGACACGTTTTAATAAAAACGTATCTACTCCCTTCATCCACAAAAGAATGTAATTCTCGCTTCCCGAGAAGTCAATCAGTTTGAACTTTGACTAAAATTATATAAAAAATACTAGCATTCCTGATGCAAAATTAGTATTATTAGATTAATCATAGAATATATTTTTATGATAAATTTATTTAGAGACATAAATATTAATACTATTTACTATAAACTTAGTCAAACTTGATTTACTTTGACCGGCACGGATCTCATAATTGCATTCTTTTCTGGACGGAGGGATCCCTCAAAGTTCCACTGCTAGACACGATTGTTGATACGTTTTTAAAATAGCGTATCTACGGTCCTGTTCGCTTTGTTGAAAAGCCATGATTCGCTGATTTGTTGTAAGAGAAAAGCATTGTTTGTTCGATGAAATAATACAGCTTATAAGAAAAGCAAACAGAGCCTACGTCTGTCGGTAGACACGATTCTTAACACGGGCTCAAAAAAGAAAATAGCATATCTACTATTCATCTGTACCCGATGGCCCAACAAAGCCCAGCAGCTGGTGGCCCGACTTCCCCAGGAAAAAAACACAGATCGCTATCGTACAGCATAATAACCGCCCACTCTTCTCCGCTCACTCCCATTTTCCCCAAACTCTAAACCGGTGGCGGCGGCAGGACAAAGGTGAGCCGATGGCCAGCGTGCGCACGTCTGTCGTGGGCACGGGGCTGTGGCCTGTGGGTGGTTGGCGCCGTAGTGCGAGGGTCAGGCACCGAGCGCAAGGCTGTTCATTGGCATGTTCGTTATCAGTCGATTTAGTATTTTTTTCTCATAACAAAACAGATTTATGCGGCTTATCAGCCAGCTTTAATACCAGCCGAACAGGCCCATATCAGCGGCTGGTCGGTGGCGTTCACAGTAGCAGCGCATCTAACGTAGAAATAAAGCGTATCTAGAGGGGGGATGAATCTTGGGATGAAACTTGCACTCAAATATTAACAATGGTACTCACATTTTGACCTTCTGCGTGCTATACTCATCATCGTCCAAGATATTACATGTTAACGACCAGCTAATATTAGGCCCCGTTTGGCAGGGTTTCTCCAGCCGTTTGGAGCCGTTTTCTGCCAAATGAGGTAAAATGAAACGGCTCCACCGATGAAGCCCCTAAAAACGTGCTTTCACAGAGCCTTGGGGTGGGAAGGAGCCAAAAATAGTGGCTTCTCCCGGCTCTTCCTCCAGGCCCCTAAAAACATGCTCTCACAGAGAAGCCATTTTGTCAAACGGTTTACCAAAACCGCTTCAGCTCCACCGGTGGAGCTGTTCGTGGAGCTGAAGCAAAAAAAAAAAAATGGCTTCACTAGTGAAATGAAGCCCTGCCAAACGGGGCCTTAGAGGAGACAGCTGAGTTTTATAAGGATTTGTTTGGTTTCGTGCCAGACACTGCTATGAAGAGGATTTTAGCCGGCAATAATTGGCACAACCGCACAAGTAGTCCTGGCGTATTTTTCTTCTAGATACATGTATGATGATGGTCTCAGGATTGACAGTCATTAAAGTGCTATGCTCTGTTTTTATGAAATGTTCTTTTGAGACCGTGTGCTTTTACGAAGAGCCGAGAAGTGGGTTCATGATTATTGTATCAATTGGATGTAAAGATCCTGAATCGATAAAATTCTTCCTTATAAAAAGAGGAATTTAGGACAGGTCCTTTGATTAACAGAGCCGTCCATTTTTGGGCACCGTCTCTACAAATGACGAAGCGGGCTCTAAGCAAATGCCTACCTCTGTTAATTATTTACATAGACAGGTGTCCAAAGGAATTTGTCTGCATCTGTTAATCATTTTCACATACGGACGTCCCAAGGAGACCACTTCTGTCAATAGACTATTTATACATGCAGTCATATTAGACACCTAGCCGCCTCGGTTAACCGGTTAACAAAGTTGGACTTCTTAAGATGCATGGCTATTAACATATGCAAAAATTCTAAGGGAACCATCTCTAGAAATCGATTAACAAGGCACCGACACTCTTAAGGAGCATGTTCGGCTGGGTTTATACGATCGTGGATTATAAGCTGGAACAGTATTTTTTTCTCACACCAAACCAGCCAGCAGTAAATAATCCAAAATCGTATACGATGAAACGAACAGGCTGAAGAGAACCGTCTCTACGAATAGTTACATAAAAAATAATTCATAACTTTTCATATAAAGTCGGATAAATTTAAACATTATATCAAAATTGCATAGGTCGATGTGATCTTGTAATTGATAAGTTTTTTATTTAAAACTGTTCCTAAAATATTATTTTAATTTTCCAAATTTAAAATTTACTTTTGGAATGATCTCGTATTTTGACATGGTCTATATAAAAGTTTTAGTACTCAATGCAGTCTACAACTTTGTAGTGGACAAGTTTTGATTTGATGTCGAGATTTGAAATTTAAATTTTAAAATTCCAAATGACCTCAATCGTTTACATGGTAATAATACCAAATTTGTATTGGTCTATGCGATCTACAACTTTGGAATTGACAAGTTTTTTATTTGACGTCATTTAGAGTTTCAAATATTGGTTTCAAGTTCTCATATTTTGAGATCAAATTTTTTATTTATTTTTCAACAAACTCGGATGGAGACACATCGTCTATTAAAGTTGTAGTGCTTACTAAGATCTAAAACTTTGAAGTTGAAATTTCTTTCATTTGAGATCATTTAGCATTCAAAATATTCAATATAAGATTCCACAATGTTAATATAAAAATATAACATCATATACTAACTCACTAATGTGTAGTGCAATGCTAGAGAGAGGTCATGCTATACTAGAAGTCATGTGTTCAAATCCTAGCAAGTATTATGGTGCACTTCTATAGACGGTCAGCCTGCTCACCTAATCAGTTTCCTCGCGAATGTGGAACCGCTGCTTTGTGTCGATGTTAACATTGATTTTTGACTGATCCCCACCTGATTTTCATTCCATAGATCCTGACAAGCCTGAAGGACAGGCCTGATGCAGTGATGAGAGTTGTCTCACTAAGTCATCAGATCGTGGGTTCGAAGCAGTCTTTCCGTAGATTTGCGGGGGAAGGCTTGCTTCGGTTTTTCCCTTCCCCAGACCCCACTCATGTGGGAGCCTCCGGCACTAGGTCTGACAAGCCGGTAGGTGAAAAGGTGCAAAGCACCTAATACAGGGGTCGATTCTAAAGGGTCAAGAAAGTTTATGAAAGAGGGAGAGAGAGATTACAACAACACTTAATAGAAACAACAACAACAAAACAACACAAGGGTAATCCTAGACGCAAGCCCAAAGACACCAACCAATCGTTGATTTGCCCCACCACCGAATAGCATATTTATCGGTTTCGTCGTGGCCATTATGCCCTACACCACTCCTCGTAGTTACACCGCTCCGCTGTCGCCCTCCATCTGAGGACCAACCAGTGGAATGGGGACTAAGAGTGGTGACGGACACGCAAGCCCAAGATCACCGGACACGGCGACCTCCCTTGAAACTGATGGCGACACCTACAACACTTTCGAGCCCACGTACGACCATTCAACGCCCGTCCACAGGGAGGAAACCTTGGAGGGGAATGGCGGCAGCGGTGGAAACACCACTCGACATTAGATTTTCTGGCACCATCAAGGAGAGCGCCGACAGAGCAGAGACGCCAGAGGAGGACACTCATTGAAAAATCAGCAACGACCGACAACCAGGGCCAGTCTCACCCAAGAGGGGAGCAAGGAGCTGGGAGGCACACACCAAGAAAGGAAAAGGATAGGTGGGGGCTGGAGAGGACAGGGAGAGCTCAAAGCGGCGTCGGGGACATAGATGGCCGCAGGTATCACACCTTCAACAAGGAAAGTGATATCCACATATGCCACCGTCATAGGCCGGGCTTTCACCTAGAGACGCAGCTCTGTCGAGCAAGTAGCAGTAGCAAAATCTTCAACGACGCCACAGGGAGGGACATGACGCCAGGTGCGCCATCGTCACCGGACCGGAGCAAAGCCGGATAAGGTTTTCGCCTAGATTCTATACCAACCCGGCACGCCGGACTTGGCCGGCCACCGCCTGCAACAGGCCACACTGCGACCAGGCAGTGCGCTAACGCATTAGCTGCGCCCAAGCGGCGAGTACCGTGACGGCACGCGCCACAGCCGAGCTCCGGCTCACCACGGTCAAGCCCCGTGGCCGGGCATCGCAGCTGCGCTCGGACTTGCGGCGAAGCCCCGTAGCTAGGACCCCGCGCACGCGCGCTGCCTGGCCCGTGCCGTGCTGCTATACGGGGACGACCCGCCTCGGCCAGGGACTACGAGGAGTGGTAGGGCCCCAGCCTGCCGGCGCCGGCGCAGCAGGAGGAGCCGCGCGCTGCCGTTCCTCGGCCACCTCGGCGGCGGCCGGCGTCGCCGCGACGCCAGCAGCACCGTCGCCTGCTCCGGCAAGGGCGAGCCGCCTCCAGGTGAGCCGCGCGCGTCGCGCGACCGCATCCATGGCTGGGGACGCGGGACCCAAGCCCAGAGTACCCGGATCCGGCGCCGCAGCAAGGAACCTGGACGACAGCAGCAGCGGCCGGGCACGCACGCGGTGCCCTGCAGCTAGCGGCCGGCGGCCGGCGACACTGCCCACAAGCCCCCGCCCGCGGCCAGCCCAGGCCGGCGGGCCTTGACGACGGCAGCAGCCGCCTGCGGCCATGGAGGCCCACCCCGGCGGTTGCACCCACGGCCCAGGCTTGACGAAGACAGCGGCGGCCGGCGCCCACGGTGGCCATGAAGGCCCTCCACGGGCGGAGCTCCCTGGTGAAGCCGCTCACGGCCATGGCTGCCCACTGCCGGAGCCTCGCACCAGCCACAGATCCAGGGCCTGGGGGGCCGGATTCGGGCTAAGGAGCCCCAGATCCGCGGCCACCGCGACTGCAGCTTGACCACCGAGCTCACGGCGACCTTCCGCAGGAACAAGGAGAAGAGACAAGAAAGGGGGAGGAAGAGGGTGCGACCGCGGACCTTTTTTTGGCTGCGACGCAGGCCGCCGCCGCCACACGCGGAGCAGCAGCGACGGCGGCCGGAGGGGGGAGACGGTGGGGCGCCTTGGGCGGCGGCGGCGGTGTCGCCCCTCCCATCGCCCTGGGAGGCGACGCGGAGGGGTACGCGTTCCAAGCCGATGTTAACATTGATGAAGCATCTCTTCCTGTACAGAGTACACAATCTGAAGCTGGCCATTGCTGCCCTTGCTAAACCTCCAGATGTAAAACTATACTTAATGAGATTTATATACCACTGACACTTTTGGTTCCCTTTCCGACACCTAATCAGTTACAATAACAAATTTTTCAACAAAATTAAGGAAAAAGAGAAACGGTGTGTGTGTAGGGAGGCAGTCTCACAAGCACTTAACCAGCAAATGAAACTAGTAGTTTTGAATCTGACAATAACCTACAGCTTTGTATCCTTTCGGTTGCCGGTGATGGAATTAAATCGTAACAGGCACAGCATGTTCAAAAAATTCTGAAACGATCGTATCTGATCGTAAATTATTACTTACTTTGGTTTGGTTTGGTGTGAGAAAAATATCGTTCTTGCTAAAATTTACGATCGTTACTTACCAAGCAAACAGTCTTTGGCTTTGGTTTTGGTGTGAGAGAAAAATACTGTTCTTGCTAAAAATTTACGATCGTTTACGACCAAGCAAACAGGCTGACAAACTGAAGAAAGGTATTTGTGATATATTGAATCTTAGAAGGACTGTGAGTTTCAGCAGGGACATTAATATTCACCCCACATGATCCCTCTACGAGCATTTGAACGCGAATGGTTTGTCTGATTGTCTCTAACAACTAGGACAACTGCAATTGCCCCCCAGGTATAGTCTAATACTGAAGTGCAAATATGAAACCGAAAAATGCTTGAGATAAGAGGACTGATGATCCTCTTGGATAAACTCATTAGCAGAACACGTAAAACAAGAATGTCTTCGTAATCTAAAAAAATTCTCGTCTGCTTACATGAAACTATAAAATGAAAGCATGAAGCTATCAAATGGCAGATTAAGATTCCTAAAAGAGGGCAACAAAAAAGAGAACAGTAACATGAATCACTTATCGGAATTACTTTTCTATCAGAACAGTGGGAATTGATCTCGCTTGCTAGTAAAGCCTTATGATTCAATGAACTACAGGATGCATCACGTTGATGTTAATCCTCCATTCATTTAACCCTATGCAAAACGTACTTGCCTCAACCAAAGGGAAAGAGTAGCCCATGTAAATCCTCCATTTGTACAATTCCATCTACGGTGAAGTTTGAATTTATATAAGCAAACTGAATTAACGATTAGAATTTGCCAAAATAGATAAAATGGCTGAAAATAAACAGAAAAAAAAGACACATCCGACAATAATTTTGTAGTTGAGAGTAGAATGGCATGTATTATCTAATACATCAAACAACAATAATGGCTATATATATCGAGAAGGGACATTCAACTTCCAAAGTAATGGAGCTATGTAAGAAACAAAATCTGACTGTATTCAAAGCATTCATCCATTCTCCCATGTAAGAACAATGTTACCAGCGAATATGTGAACTGGTATCCATGTGAAATCAATAGTACAATCACAAGAATAAGACACAAATATGAGGTATTCAATCATCGTAAGAATACTGAGTAAACTGTATTTTTACCAAACACATCAAAGAATAAATCGATCAAATGTAACCAGAAGGAACACTTAAGGGTTGAGTGATTAGGAGGCTAAACATGAGACTATAGTTTAGAAGTGTTTCATGTATATATCCACTCTCCCATGTAAGAAACAATAACAACCTTGGAACAAATATTCATATGAAACATTAATTAATAAGTACAATCACAGGAACATAATGCAACCATGAGGTATTCAATCATCATATGAACAGTGAGGAGAAGCAGTACAGCCCACATCAAATGGGTCTTCCGACCCACAGCAATGCCAATACTGGAACACTTTGCCTGAATTTGGAGTATCCATAGTCCCTCCAGCATAAACGCTCTCAAATTTTCTCTTTGTTTCTCCTGCCACGGAAGAAACTAATCATTTAGATATGGATAAACATTACCAAAAATTTAATGGGTTAAAATGTTTCAGTGAGAAACATCTCTGTTAACATCTCTCGTTAATCAGGTTGCTAAGCCGCCTCATGAGGACATGAATAGATTTGAACAAAAACAGTCAAAAGTGTTGTGTGAGAGAGGGTGAGAGTTTGGAACTGGGACCTAGGAGTACATTACAATCAAAATCACATGTTTTTCTATTCAAATTCAAATTGGAAAGCCCTGACCTCGAACTTAAAATGTGTGCACACACAATTGTACAGAACAGCCTGCCAATGCGCACCAAGTGAGCCAATCTTTTTGCTTTTCTGAACCAAAAAATTGATCCTATATTCACCCTTGGTAAGTCCTTGAACAGAAAGTTAACTGAATCTGTATAATCCTCCGACCAAAGAACTAACCTGTTTCTTCTATTGTTTTTTTTTTGACACCCCAGCTAAGCCAATTCAGAACATTTGGCACCAAATTATACATATACTTCAAATGATGAGTCTGCCAAAATCAGGCACGGGAATTACTCGGATCATGGGGGTTTGTCTCACCTCCGAAGTGGGCGGTGTGGTAGCGGCAAGCGGAGGGGTGGTTCACTGACGGGTCGTACTGCTGCTTGCAGTTCTTGCAGGTGCGGAGCACCGGCGCAGCCGGGCCTTCACCGCTGGCCGCCGTGGCACGGAAACGGCCGCGCGAGGCCAACCGGACGGCGGGAGCGGGGCGAAGTAGGGCCCGCGGGAGCGGCGCACGAGCGAGCGGCGTGGCCATGCCTCGTAGCCTCGAGGTCGGATCCAGCCAGATCGGGAGGCGGAGGCTCTGCATCTCGGATTAGTCGGTTGGTTCTCAGATGGGCTTTGGTGCGCTCTGGGCCTCACTCGAGGGCCTGGGAGAGATACTTGTCTTTGTCTCACAATTAAGACCCCCTTTAGTCTTCTGATTCAACAAAAAAAGACCCCCTTTAGTCTTTGTCAAAAAATAGACCCCCTTTAGTCCACTTCAAAAAAAATTTGAGACCCCAACGCAGGATAAAAAACATAGAAATAGAAAAAATATTATAGGAATAGAATAGGAAAGCATGAGAAAAAAAGAGAAATTAAAAACAGAAGAATTTTGTTTAAACTGGGTGTTTGATCGAGAGTGTAGGAAAAGCATAGGAAACCAAAATAATGAGGTTTCGCTAGATGTTTTTTTCCTTCATTTTTCCTATAAAAGTTAAATGATAAGAAACTTTATTGTGGTTTTCCTTCCACTGTTTCGTGAACTAGAGGCCCCTACAGTGCTCAATCCATAGGATTGCCGATTTCTATGTTTTTCCTTTAGAAACCTACGAACCAAGGGGCCCTAAAAATGCATATTCCCTCCATCCCATTTTTACTATCGTTCTTGTTTTCCAAGAAATCAAACATACTTATATTTAACCAAATGTATACAAGAAAATACTAATATTTATAAGACATAATTAGTTTCATTGGATTTATTTTTATAATAAACTTATTTAAAGATATAAATGTTGCTAATATTTTTCTATAAACCCAGCCAAACTTAGAAAATGTTTGACGAACATGCTTCCCATAGCGACAGTTAAAGCCCGGCCTATATCCTGGAGTGAATTTGGAACAACTCCAACAGGATAGGGAATGCCCCGCCGGCGTCACGGCAGTACGCCGAGCAAGGATTGGCTTGAAGTAACAAGAGCGGGATGTCGGCGGTGGCGGCCGTCGATGTCGTCGTCGTAAAGCGAATCCAGGGGAACTTGTTGGACTGCTGTGTGATGATCCTGCACAGCAAGGTTCTTCCTTGTTCTGGTTGTTGCGATGCGGCGAAATGAAGAGGCGTGCAGCCATCATGGTCCCCTTCTTCGGTAAGGCCCTCGTTCCAACCCAGTAGCATAGCTGTCATTACTGCCGCCATGCAAATGGACGACCCTTAGCTTGGTATATAGTACCTAAGTACCATGTTATGATGAGATGCCATTTACTTTGTTAAAATTTCACTATAATTTCAACAGTATTTCACCTTTACTTCTTTTTTGCCTTGTACTACTACTACCTTTGCACAAGTGCTTGTAACATACAAATCTCATCTGGTGATACAATTAATTTTGATGAGATGCCATACATAGTTCTCGTTAAGGACTTGTTCGGTTGAAGAGGATTACACCGAGGAATTGTTCCAGCTGATTAAAGTTTATATAAATTAGCCAAGCATTCCTAGTAGAAATCGTTCTAGGGGCATGGTTCTCTGTCTGAGAACCGGACGCACTACTGGAGGCCGCGGCTTTGCCGAGTGTTTTTACACTAACACTCGGCAAAGAGCCCTTTGCACTCGGCAAAGGCTTTGCCGAGTGTAGCACTCGGCAAAGTCCGCTCGACAAAATTTTTCTCGGCAAAGGGTCTTTGTCGAGTGCTTTTCATCGGGACACTCGGCAAAATAAAAAAAAATTGCCGAGTGCTTGGGGCGGCACTCGGCAAAATATTTTCGACCCCGATCTTGGCGCCGGCCGTTAATGATTATTTTGCCGAGTGCCCGACCCAAAGATTCGCAAAAAAAAAAAATATTTTTTAAAATTTACTTTGCTGACTGCCCCCAGCCTGTACTCGGCAAAGTTTTTTATTTTTTAAAAAGACTTTGCCGAGTGTTCTGCCTTTAAGCACTCGGCAAAGTTTTTTTTAAAAAAATTACTTTGCCGAGTGCCCCCCCGAGCACTTTCGGCAAAGTTTTTTTGTTTTTTAAATAATTTCTTTGCTTGAGTGTGCCCCCGCCTGAGCACTTTCGGCAAAGTTTTTTTTTTATTTTTTTAAATAATTTCTTTGCCGAGTGCCCCTGTTTAGGCACTCGGCAAAGAATTTCTGAATTTGTTTTAAAAAAACTTTGCCGAGTGCATGGGCAGGGGCACTCGGCAAAGTACTTTTTTAAAAAAAATAAAAAAAACTTTCAGGGCCCAAAACTGCCAGCAGGGATGTTCCAACAAAACATCAAGTTTCTAGGATTTCTATATACTCGTTTCTTCTTTTCTATTATTTTTGTTTCAAATTTGTAATAAAAAAATGCTGTGCAATGGAAACGATCTTGTCTACCTGCGATGTACCTACTATCAAGCGGAAAACCAGAGTACTAGGAAAAAAGTGCCCATTTTCAAATAAACTAGAAAACCTGGGCGCGGCTTTGCCGCGCCATCTTGATCACCTATGTTATTTTATTGCGCTATAGTTAAACAATAGAGTATTGAAGCTCAATAAGGAGCTCTAAGGTGTTTGATATTTTCTCTCGTTTTGTTTGGCTGCTGTGCTCTCATTCTGTAGTTCAGCAATGTCACCCTACAATGACAAATTTAGAAAGCATAATAACATGATTACAGATGGATAGCATGGAGGAGAAATAAATGTAGCTTATATAGCGGATAAGATCATAAGGGTACAAAAGCAGTGTCGACAATAAGTAATAAGAACTACATCAATTATTTAGTAGAAAATAAATAAAGGTCAGTTGTTATGGCATTCTTTAATGACAATCTTCAATGAAATATTAGACAAAATAGCATATGTACTTACAGATATGACTGTTGTATGTAGCAGCCAAAGACAAGCCTCTGATTTATGCTGATAAACATGAGAATGCTGTTAAGAACTCAATTAAGTGTTTGCTATTGATTAGACGGGAAGGTACATTGCAACTACACATTCAATCCACATCATCTTCCTTGTACGTAATCAGTATCTGTGAACACTAACTTAGGAATGCCTACCTATCGCCAGAGCAGAGATGCATTTGACCCCTTCCTACATGTTGTTTTTCCTCCGACAAATCTGAGTGTATCCAGCTTTTATGTCTCTTTGGCTTATGAGTGGCCAATGATAATACCTACAACTTTGAAACCATGAACTGAGACCAAGGAAAACACAGTGTCTAATCGTACCAAGATAAATGTGATGGAATGCCTTAGCTCAAGCTGTAATTCTTAACATGACTTCTGCAGGCTAAATTAGCACATTCAGATAATTTTAGGCATGCACAAAGGTCATATTGTCACAAAGCTATAAGCATATGAAGACATATTATTATACTATATCCTAATCTGATAACCATTCAGGAACTCCTCCATCTAGAAGATTTAGCTTTTCACTTTACATAAGACTTCAGTTGATTTAATAAAGTTTGATGCAAATTATAAGTTATAACAGATTTGTTAGTGTGGATACAAGTTAATTTAATAAGTAATATAACATACTAATGCTGATAACCTACTTCTGGGCTCTAATTTACAGCACTGTGTATCACTACAGTGCCAAGGCAAATGTCGAGCACATTACGCAGCTGTTTGCATATCCTGATATCAATGCATTGTAAGGTCCAGATGTCCATGTGTGGCAATGCTCTCAAAAGCTGAACAACATCAAATACTGTTTATTTAATAGATTGCCAGCACCTAAACAGTGTACTTAACAAACAAAAGCGGATACCTTTGAAGGTTGAGTTTGGCTTCTTTCCCACTGCTGACAAACTATCTTGCGATGCAATTGTAGCCTGGTACTTTGGGGGAAGCCCCTTCACCAGATGCTTGCCACTGCTATGATTTTCGTTATTCATCACAACAGCTTCATCAGAACTTACTAATTTGTCAGCGTGTGCATTCATCTCTTCTGGAATCTGCCCAGCCGCTTCTTTTGAAGTGTTGCAAGTGAGAGAGTTCCTCCTCACAATCCTTTTCTTCTTAACCTCGAGTCTCTTCAGACTCTGTGCTTCCTTACGTTTCTTCCATTCATCATTGCCAGCAGCCTCAATGACAGCAGGGAGTGAACTAGTCCTCATGAGTGTGCCTGCAATATTCAGTAAGTATGTACAGATATTGGGAATTTGCGGAAAGCTGTTGATGTTTATTTCAAGAAACACTGAGATATTCGATTTCTCAACATATGACTGTTACATTAAAACATGTATTCTTTCGTTTACATTGGCATTATGCTTTAACAAATCTATATATTAACTAAAAACCAATTACAAAAACTACAAACCAAAGCGATCACAATCGGCATTGCTAAGCACGGAATCTAAAAGCCAAATTAACTATCAAGGGTAGCAAATACTAAAGATAGTATAAACCCCACAAAGAGAAGCCATTGACGCACCTTGCAATCTCTGCCCATCACCTCCCGAAGAGGCAGAGGAAGGGCTCCTTCGCCGCCCGGCAGCCTCGCCAGCGTGTTCCGCGCCGAGACCCCGCCATCAAGGCAAGAACCCCATCCAGCCTGCCTCTGCCGCCTCCCAACCTCCGGCGCCTCGGCCAGACCGGCAAAGAGCTCGTCTCATGAGGAGGCCTTGCGCCGCGGCACCTCCACCGGGCGTCAGATGGCACACGGATGACGACCGGGAGCTTGTCCCCTTCTGTCTAGCCCGAACCGCCACCGAGCGACAAACCGAGGCTGAGTTCGACCTCCTCCATCTGCTTGCTGCAGTGCCTGCCTCTCTGCTCCGGTGGCGGCTCGTCTCCCTTCCCAATCCCAAGACAACAAGTCCCACCGCCAAGGGATGGGCTGGGGGCGCGACATCAATTTTTGGATGACCAAATTCCATTATTCCAAGGACCTGCAGTTCAAATTTGAAATACGCCGAAAAAATCAACGAAACGAAATAAATTAATGAAATATACCTAAAAAAGTCAAAATTTCACCAAATTTTAGAGTAGAGCTTTAAATACTGTCACAAGGCTACACAAAAAAATTTGGGTCCAAAATCAAAAAAAAAAAATATTTTTGCCGAGTGCCATGGGGAGCACTCGGCAAAAATGTCTTTGCCGAGTACCGGGCCCAGGAGGCACTCGGCAAAGTTTTTTTTTTAAAAAAAATAAAAACAAATTTTGCCGAGCGCCTAGCTTTCCCGAGTGCCAGACACTCGGCAAAGTCCAGATTTGCCGAGTGCCTGACTTTGAGCACTCGGCAAAGCCTGCTTTGCCGAGTGCAAAATTTTGCCGAGTGCCACGATATTTTGCACTCGGCAAAATATCGTGCACTCGCGACAAAGTACAGTTTTCCAAAGAGTGACTATGCCTACAAAGGTTTACGTTCCGCCCCCATTCCATCATTAGAAAACATAGTACATATAGTCTTGATATTTGATCAAACTCTTTGGGCATCATGCCAGTCTGCAAGGGCATATGGGTCTGCTGGTGCACAAGGTTTAGACCTGAGATTTAAACTCTAGCCTACACAACTTGTTTGGGACTAAAAGGCTTTATTGTTGTTGTTGTTGTTGTAATATGGAAAAATCAAGCACAGTGAAATTTGATACATGCATGATTCCCCTCAACTAATTAGTTAACACGTACTTTCCGTTAAGTTCAACCTGAAAAGCTGGGCTATTAAATGCAAAACTTAAATTGTCCATCTTCAAAACTTCATTAATTAGCTTAAAATTTCTAACTTTTGTCGTGGGCTTTATTTGATCATTAACATTTCCAAAGTAGCGACGAAGCTTTCTCGACTACAGGAATTTGAAACTCACAACTAAAAGACTGAACGATTAGCATATGAACATAAAAATACAGTTTAAATGGGGAGAATGCATGCATCTTTCAACTTAGTGAAGTTAGAAGGAACCATGCATGGTTATGGTTACACACAAAAAGATCAATGCAAGATAGGGTGGGTGCACCTTTGCCTCGGAGAACTGCAGCATGCATGTAAAGCATTTTGCCCATTCGGTCCAGCATACGAAAGGCTGCCATGACTCATGTCATGCAGTGACCGCGCAATAGCGACCTCCTCCGTCACGACGGCGAGGTACAGCGGCGATGCACCTCCTTCCCTTGGGAAGCTGGCCAACTCGGGATCCTCCTCCATTAGCCGGATGACCATGCCCCGGCTCCCCACGCGGACCGCATCGTGCAGAGCTGTCTCGCCGAGCCTGTTCTCGGCGCGCAACAGCTCCTTCACTAACCTCGAGCCCTCGTCGGCGCCACGTCCCTCGCCCTCGTCGTCGGTGGTTTTGGCCGCTGATTGCGCAAATTAAAAGCCATGCTCGAGGTCGGTGAGGTCATGTTTGGCATAGCTGTTTGGGCCGGAGGAGCCAGAGCCAGTGAAGATAAAAATACTAGCTTTACCGGCTCCTAATTCAATTGTAGAAGAGAAATAAAAGCGGTTCCTTACTATAGTGCAGAATTTTTCCTAGAAGCATGAGAGAAGTCATCCTGAACGGGCATTTGGCTTACATAGAAGGAAAAAAAATGAAAAGGTGCATTTTAAACCCACGGAGTTATGGCCGAGTTTTGAACTCACTACAAATAATGAAATCATCAGCTTAATTGACCCTCTTGCTCTAGAAAGGAGGATACACACCGCATCCAGTGGGTGGTTATTGTAGCTTAGGCCTCGTTTAGCACAGCTCAACTTCACTAGTGAAGTTATTTTAAAAAAAACAGTTTCATAAGTAGTTTTTTGGTGAAGCTGAACTATTTTTATCCGATTTGTCAAAATAGCTTCACATAATGGAACAAAATAATCAATGACCAGAATGCCCTTTTTCTCCGTTTTCTTCTCCACGTGACCCTTCTCCACGCTCATGCGTCGGCCCTTCTTCCTCACGTGACGATAGCGGTGCTGGCTCGGGTAGCACGCACCTTGGCAGTCGTGCTCGTGCACGCCCCGAAGGCCGCGCTCGCACGCCCTGCGGCCACGCACGACCGCGCCCCAGCGACCACACCTACCCCAGCGGTGGCGCCCTTTTTCCGATGGTCCGTGCCCCCAACGACTGCTCGGCAGCCCGCGCCTGGCTCAGCTGCGGCGCCGGTGTCCTCGCCTGGCTTGGTGGCGGCGGCGGCGGCACCTGTGCCTCGCCCTAGCAGCGGCATTTGTGCCCTGCTCGATGGCGGCACCTCGCCACCTCACAGTCCGGCGGCTTCTTCTCCAACCCCAGCTGATGCACTTCATCGTGCGCTGCGTGTTCCTCGGTGTCAGCCTCCAACCCCACACCATCTCTCTCACAGCCGCCACCTCGTCCGATACGGGCGGCATCGGCGGCGTCTTGGAGGGCAGTGCGACATCCACTACTGTAGCTCATCCACGGCTTCAATTCGGGACCCCGGCGAGCCGCGCACCCACATCGTACGTGTTTCCTATTAAAACAAAATTTATTCACTTCACACCCACATCGTATCCTCTCTTTTCATACACTCCCCATCCATCGTGGCGCTAACATCGCCCCTCTCTCCACATCTTTTGCTGCACCCCAAAACCTTTACTTCCGCGTCTGATATAGTGTATTCAAACCTGAGCCTTGCCATGCTGTGGAGGCCAAGACCGCGCAATGTTCCCATCAGCGAGGGCGAGGGTTTGAGACCTTGTGTGGTGTGGCCACGGGAAAGTAAAAGTGACGCTCATTACCTCATTGCCAAAGGATAGTTGATCGGACCGAGGTTTCTTGCGACAAGGTACATGGAGACAATGACATATGTGTGGTTGTAGGACGACATTTTCTTTATTATACTTTGTTGATGATTCCAGCTATTTTCATTTTGTGTCGCCATGGTAGGAACCTCTCTTTTTTTAAGCTAAAAAGGATATGCGTTCAACTAATACTATTCATTAAGCTCTTATAAAGTTTTGGATTTTCATTAAGCTTTTTTTTCTCTCTTTTGAAAGTGTTGGATATCCATTAAGCTCGTAAACACATACTACGGTGTCCTATTGAAAGTTTACATGTGTGACAAATAATGCACGGAACAAGATGAAAGTTTACAGAGCGTAGAGATATATGTCCAAAAATCTGCCTCCACAAATTAGAATCGTGCTAAAGTTTTGGATATTCATTAAGCTCGTAAATGCATTACGACATGTACAACTCGCAGACAATATACTATGCTGTCAGCTGTGTTCAAGAGCGTAGAGATATATATGCCCATCTAATCTGCCTAGCCAAATTAGAATCCCGATAAAGTTTTGGATATTCAGTAAACTCATATAAACACATTAGGGCATGTATGTATAATAATCTGCGCCTGCTCAACATCATTGGCCGAATCTCAAAGTTCGTCTTAAAAAAAGAAAACATAATTGGCCGAATCTGCTTGAGCTTGTTTGGATCCGACGAGGAGACGACAGGGAGGGTGCGATCGATCCACTTGGCCTCTTGCACAAGCACTCGACAGATCCCTTCTCATGTGCCAATGGTGATGCCCTCGGCCCGGCCAGTCCACCATTGCCCGCCGCCTTCGGATGGCGAGCGAGCGGCCTCATCCGCGCACCATCTAGGAAAGGATTTGCATCGGGAGTGGCTGAGTGGAGGAGTTGGATTTTGGGAAGAAAAAAGTCCACATTATCTCTCCCAAATTTCGTAAAAGTCTGCTTTTTCTTTCTGAACTTTAAAACTAGGTAAACCACTTCCCTGAACTTTTAAAACCATTTGTTTTACCTTCCCGACCAGTTATAAGCGGTTTTCAAAGGCAATTTTGTCTTTTTTCTTTTTATTTATTTCGGTTGAATCTTTGAAAAATCATAATAAATCAAAGAAAAATCATAAATTAAAAATCCAACTTTATTAGACTCCACATGACTAATTTACACAGCGAATATATAATATGGTATACTTTAGTATAATTTTTTTGTAGCTTTAGATCTATGTTTTTTGTAATTAATCATAGATGTAGTTTCTATGGTCCAATTATGGTGAAATTTTATGGTGGGCTAATTATAGTATTATTGAACTGTAGTAAAAATTTTATACTCATTGGATCATATATAACGTAGTTATAGATTTATAAATACTTTTTAAAAAGCATACACCTAAAAAATTCACCACAATTGGACCATAGAAACTATATGTATGAATTAATTATAGAAAAGTAAAGATCTCAAGGTACAATAAAAAAAATATACTAAAGCATACCATATTATATGTTCACTGTGTAGATCTACTCACGTGGAGTCCAACAAAATTATATTTTCTATTTTATGATTTTTCTGTGATTTACCATGATTTTCAAAGATTCAGCCAAAATAAATAAAAAAAAGACAAAACCGCCTTTAAAAACCGCTTATAACCGGCCAGAGAGGTAAAACGATCAATTTTAAAAGTTTAGGGACGTGGTTTACCCGATTTTAGAGTTTAAGGAAAAAATAGACTTTCGTAAAAGTTAAGGGAGGCGACGTGGACTTAGGGAATAAACGTATGAAGGATGGTGTGGGCGTTTCTAACTCACCTGTTGGACAAAATGGACCCGGCCGAATAGAAGAAACATTACGCGATGAGTTTAATTGGGCTGGCCATTCGATGTGCCACTCCCCTTCTGTTTCAGTAATGCTATATGCCTGGCATCCGACGCGCTTCTTCACCTCCGGACGTGGCTCGCGCTCCTCCACTTGCTCCCCTCGCCTTATCCTCATCCACCTATCTCACGTCGCTCAGCCCGCTCCATAAGGAGACGCTCGTCGCCACTCCTACCGAGCCGCTCGTGGTGCCGCCCCGCTCGAGCCATGCGTCCCCTGCCCGTCGCCCCTCCCTCCCTCCGTGACCCCCATGCCATAGGAGAGGAGGGCGACAATGGCGGCTTCCGGCGAGCTACCCCTCTCTCCCTCCCCATCTCCATCCTGCCCTCCGCGACCCCATGCCACCGGAGAGAGGGCGAGGCGGCGGCTTCCGGCTAGCCGCCCCTCTCTTCCTCCCCCCTCCCTCCTTTCCTCCTCGACCTCCATGTCCCGGGAGAGGAGGGCGATGGCGGTGGCTTCCGGCGAGCCGCCCCTCCCTCCCTCCGTGACCTCCATGCCACCGAAGAAGAGGGCGATGGCGGCGGCTTCCGGCGAGGTAGGTGGGTCCTTCTCTGGATCTGAGCCCTCCTCCACGTCCTCCTCTGAATTTGAGCCCTCTTCCTCCTCCTCCTCCACTGGATTTAAGGGATGCGGCGGTGGCTAGGGTTCTGGCGAGCTCTCGGGGTCAGATCTCGCCGTGTTGCAATGATTTTTTGGATGTTGCAACATATGATTTCGAATGTTGCAATGGAATTTTTTTGGGTTGTTGCAACAGATGTTTTTGCGATGTTGCAGTAGTACTGCTTGAGATGTTGAAGTATGTTTCAGTTGCTTCAATCTCATATTGCAGTAGGTGTTCCATGTTGTTGCAAGTGTTTTTATTTCGAGCATTGTTTCATATGCTTCACACCAGTGTTGCAATAACATGTTCTAAATATTTCAGCTCCTTCAGCCTATTGTTGCAGCAGTTAGTTCGGCGTGGTTGCAATAATATGTTCATGGTGTTTCAGCTGCTTCATGCTAATGTTTCAGCTGTTGTTCCTTGTTGTTGCAATAATATGTTGATGGTGTTTCAACTGCTTCATCCCAATGTTGCAGCTGTTCAAATGTTTCAGCTCCTTCAACCTATTGTTGCAGCAGTTTGTTCCGTGTGGTTGCAATAATATATTTATGGTGTTTCAACTACTTCAGCCTAATGTTGCAGTAGTTATTTCCGTGTTGTTGCACAGAAGAGAAACGGGGAACAACGTGGACCTCCGTCATGTAGACGTGCGGGGCTTACGTCCGCGACACCATCAGATAGATTGGTATCCATCGGACGTCCGGGCGCCAGCACCACCTCTCCTGTTTGCCGTGGAGCCGCCTCGGGCTCGGATCCCTCCGCCTTTTCGGTCCTAGACGTCTTCTCTTCTACGAGGAAATCTAGCAGGACTGGAGGCATGGAAGCTAGGAGGAGGATCCGGATCTCCTTCTCCGATCCTGATGCAACCGATTCAGACTCCGGCGAGGACGCGAGTTCCGCCTCCTGTGGCAGCAAGACAAAGATTGTAATCTTGCATTGCAGTAGTAGCACCAGGAAGAACCCTGCTGGCTGTGGTTCGCAACAAAGGCAAGCAATCCGATCGTCGTCGGCGAGCTGCCGGGACCGCGCCGTCGTCGGTTTGCGCCCCGTGATGAAGCGGTGCCGCGGCGTGTACGAGCGGCAGCCTGGTCGGTGGGCGGCGGAGTTTCGGAGCCACAGACACAAGGCCCGGCATTGGATCGGGACGTTCGCCACCGAGGAGGAGGCCACGGCCGCGTACGACGACTTCGAGAGACAGTTCGTCCCGTCGCGGCGCTGTGGCCTGCCGCTGCCGCTGGCGGCGTTGGAGCGCGGCCATGGCCGCGCTGCTGGCGTTCACAGAGCATCACATCCACATCGACAACGGCATCCACATACACCTGATACTGAGAAGCGATAGATTGTACAGGCTTTGACGGCGACTGGGGTGATGCTGCCGCCGTTGCCGTCTGCGCGAGCTGCGACTGCGAGTGCGCCATGCGTCTCGAACTCCACGTCGGCGTCGTCGCCGCCGCCGCCGCTGGTCCCAGCGCCACCGACGCCGTTCGAGAATGCGGCGGAACCGCATGCTGATGCGCTGCCGAGTGTTCATTCGTTCTGGGCGGACGAGCCCGCCGACGAGGATCTTGTAGGGCTAGCTGATCTTAGACACCTGCCATTGCCGTTCTCGGATGGAAGCATGGACTTTGATCCGGCTGATTATTTGTCGCTGTTTGATGGTTTCTTGGGACGAACAGTATATGCATGCATGCATCATCAACAAGATGACAAGTAAGTGTAAATGTTTTCACAATTCCTAATTCTTTCGATCGATCTGTACACAAATAATTCAATGGCAATAAACCTTCTCAGTAGATTTTCGCAATGTCATCGCAAGATTTTCCGTGAGTAGGTCTTCGCAAGTTACGCGCAACTAATCGCTATCTGTTAGGATTTGGTATCCAATATTTCCTTTTTTTTTTCTTTCTGATGAGAAAATGATGACTCCAATTTCTAACTAATAATCTTTTCGTGCAACTGTAATGTTGATGGAACATGTAATCTAAATTTAATGCAAATTTCATTAATTCTGCTTGGTTTTGTTGTGAATTCACAATAACACACATATTATATCTGATGATTAATACTAAACATATATAGCTAATTATTAGCTACGGAGTACAATGAAATCTTAAGTTATTAACCATCGGTCGTTCCATTAGATGAGGCGAGACACGACGGCGGCCGGCGGCGATGTCTTCTGGACTTAGAAGAGCGGGCCAGGGCACTCGAAGGAGATCTCGCAGCCCTCGACGGGCGTGAGGGTGATGACGTGCCTGACGGAGTTCATGAAGGGCGGGAGGCGCGCGGTGGCCTGGCAGACGCACGAGTTGTCGAGGCCCATGAGCCTGCGGCAGCACGCCGTGTCGCGCGGGTCCGACCCCTCCCCCTCCTCGCTGTGCCGGTGCTGGTGCCGGTGCCTGGACCGCCTCCCGCCGTGGCTATCGTCGTCGTCGTCGTCGTCGCCACTGCTCCGGGACTGCAGCCCCTGGCTAACCACGCCGCTGGTGGCGGCGGCGGCCGTGGACGTGGACGTGGACGTGGACGTCGTCGTCTCGTTGAGCTGCTGCTGCCGCGGCAGCCCCCCGCGCCTCACCCCGGGGCCCGGGATGATATTCCGCATGCTGCACGCCTCGTTGGCCAGGTTGAACTGCGAGCGGCAGAACACCTGAGCGCTCGCCGGCTGGTGCCCCCTCAGGAGCAGGGCAGCTGACACCAGTAGAACTAGGGCTAGAGCCTTCTCCATGTCCAGGTTTTTCTTTTCTGTGTGTGCCTGCTGCTGTGCTTGATTATTTGGCCTTAATTGGGCAACGATCGATGTTCAGCTACGGATCATGCAGCGCTGCTTAAATAGTGAAGACAGTGCTACACGTTGTGTTAATTAGCTCAGGTTATCTACTTCTCTTTACATCTGTTGCCGGAGTGGGTTTCTTTTGTTTGTGGTTTTTGGGCTCTGAGATCGAAGGCATGCTGGTAGAGGTTAGGTGTGAGTTTTTTCTGAAGACTGATAAGGGCGTGTTTAGTTCCAAAGATTTTTGGCTTTTGCCTATTGTAGCATTTTCGTTTGTATTTGGCAAAAATTGTCTAATTATAGACTATTTAGGTTTAAAAGATTCGTCTCACGATTTCTCGGCCAACTGTGTAATTAGTTTTTTTTTTCGTCTACATTTAGTACTCCATGCATGTGCCGCAAGATTCGATGTGACGGGTACTGTGCAATTTTTTTTGAATTTTAGGGACATCTAAACGGGGCCTAAGCATCTAGCTTCCGAGCTCTAGTTGTCACATCACCTAGCAAGAGTAGGTGACTGTGCGTGCTGCTACTGCTGCTGCTGTGTGAGGGCGCGTTCAGATCTAAATTTTTTTTTTGGGTTTTGGTCACTGTAGCATTTTTATTTGTATTTGTCAATTAGTGTTTAATTATGGACTAATTAGGTTCGAAAGTTTCGTCTCGCGATTTCTCACTCAACTATGCAATTAGTTTTTTTTTCGTCTACATTTAGTACTCCATGCATGCGCCGCAAGATTCGATATGATGGATACTGCGTAAAATTTTTTGAGTTTTGGGGAACTAAATAGGCCCTGAATTTAGTCGGCTACAAATACAATGCACCGATTGTTTTCAATCTGCAGTGTTATGCATGCCGTGTGGAATGTGGTGTCACACAAGGAGCACAAGAATCAACATATATACCATCCATGATTTATTATGTGTACATGTGAGTTCTTGCTAACCTATCAACCTTTCCTTGTAACTTGTATGTATAATAACAGTGGTGTCTTATTACTGTTCCAGGTAATGATGCATACTTGTTATCTGCAGGTTAGTTAAGACTGGTTGTTTTGATGCTAATATATGACAAGAAATGAAAGTTTATTTCTTCATCCAATCGTCGTTTACATCCCACAGTAGTGTCTGCATCCTTGATATGGAATTCATTAACAATAAAAGGGCCATTTAGATTAATGATGCAGTCCAACATTCAATCACTGAGAACATGACACGTAACTGAAACCAACTTTTAAAACTGACTGAATTCTTTTTTTATTCCAGTCGAATATTTCCAACCAATCAGGGGAAAAAGTGAAAATCTCTTGGTTGCAACCAATTCATTTTAATTTTAAAAAACAAAAAGTGGTGAAAAAATAGCTTAAAATATGTTCTAATGTGATTATCCAACGTCCGGACGCCCACGCGCTGCACTCCATTTCACGTGCTCCACCCGGGGCCCACGCTGCCCGACCGACAAGAGGAGAAGGGGGCAGCGCCTCTGATTTAGAAGGACCCAGTCGCGTCATCGTATGGATGCTCTGCTGGTGCTGGGAGGATGACACATCAAGACGATGTAGCAAAAGGCGAGGTGGAGAGATGCAACACCCGATCCTCTTTTGAAACATCTAAATGCAATAGTTGCAACATACGTTTGAAGGCAGATAAAACACTTGAAACATGCTTCTGAAACACTTGAAAAACACCAGGAAATATTTGAAAACCATTGCAAACATACGCAACATCCAAATAAAACATATGCAACGTATATGTGAAACATATGCAACATCAAGATAACACACGCTTGCAACATGTGCTCGGAAAATAGAGATGAAACATTGGTAATAGACCTTTGCAACATATGTGTACAACTATTGCAACATATGCTACATCCTGATCTACTTTTGATCTATCTGAAACACTTGCAACATATCACTGAAACATCTGAAACACTCAAAACATACGCTTGCAACAAAACATGGCAGCCAGGCGGGCAGAGCACGACATAGCGGGATTCGGTTGTGCGGTCGTGGCGGAGAAGGAGGATGGCAGTGGACGGGCGGCGGTGCGCCCCCCGCTGAGCGACTGTACGACCCCCGACTCCCGGTGAATGGCTACGCTACGTCCGGTGAGCAGCTACGGTGCCCCCGGTCGTCGGTGAGCGGCTGCCCCCGGCGATAAGGCGCACGCGGTGCTCGTGGTGGAGGCGACAACAACAGTCGGGTGGTGCGGCCTCATACGGCGAGCACGCCACAGTGGTACGGTCATGGTGGAGGATTTGTGGCAGTGCGGGCGCGGTGGAGCTGGTGGTGGAGCGCAGTCACGGTGATGCATGATTTTTTTTATCTGCGGTGATTGGATGGGAGCGGATAGGAATGTATAGGCTTCTGGACATCGGGTCCACCAACAGGGGTGTCCGGCACGGACAGACGTCTGATTCCTAGGACTGCCGTTAAAATAAAGGGCAAGAGACCCCCACACTGTGAAAAGATGGGTTATGCAAGCCTGAGGAGCTTGGTTGGTTAGGTTATGCAAGCCTGAGGAGCTTGGTTGGTTAGGGATTGTTGACCTCAAGCTATCTGGCATTGCCATGCAGAAAAGATGGCTTTGGCTGCAAAAAATGGATGGATCCAGGGCTTGGGTTGATTTACCACTTGAAGTGAGAAAGACAATGCGGTAGTCCTTCAAAGCTTCCACATTAGTGGGCATTGACAATGGCCAGTGCATGTTGTTTTGGTTAGATAACTAGTTCGATAGCCAATCGGTCGAAGAAACCTCACCATCATTGGTGGCAAAGAGAGAACACGCAAGTACTCACAAAAAAGAGAGAACACGCAAGACCTAGATGGTTGCCTAAGCAATCTCCAATCATTAATGGGCCAGGTCAATAACCAGAGGCCTAACCTTGCTGGTGACTATAGAGTACCTATAGCTTTTGGATCAGGTTGAAGCTATTGAGCAATCACCTAGCATTGGATAGATGGTGGACGCTACATTGCTAGATCGGCTTATCGACAACTTCACCTTGGAGCCATACCATTCGAGGGCCATGACCTAGTTTGGAAGTGTTGGGCACCGCTCCGGGTGAAGATCTTCCTTTGGCTTACAGTCAAACTGCAACAAAGGTCAGGGCAGACCAAGAGGCTCCCTGCATTGGCCACTGAGCGCGCTGTATGTGCATCATGGTAGTGCAGACGCCTTTGTTGTCGTCGAACGCGTCCTCGCCAAGCACAAGCTTAGAGACCCTATTTTCCGCTAGCTCCTATCTTGTTGCCAATGGAGCGACGGTCGATCATGTCGGCGCGGGGCTTCATGCTGAGCCATCTAAAGGGCGCAGTGGTAAATGTTGAGGATCGACCAAGGAGCTTGGCCACTATGGTGGTTGGCTCGAACAATCTGCTGATGTCGACACTGCTGCATTGCTCCAAGAAGCACGTGGATGCGTCGAACACGGCACAACTGAGGTCACTTTGCCATATCAACGAGACTCCATGTGGACAACAATGAGCAACATTTGTCGTGTTATGGCCCAGACTCTTCCATGTCCTTTGGTCATCCATCGGCTATGCCTCCACGAGAGAATATGGTCGATGTAGAGGAGGAAGTCCATAGCCTTGTTTTCCAGCATCACTTCCTTGTCATCGCTGTCGGCCGTGAGTTCCTTGATCTTGTTCCATGGTAACTTATTGTTGCTACCACTAGCCTTGTGCCACCACACGTACATAGCAGTCTCCACCCGGTCGGCCATTGCCAGCAAGTTGTGCTCCGATGAGATGTTGAGCGTGTCAAGCAAAAATTTCTAGTGAGAACTTGTCGGCGCCTAGCATGACGTGATACATCAGGTCCTCATGCTTGTTTATCCACTCTTCGGGAACAAATGGTTCATAGGCTTGGGGGCAGCCGATTGTACTTCATTGGAAGATGGTGTCTAGGACACAGGACATCGACAGCCATCACTAGTCCTCGCTCTGGTGATCCAACCTCCTGAATGACAATGGTGTCCTCAGCGACGATGATGAAGTAATCAAGCCAATGACCTTGTCCTGATATTCTTATTGATGGCTAATCTCTACCGTTTTCCGCATGTCGATAATGATTTTCAGCCGATGGTCTCCTATCGACTGTTAGGTTGTCAACCTTTTTCGTATCTCTGATACAACCTCCTATGATGACTTTTTCTTCTTATCGAAAAATATACTTGGTTGAACAGCCGATGATAATAACCCATAGAGGAAAACTCAATGTGACCTCGACAATTGAACTAGCGACGGTCATAGGCTATGTTGATCCTCATTGGCTCTATGTGATTATTCTTGAAATTCTACTACTGTACCCGAAACTGATATCTCACTAGTCTTACATCCTTGTCGATCAAGTGCAGACTCCATCAGTTTGAAGGGTAAAGTCTTGAACCAACAACCGATTCTATCTCAAGAGAGGTGATTGGTCTTTGTCAGTTTGGAGAGTAAATGCATCATCGACAAGACCTTCCTCGCATGGCAACTTAAAGAAACAACAATTCCTTGCTTCCTGGTCTGCTTTTCAATAAAGGCCACTGACAGTAAAACGCCTTCATGCATATGTAAAATGTCCGATCTCAATTAATCCATGTCATGTATGCATCCATGAATAGTAAGCCAATGTAAAAATAGCCGATCTCCATATATTAGAATAATCATTATTAATTGAATCTTCTCTTTGCTTGCATCGGTTGGCATAACAATGATATACTCCGAGCATCGTATCGGCTATTGACTTGATACCTTTGTTCCTGGCTACCACAATATTTAAACAAACTCTGAGAACCTTTCAATACTCAGAGCTAATTTTTTGTATGTTGATAATAACTTTCGACCGATGGTTATTGCTCAAAATTACTCTACCGATGGTGGGGTAATTTGAAGAAATATTCCCTTAACCTATGAGCCATTTATAACAGCATGCAGACCTGACCTCTTTTTGTAGACGCACACACGTAAATTTTCCTTTTATTTATTTCTTCATATATGCATCCCATGTCACAATGTATTTGGAGTCCTGATTCTCAGCCATCATATTAATACTTGCATATGTGATAGTCTTCAGAGCAAATTTAGTCGATTGTTGCTGCATCGGCTCTACATAGCCGATTGTGTGTTCAGAGCACCATCTGTGTATCCAAGCTCTTCACGTCGCACGCAGTCATCCACTGCTGACGTACCTTTGCTGGCGGCAGCTCTACTTGAGTTGGCCACGTCGTGTCTACCTGGCCAAATGTCTTCATCACCTGATGCATCAGCCGAAGTGAAAACTGAGCCAGTACTGGCTCCCCAGCCGATCTCTATATATCTGGACTCTTGATTCTTGGTTGCTTGCAGTAAAAAGACCTCATCGACTTTTATTGACATGCGTGCTGTCGGCGTGAAAATGTGTCAATCATGCTGGGCACACGAGCAAGCCAGAAGGGTCTACTCTATGGAGCTAGAGATCCACCTAGCTTCAACGCAGGGGTGATCGATCCTACGTACTCCTCCCGAGACGTGCTAGTCAATTTGACCCTGCAATTGACAAGGAGAGAAAGTTTATCAGTAATTTAAGGTGGAACATGCCGGTCTGTGCCCAGACAGTTCCAAGTGTGCCGCTTCGGGAGCAGCCATACGGGAAAAAGTGACCGAATAGCTGACCCGCATAGAAATCAGCTGTTATGTACTATAAAGCTCATGGGTAGCGACTGATTTTATGTTGATAGGTACATTACACGTATATGTAAATGAGATAATCAGCTAGGTGGATATTATCAATATGAATTATTGAGCCGATGAATCTGACAATAAAGGATATAGCACACGAACAAATCGACTATATGATACGAACAGATCTATAAACGCTCTGAATCTAATCTGTTACCACCAACAGTGAGGTTCGACCGGATCGATGTCAGTTATGATGATAGTAATAAACCAAAACCAAAGAATCCATAAACACATCCGTACTTCGATAGGCTTTTCGAAAGACATGCTATACGTGAAGGCTCGGATGAATTGGCTAAAATAGCTGATTCAGATGAAAAGGACTACATCGTGTGAACAATCAACTATTTCACGTGAACAAACCTATGGACTCCTCAGACTTAACCCGCTATCTCTAACAGTGGGGTTTGACCAGATCGATGCAGCCATGAAAAAGACAACAAATTAAACCCTTAAAGTACATAGATCTACTCACGCTTAACGGAATCATGTAAACATGCCGTAGGCGTTAACGCACAGCTGATCGGCTATTTAGCCGATGTAGGCATAGCAAATAGCTAAGGTCACGCCTAACCAGGAAAAAATCTACTAACTAGCATCCTCCAATCTACAGTGCCATTAGTGGGGATCGACCACATCGTTATAGCCATAATGGTGAACCATAAACTAGATTCAACTAGCCAGCAGACCTCTTCAAGATTATGCATGCCTTAACCGCGTACTATGCATGATCAAGATCAAAGTAAAACAGCCAATGAAACATAAACCATCGTTCAAGGTGGATAATATCGTGTTGTAACAAACGAACGATGGATCTAAAGGATATGATGCTAATCTAATTCGATCTTGACCGGGCAAACTGATGTTGTTGTAAGCTAATAACAATGAAAACATCAGCAAGATCGATAACTTAATGAATCTACCCAAAGGACGCCACCCTTTGATAGAGCCGATAACTTGACCTTAATCTAGTTCGAGCAGTGGTGGTCGACCGGATCGATGTAGCCGTACTTGAACTAGAAAAGAGTCTATAACTAGCTTATACCAGAGTCACAGTGGGGGTCGATCGAATCGATGCAGCCATACGAACAGAAGTATAAGCCATGATGGTACTTATAGATAAGCCAGAGGTCGGCCAGACCGATGTAGCCCTACTCGCTGAAGAACTCACCGAGATCTACTCTACTCCTACTCCTATGGGGTGGCTGGAGCCAAAAAAGTAAGTAACTTGTATTTGATTGATTGTGTCCTTTACAATAGCCGGGGTCCAATATTTATACCCGGAGCCTACGCATGAATCCTACTTAAGCATGACTCATTACAATCTTTGGCATAAGAGAAAACATTCCTAATTTAAGATAACTTGGACCCTAATCTTTCCCTTTTTGTAGAGTCCAACATGTTTTTCCTGACACCAACCGCGGTTTTCATCGTTATCTACTGGCGCTATCTGAAGAGAGCCAATTCTGGTACTGTATTCGAATCAGCTGATACCGACCTTTATATGATCGATTCCTTGATGACACGATCTTGGGAGCTTTCGAGTTCCTGCAATTCTTCTTCCAATTTTTGGTGCAAACTCATGCCCCCAATTTTGGGATAAAAGTAATTTTATTCCAAAATTATCATGCCTACACCCCCGGTAGGTCCATGGTCACGGGTAGAGAATCTTGATCTAGGGTCTATTGTCTGTCACCATCTTTGCCAGCTCATGATCCCATGCTCCAAAACTTTACAAGAGCAACATTGCTTCACGGGTGCTTGGATCCATCTTTCAGGCCGACTATAAAATGTCTATCCGACTCTGGTGAGAGCAATTCAACAACTCAGTTATGTCTCTCTTTTGCCTATTTTCTCGAGTGCCTTTGGCTCTGCTGGACCCTCCTTGGTCTAATCCCTTGCCATGAGGATCTTGAGTGGTTAGAAGAATTCTTGTGCATAGGGTGATTGTGTTGCTCATCTTAGCGCCTTGTCGAGCAAGAGGATCAGCTACTGTGGTTAGAAGGATTCTTATGATATCACCTGAGTCTTCTCTCCATGCTCATAGAGTTGTTCTAGTGTTTGCAAGGGCTAAAATGTGTGGACACCTTCCCCTTGTTTGCTCCACCAAATACCCATCATTAAAGCCACAAACTTCTTTCCCACAGTTTCCCAGTCACCGAGAAATCAGTTGGGCATCTGCTAAGCAGGCGTCCTTTCCCCTTCTCCTAGTATAATTTTATCAATGGGCCGATGTGACTCGGTTCATGATGACCTTTGGCCTTGTGGGGACTCAGGCTCCCTTCAATCCAAAGAAGCTTTGGTGGGACTGCTAGTCAATGTAAACCCTTCGTATCCATCCCACGATATTTTGTGATTATGGGAAGCAATAAGTCCGAATCTGTTATCTCTTCATGATCCATCCCCTAAATTTTTGAAGTGTTGATCCATTTTCATATCTGACTTCAATTCCATAGCCCCGGCAAAATCTATCTTCTCACCTTTGAAGGGTCGAGATGGCGGACTAGAGGGGGGGGGTTGAATAGTCTTTTCTAAAATTAATCGCGTCGGCTAACCGATATAAATGCGGAATTAAAACAATCGGTCTAGCCAAGACTACACCCCTCTATATATGCTCACTAGCACCTTGCCAAGATACTAATTATGCAACTAAGGTGCCGGGCTAGCTAGAGCTCTCCTAAACAATTCTAGGAGCAAGGTCACACAAACCTATGCCACTAGTACTTTAAGCAACAAGGGAGCTCCTACACATGCTAGTAAGCAAAAGCACAAAGCCAACTAAGCTCACTAGTAAAGCTCAATAACAAGGCAACCAATGCCTAATTAGAGAGCGCAAATACTTAGCTACACAAACTAAGCAATGTGACTAACAAGGTTACTAAAACCAAATTAGCCACACAAGGGAGCTACTTCTATGCTACACAAGCAAGAAGGTAACTAGTAAGCTACACAAGCTAACTAATTACAAGAGCAACTACACAAGCTTAAGATATATAAAAGTAATTGCAAGCTTGTGTAATGGGGATGCAAACCAACGGGAAGAACAAGGTTGACATGATGATTTTTCTCCCGAGGTTCACGTGTTTGCCAACACGCTAGTCCCCGTTGTGTCGACCGCTCACTTGGTGGTTCGGCGGCTAATTAGCATCACCCGCTAAGCCCGCACGTCGAGCACCGCAAGAACCTACCCCTTGAGTGAGGGTAGCTCAATGACATGCTTTACTAAAGTTGCTCTTCGCGACTCCCGCGGGGCGAGCACAAGTAGCCCTCACAAGCACTTCTCCGGAGCGCCGCACAAGCTTCTTGCGCGCTTCGACGGAGACCACCACCAAGCCATCTAGGAGGTGGCAACCTCCAAGAGTAACAAGCACCACCGGCTCGCAACTCGATCACCTAGTGCCACTCGATGCAACCTCACGATGCAATCGCACTAGAATCGCTCACTCACACAATCGGATGATCACTATCAAGTATATGTGTGATGGAGGGCTCCCAAGCACTCACAAGCATGGACACTAAGTCCCTTGAGGTGCTCAGCTCAAGCCATGGCCGAGGGCCACTTCTATTTATAGCCCCAAGGGCTAAACTAGCCGTTACCCCTTCACTGGGCAACGGTCGGGCCGACCGGACGCTCCGGTCATGTTGACCGGACACTGGACCTCAGCGTCCGGTCGCCCGCAGACGGCCACGTGTCCCATAGAGGGACCCAAACCCATCTCACCCCTGCAAACACCACCTCCTTTGTAAATGTGCCAACACCACCAAGTGTACACCACCATGTGTATGTGTGTTAGCATTTTCACAATCATTTCCCAAAGGATGTTAGCCACTCAACTTGCCACGCCACTCGATCCTAGCGACAATGCAAAGTTAGATCACTCGAGTGGCACTAGATGACCGATATGCAAACAAGTTTGCCCCTCTTGATAGTACGGCCATCTATCCTAAACCTGGTCATAAACTTCTCTACACACCTATGACCGGTGAAATGAAATGCCCTAGGTTATACCTTTGCCTTGCGCATTCCATTCCATCTCCTTCAATGTCGATGCAACACATGCACCAACACGATCAACAATGATATGATCCACTTCATATCATCACGTGATCATATTGGTTGATCGATCTTGACTTCACTTGCCCTTCACCGTTGCCATCGTCCATCGGCGCCAAGTCTTGCTCAAGCTTCACCGCCACGCGGTCCATCACTCCAAAGCCTTCGACTTGCCCTTCATGCTTGCAACCGGTCCATCAAGCCAAGTCTTGTCTTGATCTTCTCCACCTTGATCACATGACTCAATGTCATGTCTCATGTGCGTTAAGCTCCTTCATCATCACATGTGTGAGCTTTGCAACATCTCCAAGCCATTTTCACCTCCATGGCATATGTTGCTCATACACATGTACCTGTGGACTAATCACCTGTGTATCTCACATAAACACAATTAGTCCACCTAGGTTGTCACTCAATTACCAAAACCAACAAGGACCTTTCAACCTTCCTAGGCTATATATACGGGCCATGGCTGTGAATCGAAAAACAACCTACTTCGTCTCAAACCTTTCGTGTCTTCAGTGCTGTTTCTGCTTTCCCATAGGTTTGAGATCATGGAGAACAGCAAGAGGTCTGCTGAGGAGGCCCTCAATGGAGCTGCGTCATCATGCCAGGAGGGTGCAACTCGGGACGCTCCCACCGCCTCGGGGCATAGGGCCGACTCTGTTTAGCCTTTGGGGTTCTCTTCGTCAATAGTTCACCACCAGCTCCCCTGCTATCCAAGGAGATGGATTGACAACGACGATCGTCTCGCCTCCATTGATCGAGCTAGCCAGAACCTTGTCGACTGCCTCTCCCTTGTAGAATCGGCTCTAGCCATGGTTCGGTGCCGATCACCTCCCGAGATTGATCCGGTTGAGGATAGGTTGTCCAATGCCAAGGCCAAAATCACAGGTGAGATGTCTACCACAACTTTCTATCTCCTCTTAATTTTATCTTCAAGATCTTGATCATCTCCCCTTTGAATCTTTTTAGACCTATCTACTTAGCTAGAAAGCCTCCGATCAGCCACGGAGTACGCGGTGGGATTCGTCAATGCCAGAGGCACCATTTCGGTGGTTCGCTTGCACGACATCCCAAACCGTGTTAGGGAGGTTGCTCTACATGGCATTTGTCATGGTGCTGCCATGGCATTGGCTGTTGTGCATGGCCATTCCAGCCATGAGCTTTGGCTTCTTCCCCATGGTTTTCCAGTTGCGGCACACCCTGGGGATCATGAGCGCCTGGTCGAGGATTTCTTCGACGCCGCCAACTCTGTAGCCGTTACTTCCCAGGCCGATGATATAGTAAACAAAGTGTTTTCTGGCCTGTAGTTTGTAATAGGTGATATTAGCAAACAATTTCTTCGTCTCAAGTGATTTTTTCTTTTGTACTTCATATTCCATGCATCAATCTATCCATGTTTGCTTTGCTCTTATAGGAGATACATATCGTACTAGCTTCTACCCTTTTGGGTTTATTTTTTATACTAGAGGTGATACCCTTCTGGTATCGGCTATCAGAGCCAACGACCGAATAAATCGGTTGTCATGTATTAATCCAAATGCTAGGATAATATTTCTTCAGATATTTCCCATTGATTGCTCTGCTAAATTCTTCCTCTCCTCTTATTGTCTCCAAAATATAAGCAGTGCCATGCGCACAACGTTTAATCCAATAAGGTCCTTCCCAATTAGGTGACCATTTGCCGAACTTGCTGTCTTTTGACCCGATCGGTAACTTCACTTTCCAGAATAAGTCTCCTTCAGAAAATTGCTTGCCCTTGACCTTTTTATTGTAATATTTTGCAATCCTTAGTTTATTGGCTTCAATATTCTCAAGAGCACGTAGCCGATGGCAACTCAAGTCCTCCAAGTCGTCTATCATAAGATTCTTGTAGACTTCGGCTAACAAATCATTTTGCAATGTAACACGCCTCGATCCAGTTTGGGCTTCCCAAGGAAGGACTGCATTATGGCCATACACAAGTTCATAAGGTGACGTTTTAGTCGATCCATGATAGGCCATCCTATATGCCCATAATGCCTCATTAAGCGTTGAATGCCACTTCCTTGGCTGGTCCTCAATCTTTTTCTTGATCAGCTTAATCATAATCTGATTGGATGCCTCTGCCTGGCCATTAGCTTGAGCGTAGTAAGGAGAAGAATTTAGTAGCTTAATTCCCATACTGGCAGCAAAATCTCCAAACTCTTCTGATGTGAACATCGTTCCTTGATCGATAGTGATAGTTTGAGGAATCCCAAAATGATACACAATATGTTCCTTGACAAAATCAACCATGTTCTTTGTGGTTATAGTCTTCAAAGGAATTGCCTCAACCCACTTAGTGAAGTAATCTGTTGCTACCAATATGAACTTACGTCCTTTACTTGAGGGCGGAAAAATCTGGCCAATTAAATCAATTCCCCAGCCTCGAAACGGCCATGGTTTGATTATTGAATTCATAGCCGATGTAGGCGATTTCTGGACATTACCAAAATGTTGACAGTCCTGGCACCCCTTATAATATTCAAAAGTCTTCCAATATTGTTGGCCAAAAATATCCAGTTCTGCGAATAATCCATTTCATCTTATAAGCCGATTGATGAGCCCCACATATCCCTTCATGCACTTCGCCCATCAACACCTTAGCTTCCTCTTGATTTAAAAATTTGAGCAACACCCCATCGACTATTTTGTAATATAGCTGATCATCCAGTAAAACATACTTAGTCAATTTATATCTTAGCTTTCTGGCAACTTTATGTGTTGGATTCCTATGGTAATCGGCTATTTCAACTCTCCAATCGTCATTCAAGGTTTCACTACTCAAGACTTCTTGAAACACTCGATAGCCCGACGCACTTTGAGCTAAACGATTAGCCTCTTGATTCTGTGCTCTCGGAATATGTTGAAAAGAGACATGAAGAAATTCCTTGAGCAACTTTTGGCACTCATCATAGTATCCTCTCAAAGTATCTTCTTTGCACTCATATAGGCCGATCAACTAATTAATAATTAACTGTGAATCTCCAAATATTTCAATTGCTTTGGCCTTTACTTCATGAAAAAGTTGAAGTCCCTTAAGATAGCTTCATATTCCGCTTGGTTGTTGGTAATCATTGGTTCAGTTGGAAGAGCAAACTCGAAACTTGCCCCCCGAGGCGCAATAATAACAATACCAATGCCACCACCTTGCTTGCATGATGACCCATCAAAGAACAACGTCCATGGTACTGGCTCCACATAGCCAACAATTGGCTTATGATGTTGGGTGACAAAATCGGCCATTACTTGTCCTTTGACTGCTTTAGCCGATTCGTACCTCAAGTCAAATTCTGACAACGCAAGAATCCACTTTCCCACTCTCCCATTCAGTATAGGCATTGATAACATGTGCTTGATCACATCAGCCTTGGAAACAACTGTACACTCGGCCGATAATAAGTAGTGTCGCAACTTAGTGCAAGAGAAATATAAGCACAAACATAACTTTTCGGTGGGAGAATATCTTGTTTCTGGATCCAGAAGTCTTCTACTCAGATAGAAAACAACTCATTCTTTTCCTTCAAACTCTTGCATCACGACCGATCCAATTGTTTTGTCATCGGCCGATATGTACAACTTAAAAGGCTTACCTTGCTGAGGAGGGACTAACACAGGTGGACATTTCATATATTCTTTTATCTCCTCAAATGCCTCTTGTTGTATGTCACCCCACTTAAATTCTTGATCATTTTTCAACTTCAACAAGGGACAAAATGACATAACTCTTTCTGGCAAATTTGAAATGAATCTTTTGATAAAATTAATCTTACCAAGCAAAGATTGTAACTCTATTTTAGTAGTCGGGGAACTGTCTCATTAATTGCTTTTATGCTTTTTTGACCAACTTTGATTCCTCTCTCGTGGACCATGAAACCCAAGAATTGTCCAGCTGACACTCCAAGGGCACACTTATTAGGATTCATCTTTAGACCATGTTTTCTTGTGCATTCTAGAGTCTCCCGCAAATCAACTAGATGCTCTTTGTACCCCTTGGATTTTATCATCACATCATCAATGTAGATTTCAACAATCCAACCGATCAACTTATAAAAAATATAGTTCATTGCCCTCTGATAAGTTGCACCGGCATTCTTCAGACCAAAGGTCATCACAACCCACTCAAATAAACCGATTGCGCCAGGGCACCTGAAAACGGCCTTTGCTATGTCTTCCTTAGCCATGAAAATTTGGTTATATCCTGCATTACCGTCCATGAAGCTAATAACCTTGTGCCCGGCTGCTGCGTCTACCAACATATCGGCTATTGGCATCAGATAACCATCCATGGGTGTGGCCTTGTCCAGATCTCTGAAATTGATGCAAACTCTTAACTTTCCATTCTTCTTATACACAGGGACAACATTCGATATCCACTCTGCATATCGGTACGGTCGGATAAACTTTGCTTCCAGTAACCTTTTAGTCTCCTTTTTGATATCATCAAGCACATTTGGGTTAAATCTCCTCGGAGCTTGTTTGAACGGCCGATATCCAAGCTTGATTGGTAATTGATGTTCAACAATTGATCAGTCTAGACCAGGCATCTCATAGTATTCCCAAGCAAAACAGTTTTTAAATTCCTTTAATAACTTGACTAACTCTTGTTTATACTCAGGATCCAGCTTGACAACTTGACTAACTCTTGTTTATACTCAGGATCTAGCTTGACACTTATATACGTTGGCCTAGGCCTATCTCTAGAACCAATATCTACCTTCTCTAATTCATCGGCCGACGTGAAGCCATGTCCTAGTTTGCCATCTGTACCATCTATTGGATTATCCATTGAAACAAATTTTCAAAGCCGACTGCTTGGATCGGCTGTTGGTTTTCATCACTGATTTTAATGAAGCCTCCTTCCCATAACATGCTAGAAAAGCATTCAAAGTCTTCTAGCTCCCAAAAGACTGGATCGGCTGTTGCGATACTTATAGACTCATCAGCGCGAACTAGCTCGACATCATTTCCATGCCATTGAATCAAACATTGATGCATGGTTGATGGCACACAATAGTTTGCATGAATCCAGTCACAACCAAGGAGTAAACTATATGACCCTTTTCCATTGATGATGAAGAACGTGGTGAGCAGAGTCTTACTCCTGATTGTCAGTTCGACGTTCATTGCCCCCCCGGGTCTTAGACGCATTGCCCCCAAAATCCTTAAGCATCATATCAGTTTCAATTAAATCTCTTGGTCCCTTGCCAAGTTTATGAAAAGTGGTGTATGGCATAAGATTGATAGAAGCACCTCCATCCACCAACATCTTGTTTATTGGCTTCCCATTAACAAAACCTTTTACATATAAAGCCTTTAAGTGTCGATGCATGATTGGCTTATCAAATATAGCCTGCTGTATAACTGTCAACATCACAACTATTTGTTCATACTCTGATTCATCAAAATCTGAATAAACTTCTTGATCTGCTGGAGCTCTAAATTCTGACAGCAACAGAAAAGCCATTTGAATATTAGTCGATGGTTGCCTCCTATCGGTTTTTTGTTTAGCACGCCACACTTGAGGTCTACCAGATGCTTGAGCCTGTTCTAGTTCTGTATTCCTTAGACGTTGCACTCTTCGTTTCTGGCTTCTTGTCAAACCTCCTGGACACCACTGGCCTTTCTGCTCATATCGGCTCTTCTGCTTGTCATAACGCCTTCTGATCTTTCTATATTCATCAGCCAATATTTATATCTCAGGATCGACTGTCCTAGTTTCTCTTGATCTATTTGATGTTAGGACTTTAGTCTTCCCCTTGAGCAGCCTAGCGTCGACCATGTTTTGATCTCGTGGGAAAGGATTATCGTCAACTTTATTCTTCCGAGGCGTATTGAATTTAAGCCTTCCTTGCTGAATAGCCCTCTGTATATGCTGCCAGAAAACTCTACATTCATTAGTAGAATGGGATGTAGCGTTATGAAACTTGCAGACCTTCTTATTCTTCAACTGATTAGGGGGCAACATAACTTGATTATTGGCCAACTTGATCTGCCCCTTCTCAAGCAAGAAATCGAAGAGCTTGTCCGATTTCATGACATCAAAGTCATAGCTCTCCTCCACTCCTCTTCACCAAGGATTTGGCACCATTACTCTCTTCTTACCCCAATTCCATTCAGCCGTGGCAACCACTTCTTCATTGTCCTTATAGCCATCATTGACTGAATATGGATTATAGGCTTTAGCCATTGTGGTACTTTTCTAGAATTAGGTATCTCTGCGCATACTCTAGAATTGGCTATTGAGTGCTGCCACTCGTTGAGCCAATTGACCCAAGTTGTCAAATTCTTGTCCCAGCAGCTTCTCTCTCCATGTTGGCAACATTCCTTGAACGGCCAAAGCAGCAAGCTGATCATCCGTCAAGTTCAGCGAAAAGCACAAATTTCTGGTCTCTCGGAACCTCTGAAGAAATTCGGTGCCCGATTCATTAGTTCTCTGTCTTATAGTTGTCAAATCAGTAATCTTCTTTTCTCCTATCGTAGTGACAGTGATGAAAATCAAGTGAAGGCTGGCCCTGATAGTGACAAGGAGAAGAAATGAACTCGATGGGCCTCTTCAACGGATGCTTCGCTCAATTGTGTAAGATACCGACTGACATGTTCTATTGTGCTTGTGCTGTCTTGGCCAGTGAACTTGGCAAACTTTGGGAGCCCGTAGTTTGTAGGAAGAGCGACCAAATCATACCATTCTAGATATGGGCGTTTGTACGAGAAGGTCTACCCTTTTGACTTCAAACCAAACTGATTCTACATCATCTCGGTCACTCTCAGCAACAACTCATCAGCATTTGAATTTGGATTTCTCTACACCTGCTGACCCGTTTGTTGATTGAAATTCCGGGTACCTTGGTACCCTAGATTTAGAATCATGTGAAGGGTATTGTAATCTGTGCCATAATGATATCCCTGTGGAATCTCTATCTGCTGGGTCCTTTGCTGGTTTGCCGCTTGAAGTCTCTGGTTATAGACGTTAGGATCTATATCTCTACGGATTGTTTGAATTGATGGTGCTATTTTTTGAGCCGATGATGGTATGTGGCCTGACGTGCCAAAATTAATCATCTAGTTTTGATCTTGCCCTGCCAGCTGTTGCACATGCTGCACTGATGATCTAGGATTATATTGTATCTGATTCGTAGTAGCACCTTGAACTTGCTCAGATGAACTCTGAACTACCTGGACATCATCATTACTGGTTGGTGCTTCTTCTTGATAGCTGGTACCAGCTTGATTAGTCCCCTGAGTCGACGGATGTGGAATGTTGTAATAAACCGGACCAACCTGATCAACTGGAAACCCGTGAAACACCTCTTTCATGGTGTTGTGGAATGTGTTCAAGAAGATTTCATTATGGTTCGATATGACATCATGAACATATTTATTTACAACTTCCACAAAGAAATGCCTGTCTTTAGCTTCATCTGCATCTGTCTGCCCATGCAATAGAACTATTGGTAGTGGATATTTATGAGCAATTGTATTGTCACATGTCTTGATGCAGGACAACAAACACTTGTTCTAAAATTCTTCTATAGCTTTGTTGATGACATCTTTATCTCTATTAGGTAGGTCTTCATAAGGTACCATGAGGATGTCGTTGTTGTTGTAAGCTGCCATGATGATTGTAGTGTCCCACCGGGCGTGCTAGAATGTGTGTCGGTGCAAAAAAGTGTCAATCGTGCTAGGCACATGAGCAAGCCGGAAGGGTCTGCTCGATGGAGCTAGAGATCTGCCTGGCTTCAACGTAGGGGTCATCGATCCTGCGTACTCCTCCCGAGATGTGCCAGTCAATTTGACCCTACAATTGACAAGGAGAGAAAGTTTATCAGTAATTTAAGGTGGAACGTGCCGGTCTATGCCCAGATAGTTCCAAGTGTGCCGCTTCGGGAGCAGCCATACGGGAAAAAGCGACCGAATAGCCGATCCGCACAGAAATCGTCTGTTATGGACTGTAAAGCTCGCGGGTAGCAATTGATTTTATGTTGACAGCTACATTACACGTATATGTAAATGAGATCATCAGCTAGGTGGATATTATCAATATGAATTATTGAGCCGATGAATCTAACAATAAAGGATATAGCACACGAATGAATCGACTATCTGATACGAACGGATCTTCAAACGCTCTAAATCTAATCTATTACCACCAATAGTGAGGTTCGACTAGATTGATGGTAGCTATGATGATAGTAACAAACCAAAACCGAAGAATCCACAAACACATCCATACTTCGACAGGCTTTCCGAAAGACATGCTATACGTGAAAGCTCGGACGAATCAGCTAAAAAAGCCGATTCAGGTGAAAAAGACTACATTGTGTGAACAATCAACTATTTCACGTGAACAAACCTATGGACTCCTTAGACTCAACCCGCTATCTCTAACAGTGGGGTTCGACCGGACCGATGCATCCGTGAAAAAGACAATGAATTAAACCCTTAAAGTACACAGATCTACTCACGCTTAAAATCATATAAACATACCATAGGCATTAACGCATAGGTGATTGACTATTTAGCCGATGCAGGCATAGAAAATAGCTAAGGTCATGCCTAACCAGGAACAAATCTACTAACTAACATCCTCTAATCTACAGTGCCATCAGTGGGGATCGATCGAATCGTTACAGCCATAATGGTGAACCATAAACTAGATTCAACTAGCCAGCAGATCTCTTCAAGATTATGTATGCCTTAATCGCGTACTATGCACGATCAAGATCAAAGTAAAATAGCCAATGAAACATAAACCATCGTTCAAGGTGGATGATATCGTGTTGTAACAAATGAATGACAGATTTAAAGTATAAGCCATGACGGTACTTACAGACAAGCCGAAGGTCGGCCGGACCGATGCAGCCCTGCTCGTTGAAGAACTCACCGAGATCTACTCTACTCTTACTCCTAAGAGGTGGCCAGAGCTAAAAAAGTAAGTAAATTGTATTTGATTGATTGTGTCCTTTATAATAGCCAGGGTCCAATATTTATATCCGGAGCCTACGCATGAATCCTACTTAAGCACGACTCATTACAATCTTTGGCATAAGAGAAATCATTCCTAATTTAAGATAACTTGGACCCTAATCTTTCCCTTTTTGTAGAGTCCAACATGTTTTTCCTGACGCCAACCACGGTTTTCATCGTCATCTACTGGCGCTATCTGAAGAGAGCCAATTCTAGTACTGTATTCGAATCAACTGATACCGACCTTTACGCGATTGATTCCTTGATGACATGATCTTGGGAGCTTTCGAGTTCCTACAATTCTTCTTCCAAATTTTGGTGTAAACATGTGCCATCGGCTGTCATAAGTTGAAGTTTTTGAGCTTGATGATGAATTTGTCATACACCTTGAAAGTGTGCAGCTCCCTAGACCTGACTACCTTGGCATACTTTGTGACCTGCTTGTCGAGCTTTGACAGCTCATGGCGGTCCTGGTTGTCATCGCCGAAGGAGTCGGGATTGGCGGTAGCCTGGTTGAGGCCATGCGACATCCTTTGTATCACGCCAGCGCTTCTCGTTCATCCTCATCGTAGTTGGCAAACATGGTACTCAAGATCATGCTCAACCCGAATTCATCGGTATGTTGTTCGACGCATTTGGAGCCATATCCATCGTGTCATCCACTGTGATGTTGATGTCCGTCTTCCTCAGCGTCATCATGTTGTTCATGCCATCACTGGTATGCTATAGATGTGTCTAGCCACTTCATGATCTCACACCTGCTCTTTAGGAACATCCCAGCGAATCCATCTACCTTGTTGATTGGACCATCCATCGCCGGCCTTGTTCTTCGTGATGTCAAGTCATAGTGGACCGAATAGTGGCAGGAGGCCGATGTACTACCATGGTTTGTAAGTGCTTTCCTTTTCCCAGCCAATGTAGCTGTGGATCTTTTCCTCGGCATTCTTGTTCATTCGGCACGGCTGATGATGTGCTCGGGGCCCACATCATTCTCCTTTCGAACTTCGTCATGTGACCATGCTTCATCGACTATCAGCTTAATAAAATAACTCCATTCAGCTAATACTCCATCGGCTATTTAGTTTTTACAGCCGATGAGCTATACTCATTTTATGCAAGCCAATAGGCAACCTAGAGGCCACTTAGGATTTCATGCGAGCTGATGAGTCGATAGAATTTACCCATGATCTTTGAAGCCAATATCATTATTCTAGAATATAATCATCAATTGTTTTACCCTTGTAACATGAACCTTTAGAAACACCCATAGTTAGATGCGTCCATAGCTGATGAATTTACTTCTATCAGAGGCTGATTCTAGATGTATATGACCATGTCAACAGAGTCTGCTCCTGTTCCGATCTGATTCCGTAGGAAGTTTGCTAGAGAACCTGAGGAACAACTGGCGTGATCTTGGAGTTGCCTACACTCTTCATCCACCATGACTCAGATATTTGGAGAATCGACCTCCATCATCAGCTTTATTTAGCTGATTGGCTATAGACATGTATAACTTCCCCTTTAGACAGCTTCTCCTTCTTCTTAAATGTTGCACCTCTATGACCAAGCCAGTCAAATAATCCATGGTATGTGTTACTCATCTGGCCTATCCCTTGTTTGTTTTACGATGATGAATTAACTCACAGCGTCTTGATGATGGCTGAATAAATGCTAACATCGGCCTCTGACTTCTGATCAAACGATTGTGGTCCCACCGGGCATGCCAGAACATGTGTCGACACGAAAATGTCAACACACAGCAAGCCAGAAGGATCTGCTTAGGATGAGCTCGGAGATCCGCTTGGCTTCAACACAGGACCCATCGACCCTACGAATTCCTCCCAAGGGGTGCCAGTCAATTTGACCCTGCAATTGATAAGGAGAGAAAGTTTATCAGTAATTTAAGGTGGAACATGTCGGCCTTTGCCCAAACAGTTCCAAGTGTGCCGCTTCGAGAGCAACCAGTGTTAACCCATGGAGATATCTGACCACTCACTAATGTTGCCGAGCACACACTTGTGATGCCGACCACGAACTATCGTTGTCATACCTCTGGTCATGGTGTGTGGTCGGACAACGTTAGTCATGGTCGGCAACGAATAAAATCGATCGAATACCCGATAAACGAAGAAATCAGCTATTACGGACTGTAAAGCTCATGAGTAGCAATTGATTTTATGTCGGCAAGTACAGTGCACACAGATGTAAGTAAGATCATCAGCTAGGTAGTTATTACCAGTGTAAAGCATTGAGCCGATGAATCTAACAAGAAAGGATATAACATGCGAACAAATCGACTATTTAGTACAAATGGATCTACAAACGCTCTGAATCTAATCTATTACCATCAATAGTGAGGTTTGACCAGATCAATGGCAGCTATGATGATAATAACAGACTAAAACCAAAGAATCCATAAAACCATCTATACATTTACAGGCTTTCCGAAAGACATGCTATATGTGTGAAAGCTCAAGCAGATCGACTAAAATAGCCGATTCAGGTGGAAAAGGGACTACATCGTGTGAACAATAGACTATTTAACATGGACAGATCTATAAACTCATCAGACCTAACCTACTATCTCTAACAGTGGGGTTCGACCGGATTGATGGCAGTCGTGATAAAGACAACAAATCAAACCTTTAAAGTAAATAGATCTATTCACATTCAACAGAATCATGGAGACACATTGTAGGCGTTAAAGCATAGGTGATCGGCTATTTAGCCAATGCAGGCACAACAAACAGTTAAAGGTCACGCCTGATCGAGAATGAATCTACCAACTAGCATCCTCCGATCTAAAGTGCCATCAGTGGGGATCAACAGGATCGTTGTAGCCATAACAGCGAACTACACGACCCTAACTTATTACTAATATCAGTGGGGCATGAGGCAGAATCATGCAGGCCATAATACAATAATAAGATCATGGGGCTAACACATCTTTCAACCTATCTTTACTTCAATGGTCTCATGACGTGAACTGTTCGTGAAAGCACTCGATATCGGCTAAAACAGCCGATTCAGGCATAACGCACAGTTAAGGTCATGCCCTATCAGGAATAGATCTACCAAATAACGATCCCCACTCCACGGTGCTAACAGTGGGGCGTGAGGCAGAATCACACAGGCCGTGATAACGGGCCATGGAACGGTTTTCACTAGCCAATAGATCTACTCAAGATCAGACATGCCTTAACCACACACTATGCACGATCAAGATTGACATAAAACAACCGATAAAACATAACTCATCATTTAAAGTACAGATTAGAGCAAATTTAGATTAACAAACGATCGGTTAAAAAAGATATAAGGCCGATCTAGATCAATCCCAATCGGGTGAGGTGATATTGCTGTAATTAAATAAATAATAGAAGCAATAAGCAATATCAGTAACTTAATGAATCTATCCAAAGGATTGCCACCCTTAGATAGAGCTGATAACTTGACCTTAATCTAGTTCGAGCAGTGGAGGTAGACCGGATCGATGCAGCCATACTTGAACTAGACAAGAGTCGATAACTAGCTTATACCAGAGTCACAGTGGAGGTCGACTGGATCGATGCAGCCGTACGAATAGAAGTATAAGCCATGACGGTACTTATAGACAAGTAGTGGAGGTCGACCAGATCGTTGCAGCCGTACTTGTTAAAGAACTCACCGAGATCTACTCTACTCCTACTCCTAAGGGTTGACTGAAGCCGAAAAAGTAAGTAACTTGTATTTGATTGATTGTGTGTCCTTTACAAAAGCCGGGGACCAATATTTATACCTAGAACTTATGCATGATTCTTACCTAAGCACGACTCATCATAATTTTTGGCCCTAGAGAAAACATTCCGAAATTAAGATAACTTGGAGTCTAATCTTTCCCTTTTTGCAGAGTCCAACATGCCTTGTTCCGACGCCGATCATAGCCTTTGTCGTTATCTACCGGCGCTATCTGAAGAAAGGCAATTGCAGTGTTGCATTCGAATTAGGCGATACTGACCTGCACGCAATTGATTCCTTGATGACATGATCTTGGGAGCTTTCGAGTCCCTACGGTTCTTCTTCAAAATTTTGGTGTAAACACATGCCCCCCAATTTTGGGATAAAAGTAATTTTATTCCAAAATTATCACGTCTGTATCCTCGTTAGGTCCGCAGTCACGGGTAGAGAATCTTGACCTGGGGTCTACTATTTGTCGCTATCTATGTCAGTTCATGAGCCCATGCTTCAAAACTTTTGCGAGAGCATCATTGCTTCATGGGCACTTGGATTCATCTTTCTAGGTCGGCTATAAAATTTCTATCCGACCCTGGCGAGAGCAACTCAACAATTTAGCTATGTTTCTCTTCCATCTACCCCCTCGAGTGCTTCTGACTCCGTCGGACCCTCCATGGTCTATCCTTTTGCTATGAAGATCTTGAGCGGTTAGAAGAATTCTTGTGCATAGGGTGATTGTGTCGCTCATTCTAGCACCTTGTCGAGCAAGAGGATCAGCCACTGTGGTTAGAAGAATTCTTGTGATATCACCTGAGTCTTCTCTCCATGTTCTCAGAGCTGTTCTTGTGTTTGCAAGGGCTAAAATATGTGGACACCTTCCCCTTGTTTGCTCCACCAAACACCCATCGGGAAAGCCACAGGTTTCTTTCCCACAGTTCCCAGTTACCGAGAAATCAGCTAGGCATCTGTTAGACGAGCAGCTTTTCCCCTTCTCCTGGCATAATTTTATTAATGGGCTGATGTGACTTGGTTCATGATGACCTTCGGCCTTGTGGGGACCCGGACTCCCTTCAATCCAAAGAAGCCTTGGTGGGTTGATCTCTGGTCAATGTAAATTCTTCGTATCCATCCCATGATATTTTGTAATTTGGGGAAGCGATAAGTCTGAATCTGTTATCTCTTCGTTATCTGTCTCCTGAATCTTCAGAGTGTCGATCCATTTCCGTATCTGATTTCAATTTCACACCCCCGGTGAAATCTATCTTTCTCGCCTTCCCGGGCTATATATACGGGCCACGGCTGTTGATCGAAAAATAACCCACTTCATTTCAAACCTTCTACGTCTTTAGTATAGTTCCTGCTTTTCTGTAGGTTTGAGATCATGGAGAAAGCAAGAGGTCTGCTAAGGAGGCCCTCAATGGATCTGTATCATCGCACCAACGCCTTCATCACCAAGAGGGTGCAACTTGGGGTGCTCCCATCGTTCCAGAGCAGAGGGCCGACTCTGTCAGCCTTCGGGGTCATCTTCAGCATCAATTCACCACCAGCTCCCCTGCTATCCAAGGAGGTAGATCAACAATGATGATCTGCTGGCCTCCATCAATCGGACTGACCAGAATCTAGCCAGCTACCTCTCCCTTGCAGAATCGGCTTTGGCCATGATTCAAGGCCGATCACCCCCTGAGGCCAGCTCGGTGGGGGAAAGGTTGGCCAGGGCTGAAGCTAGAATCATAGGTGAGATGTCTACCACAATCTCTCTGTCTTCTTCTTAACTTTGCCTTCAAGATTTCTAATCATTCTTTCCTTAAATCTTTTAGATCTAACTGCTCAGTTGGAAAGCCTTCAATCAGCTGCGGATCATGCGGTGGGATTTGTCAATGCCAGGGGCGCCGTTTTGGTGGTTCGCTTGCATGACATCCCGAACCATGTCAGGGAGGTCGCCCTTCATGGCGTTTGTGATGGTGCTGCCGTGGCGTTGGCCGCTGCATAAGCCCGCTCTGGCTATAATCTTCGACTTCTTCCCCATGGTTTTCTAGACGCGGCGCACCCTGGGGACCATGAGCGCTTGGTTGAGGACTTCTTTAGCGCCGCCAACTCTGTAGCCTTCAACACCTTGGCCGATGATATAGTAAGCAAAGTGTTTTCCAGCCCGTAGCTTGTAATAGGTGATATTTTGCAAACAATTTCCTCGTCTTGAGTGATTTTCCTTTGTTTCGTATTTCGTATTATATGCATCACTTTGTCCGTGTTTGCTTTGCTCCTATAGGCGATACACATCATACCGATTTTTACCCCTTCAGGTCTATTTTTGCACTAGAGGCGATACCTTTCTGATATCGGCTATTAGAGCTGACGACCGAACAAATCGGATATTAAGTATTAATCCAAACGCTAGGGTAATATCTCTTTAGATATTTCCCATTGATTGCTCGGTCAAATTCTTCCTCTCCTCTTAGTGTTTCCAAAATATAAGCATTACCAGGCACACAACATTTGATCCGATAAGGTCCTTCCCAGTTAGGTGACCATTTGCCGAATTTACTGTCCTTCGATCCGATCGGCAATTTCACTTTCCAGACCAAGTCTCCTTCAGAAAATTGCTTAATCTTGACTTTTTTATTGTAATATTTTGCAGTCGTCAGTTTATTGGCTTCGATATTTTCAAGATCACGCAGCCGAAGGCAACTCAAGTCCTCTAAGTTATCTATCATAAAATTCTTATAGACTTTGACTGACAAATCATTTTGCAATGTAACGCACCTCGATCCAATCTGAACTTCCCAAGGAAGAACTGCATTATGGCCATACACAAGTTCATAAGGCAATGTTTTAATTGATCCATGGCAGGCCATCCTATATGCCCATAGTGCCTCATTAAGCGTTGAATGCCATTTCCTTGGCTGTTCTTCAATCTTTTTCTTGATCAGCTTAATCATAATCTGATTGGACGCTTCTGCCTAGCCATTAGCCTGAGCATAGTAAGGAGAAGAATTTAGTAGCTTGATTCCCATACTGGCAGCAAAATCTCTGAACTCCTCTGATGTGAACATTGTCCCCTGATCGATAGTTATAGTTTGAGGAATCCTAAAACGATACACAATGTGCTCCTTGACAAAATCAACCATGTTCTTTGAGGTTACCGTCTTCAAAGGAATTGCCTCAACCCATTTAGTGAAGTAATCTATTGCTACCAATATGAACTTATGTCCTTTGCTTGAGGGCAGAAAAATCTGGCCAATTAAATTAATTCCCCAACCTCAAAACGGCCATGGCTTGATTATTGGATTCATGGCCAATGCAAGCGATTTCTAGATATTACCAAAACATTGACAATCCTGGCACCCTTTGTAATATTCAAAATAGTCTTCTAATATTGTTGGCTAGAAAATATCCAGTTTTGCGAATAATCCACTTCATCTTATAAGCCGATTGATGAGCTCCACATATCCCTTCATGCACCTCACCCATCAACACCTTAGCTTCTTCTCGATTTAGGCATTTGAGTAATACTCCATCGACTGTTTTATAATACAGCTGATCATTTAGGAAGAAACATACTTGGTCGATTTATACCTTAGCTTTCTGGTAACTTTCTGTGATGGATTTCTAAGGTAGTCGGCTATTTTGACTCTCCAATCATCATTCGAGGCTTCACTACTCAAGACTTCTCGAGACACTCGATATCCTGACGCACTTTGAGCTAGACGATTAGCCTCTTGGTTTTGTGCTCTCAAAATATGTTGGAAAGAGACATGAAGAAATTCTTTGAGTAACTTTTGGCACTCGTCATAGTATCTTTTCAAAGTATCTTATTTGCACTCATATAGGCCGATCAACTGATTAATAATTAACTGTGAATCTCCAAATACTTCAATTGCTTCGGCCTTTACTTCATGAAGAAGTTGAAGTCCCTTAAGAATAGCTTCATACTCCGCTTGGTTGTTAGTAATCATTGGTTCAGTTGGAAGAGCAAACTCAATACTTGCCCCCCCAAGGCGAAATAATAACAATAGCAATGCCACCACCTTGCTTGCATGATGATCCATCAAAGAATAACGTCCAAGGCATCGGCTCTACATAACTAATGCTTGGCTTATGATGCTGGGTGACAAAATTGTCCATTACTTGTCCTTTGACTGCTTTAGCCGATTCGTACTTCAAGTCAAATTTTGATAACACAAGAATCCACTTTTCCACTCTCCCATTCAGTATTGGCATTGATAACATGTGCTTAATCACATCAGCCTTGGAAACAACCGTACACTCGGTCGATAATAAGTAGTGTCGCAACTTAGTGCAAGAGAAATATAAGCACAAGTATAACTTTTTAGTGGGAGAATATCTTGTCTCTTCATCCAGTAGTCTTCTACTTAGATAGAAAAGAACTCTCTTTTCCTTCAAATTCTTGCATCAAGGCCGATCCAATTGTCTTGTCATCAGCCAATATGTACAATTTGAAAGGCTTACCTTGCTGAGGAGGAACCAACACAGGTGGACATTTCATGTATTATTTTTATTTCTTCAAACGCTTTTTGTTGTATGTCACCCCACTTGAATTCTTGATCATTTTACAACTTCAACAAGGGAGAAAACGGCAGGATCCTTTCCGACAAATTTGAAATGAATCATCTGATGAAATTAATCTTGCCAAGCAGAGATTGCAACTCTATGTTAGTAGTTAGGGGAACTGCCTCATCAATTGCTTTTATGCTTTTCTGACCAACTTCGATTCCTCTCTCGTGGACCATAAATCCCAAGAATTGTCTAGCTGACACTCCAAAAGCACACTTATTTGGATTCATCTTTAGACCATGTTTTCTTGTGCATTCCAGAGTCTCTCGTAAATCAGTTAGGTGCTCTTTGTACCCTTTAGATTTTATCATCACATCATCGATGTAGATTTCAACAATCCTTCCGATCAACTTATGAAAATGTAATTCATCGCTCTTTGATAAGTTGCACCGACATTCTTCAAACCAAAGGTCATCACAACCCACTCGAACAAACCGATTGCACCGGGGCACCTGAAAGCGGTCTTTGCTATGTCTTCCTCAGCCATGAAAATTTGGTTGTATCCTGTATTGCCATCCATGAAGCTAATAACCTTGTGCCCGGCTGCTGCATCTTCTAACATATCAGCTATCGGCATCGGATAACCATCCATGGGTGTGGCTTTGTTCAGATCCCTGAAATCGATGTGAACTCTTAATTTTCCATTCTTCTTATATACAGGGACAACATTCGATATCCACTCTGCATATCGGCACGGTCAGATAAATTTCGCCTCTAGTAACCTTTTAGTCTCCTTTTTGATATCATCAAGCACGTTCGAGTTGAATCTCCTTAGAGCTTGTTTAAATGGCCGATATCTAAGTTTGATTGGCAACTGATGTTCGACAATTGACCGGTCTAGACTAGGCATCTCATAGTACTCCCAAGCAAATAGTCTTTAAATTACTTTAACAAATCAACTAACTCTTGTTTATACTCAGGGTCCAACTTGGCACTTACATACGTCGGCCTAGGTCTATCTCCAGAACCAATATCTACTTCTTCTAATTCATCGACCGACGTGAAATCATGTCCCAGTTTGCCATCTGTACCATCTATTGGATTATCCATTAAGACAAATTTTCAAAGCCGACTGCTTGGATCAGCTGTTGGCTTTCATCGTTGATTCTAATGAAGCCTCCTTCCCATAACTTGCCAGAAAATCATTCAAAATCTCCTAGTTCCCAAAAGACTGGATCGGCTATTGCAATGCTTACAGATTCATCAGCGCGAACCAGCTTGACATCATCTCCATGCCATTGAATAAAAAACTAATGCATGGTCGATGGTACACAATAGTTTGCATGAATCCAATCACAACCAAGGAGCAAACTGCACGAGCTTTTTCCATCGATGACGAAGAACGTGGTGAGCAGAGTCTTACACCCGATTGTTAGTTCGACGTTTATTGCCCCTGGGTCTTGGACGCATTACCTCTAAAGTCCTTAAGCATCATGTCAGTCTCAATCAGTTCTCCTGGTCCCTTGCCAAGTTTACGAAAAGTGGTGTAAGACATGAGATTAATAGAAGCACCTCCATCCACCAACATTTTGTTCATCAGCTTCCCATCAACCAAACCCTTTACATGTAAAGCCTTTAGGTGTCGATGCTTGACTGGTTTATCAAATATTGCTTGCTATATAACCGTTAACTTGGCAACCATCTCCTCATACTCTGATTCATCGAAATCCGAATAAACTTCTTGATCTACCGGAGCTCTAAACTCTGATGGCAACAGAAAAGCCATTTAAATATTAGCCGATGGTTGATTTCTATCGACTATTTGCTTAGCACGCCATACTTGAGGTTTACTAGATGCCTGAGCCTATTCCAACTCTTTATTCATTAGGCGTTGCACCCTTCTCTTCTAGCTTCTTGTTAAACCTCCTGGACACCATTGGCCTTCCTGCCAAACATATTCTCTCTCGCTGCCTTCTTCATAATCAGCCCAATCTTGATCGACAACTCTTTTTCCTAGCCGATTATGAATACTTCCATTTTTTAAGCGCCGATCCATGTTATTATGGTGATATGCATCTTGAGCATGGATAGACTGGCGGGTGGCTTGAGATTGCCTAAACTCCCAATACTGATCACTGCACTCTGGACAGTTACTCCTAGTAGGCAACTTCAAACCTTCATTTCAGCAATGTTTGAAGAAAGGACAATTCCAATGCAATTCAGCTTGCTTTCTTTTGTACCTCTCTTTTTCCTGTTGATGCTGGTATTCTTGCTTTTCCAGCCAATGCTGATAATCCTTTTCCTTCTACCGCTTTCATTTATTCAACAAAATTCGAGATGTAACTCGTGGCTTTATCACCCCTTCTTTTGATGTTTCTCCCTGCTCATATTGGCTCTTTTGCTTGTCGCGACGCCTTTTAATTTCCCGGTATTCATCGGCCGATATTTGCATCTTGGGATCGACTGTTCTAGTTTCTCTTGATTTGGTTGATGTTAGGACCTTAGTCTTTCCTTAGAGCAGCCTAGCATCAACCATGATTTGATCTCCTAGGAAAGGATTATCATCAACTTTCATTTTCCGAGGTGTATCAAACTTGAGTCTTCCTTGCTGAATAGCCCTCTGTATATGCTATCAGAAAATTCTGCATTCATTAGTGGAATGAGAAGTAGCGTTATGGAACTTGCAGAACCTCTTATTCTTCAACTAATCAGGGGGCAACATAACATGATTATCGGGCAACTTGATCTGTCCCTTCTCAAGCAGGAAATCGAAGAGCTTGTCTGATTTTGTGACATCAAAGTCATAGCTCTCCTCGACTCCTCTTCCCCAAGGATTTGGCACCATTACTGTCTTTTTGCCCCAATTCCATTTAGCCACAACAACCTCTTCTTCTTCATCTTCATAGACATCATCGACTTAGTATGCATTATAAGCTTTGGCCACTGTGGTACTCTTCTGGAATCAGGTATCTCTACGCATACTCTGGAATTGGCTATTGAGCGCTACCACTCGTTGAGCCAATTGACTCAAGTTGTCAAATTCTTGCCCCAGCAGCTTTTCTTTCCACATTGGCAGCATTCCTTGAACGGCTAAAGCAGCTAGCTGATCATCAGCCAAGTTTAATGAGAAGCATAAGTTTCTAGTCTCTCGAAACCTCTGAAGAAACTCAGTGCCCGATTCATTAGTCTTCTGCCTTATAGTTGTTAGATCGGTAATCATCTTTTCTCCAGCCCTAGTATAAAAATATGTATGAAATTCCTTTTCCAGATCAGCCCAATTGGGAATGGAGTTGAGTAGCAGTGATGAAAACCAAGTGAAAGCTGGTCTTGATAGGGACAAGGAGAAGAAACGAACTCGATGGGCCTCCTCAACTAATGCCTCACCCAATTGTGTAAGATACCGACTGACATGTTCTATCGTGCTTGTACTGTCTTGGCTAGTGAACTTAGCAAACTCTGGAAGCCTATAATTTGTAGGAAGGGTGATCAAATCATACCATTCTGGATATGGGCATTTGTACGAAAAGGTCAGCCCCTTTGGCTTCAGACCGAACTGATTCTTCATCATCTCGGTCACCTTGAGCAACAACTCGTCAACATGCGAATTTGGATTTCTTTGCACCTGCTGACCCATTTGTGGATTCGAATCCCGTGTGCCTTGATACCCTAGATTTAGAATCATGTGGAGGGTGTTAAAATCCATGCCATAATGATTCCCTTGTGGAATCTCTATCTGTTGGGTCCTTTGCTAGTTTGCTGCTTGAAGTCTCTGATTATAGACATGAGGATCTATATCTCTACGGATCCTCTGAACTGATGGTGCTATTTTTTGAGCCGACGACGGTATGTGGCCCGATGTGCCAAAATTAATCACCTGGTTCTGACCTTGCTCCGTCGGCTGTTGCACATGCTACACTGACGATCCAGGATTATACTGTATCTAATTCATAGTAGTACCTTGAGCTTGTTCAGATGGACTCTGAACTACCTGGACATCATCATTACCAGCTGGTGCTACTTCTTGATGACTGGTACCAACTTGATTAGTCCCTTGGGTTGACGGATGTGGAATGTTGTAATAAGCTAGCCCAACTTGACCAGCTGGAAACCCATGAACCGCCTCTTTCATGATGTTGTGGAATGTGTCCAAGAAAGCTTCATTATGGCTTGATATGGCATCACGAATAGATTTGTTTACAATTTCTGTAAAGAAACGCCTGTCTTTAGCTTCAACTATATCTGTCTACCCATGTAATAGAACTCTTGGTAGTGGATATTTCTAAACAATTGTGTTGTCACATGTTTTGGTGTAGGACAACAAACACTTATTCTGAAATTCTTCTATAGCTTTGCCGATGACATCTTTATATCCATCAGGTAGATCTTCATAATGTACCATAAGGATGTCGTTGTTGTTGTGAACCACTATGACGATTGTGGTGTCCCACCGAGCATGCCCAAAATGTGTGTCGGCACGAAATTTCATCCCGTGCTGAGGGCACACGAGCAAGCCAGAAGGGTCCGCTCGATGGAGCTAGAGATCCGCCTAGCTTTAGTGTAGGGATGGTCGATCCTGCGCACTCCTCCTAAGACGTGCTAATCAATTTGACCCTACAATGGATAAGGAGAGAAAGCTAATCAGTAATTTAAGGCGGAACATGCCAGTGTTGCCAGACAGTCCCGAATGTGCGGCTCTGAGAGCCGATATGGAAGGAAATCGTCTAAATAGTTGATCCCAGCATACTCATAAAGATAAATCAATTAAAGCATGTGGAAGGTAAATCGGTTATCGCTCAGGATAGATCTTGTTATTTAGACAAGCATTAGTCAATGGCAAGAGGATGTCAACAATGATTAGTTTATACTAAGCCAATGACTGCAAGTAACCGAATCCCTTTTGTATAAATGAAATAGCACATCATCATTTAACCATTTAATAAAGATAAATCTAATGAACATATTAGATCTCATCTATCGCTATGCCTAGTGGGGCATGAGGCAGAATCATGCAGACCATACAAACAACAATAGATTCGACGACCCTAACTTATTACTAATATCAGTGGGGCATGAGGAAGACTCTTGCAGGCCGTAACACAATAATAAGATCATGGGGCTAACACATCTTTCAACCTATCTTTACTTTAATGGTGTCGTGACGTGAATTGTTTGTTAAAGCACTCGATATCGGCTAAAACAGCCGATTTAGGCATAGCGCATAGTCAAGGTCATGCCCTTTTAGGAATAGATCTACCAAATAACGATTCCCACTCCACGGTGCTAATAGTGGGGTGTGAGGCAGAATCACATAGGCCATGATAACGGGCCATGGAACGGTTTTCACTAGCCAATAGATCCACTCAAGATTAGACATGCCTTAACCGCACACTATGCACGATCAAGATTGACATAAAATAGCCGATAAAACATAACTCATCGTTTAAAGTATAGATTAGATCACATTTAGATTAACAAATGATGGGTTAAAAAAGATATAAGGCCGATCTAGATCAATCCCAATCGGGCGAGGTGATATTGCTGTAATTAAATAAATAATGGAAGCAATAAGCAATATCGGTAACCTAATGAATCTATCCGAAGGAATGCCACCCTTAGATAGAGCCGATAACTTGACCTTAATCTAGTTCGAGCAGTGGCGGTCGACTGGATCGATGCAGCCGTACTTGAACTAGACAAGAGTCGATAACTAGCTTATACTAGAGTCACAGTGGAGGTCGACCGGATCGATGCAGCCGTATGAACAGAAGTATAAGCCATGACGGTACTTACAGACAAGCAGTGGAGGTCGATCGGATCGTTGCAGCCATACTTGCTGAAGAACTCACCGAGATCTACTCTACTCCTACTCCTAAGGGGTGGCCAGAGCCGAAAAAGTAAGTAACTTGTGTTTGATTGATTGTGTGTCCTTTACAAAAGCCGGGGTCCAATATTTATACCCGGAACCTACGCATGATTCGTACCTAAGCACGACTCATCACAATTTTTGGCCCTAGAGAAAACATTCCGAAATTAAGATAACTTGGACTCTAATCTTTCCCTTTTTGCAGAGTCCAACATGCCTTGTCCCGGCGCCGATCGTAGCATTTGTCGTTATCTGTCGACGCTATTTGAAGAATGTCGATTCCAGTGTTGCATTCGAATCAGCTGATACTGACCTGCACGCAATTGATTCCTTAATGACACGATCTTCGGAGCTTTCGAGTCCCTGTGGTTCTTCTTCCAAATTTTGGTGTAAATAGATACGTGTCCTTATTTCTTTCATCCTGATATGCACCTGGACGTCATGTCTCTCTCAAATTTATTAAATAATATTTTCTGGCCAGCTCATAAATATCCCTTAATTAGGAAACTTTCTTGCTTTTTGACATCATCGTCTGATCTCTTCCTTTCTAGGATAAGCTTACCAAATTTTGGTGCAAACAGTTAGATCTGGACAAGTCCACTTCCAATTTCTAGGAGAAAAGATATGATGTTATTTTAATAGTTATACCACTTATGAAGAACCAAAGAAGACCCACTCGAAGAGGAAACACCGAGCATCTCAATGTCGGAAGAATCAACTCTCCAAGAATGATGAAGAAGATGAAGAACCTATGAAAGATGAACCTACTCCGCCTAAGATGAGTCCATAGACCAAGCGGGTGTGGAAGGAAAAGGTGGCGCCATTATCAAAGTCACCATCACAAGAGGTGCAACCATCAAGGTCTCCAACTCCGGGACCAATAGATGCACCCAAAGAATGAACAAGACTAGAGAAGAGTCCTGTCCAGAGGACTTAAAATTCTGAGCCCTCGCTGGGAGGTAAATCGGTAGTTATCTATATTTACTTTATTGCATTGCATAAATCATTTTTACTTTAGCATATTTATTTTTTTTTGCATTTGGTTTTCATTTAGCAAATAAAATAAAAAATTCATTAATGCATTATAAAAATCTTAAGCCCCATCTGAATACTTCTATGGTCTGTAAAAGCCCCCAAGAATATTTACTGTGGCGGCGTAAAAATAGAAATACCATGCATGCATTATGTTAGAAAATCCAAAAATATGAGAAAAACATCCTACTAGAATTCTGCCATTTCAAAAATATTTCCAATCTCAAGAATAACGAATCTTCGGACGACTAACCGCTAACCCTTTATCCTAATCCATTCCACGAGTTTTTATGTTCTTGTTAGTACTTTGCAGGATGATTGTTGGTATAAATTAATGCACACAGAATAATCCACAAGCACACGAATATTATACCAATGTAGCACTTCACCGAGAGTTTCCAGTTTTATATCAAACTCGAGGAAACGTGTGTGAGAATAACCAAATCTAACTTAACCTAACTTCACAATCAAGGCTAGATAATAGGAGTGTAGAGGAGAATGCTAAGGTCTTCTAGTTCTAACTTCGGTAAGCTTTGTCTTCTATTGTTCAATTATGGGGATATTAGAGAAAACACAGGTAGAGTATGTTTCCTATAGTAACAAAGTCTTGCTAGGCCTACTAATGGGTGGTGGACTACAAAGGATTCAACGAGGCTATAAGAGTCACCCTCGCAAGCTGCCACCGATCTAGAAAATAGGGTACATCCACGAGTAACCGAGTCTAAGCACCACGCTTACACTACAAATACTACTTTAACCTAGGAGCTACAAGGATTAAAGTACTCAAAAGAGAGTCACAAACCTGAAGAACAATATGAACACGATGCTTACTTGAATTAGAAGTCAATTACGAGAGAAATCTCAGAAGCAAGCTCAAGAAGAACTTGATTCCGCCAGGATACAAGTTGTAGAGAGAGCACTGACATACTAGGACTCCTCCAAAACTCTTCCCTCTCACTCTATCTCACTATCTCTAATACAAGACTAGATCCAATAGAGGACTAATCTTCTCTTAATTGCTAGCTCTAGATCCTGGTGGACATATGAATTAGGGTTTCTAGTTTTTTAGCTCTCAGAATCAAATGAGGCTTACCCTGGAGGGGGGTGCAGGTAGATATATATAGGCTAGATTGTCAATCCTGAGCCCTTGGATCAAACCTACTTGAATAAACGGTGGACATGCATCCTAGGAGGCGGTGGAAAACCAACATAGCAAGGAGGCTAACAGGTGGGACCCACAGGGGCCAAGCGGCCTGCATGTGGGGCCAGCCAGCCCCACATGTCAGTAATATGTGTCCTGCTTTGGTGGAGAGCCTCCTGGAGTCTTCTAGAGTCTTTCCACGTTGATTACGCAACGAAATTCTGTAATTTCATTTGACGAATAGGTCCTCCTTGGTGATTTTCTGATTAAATCCTGCTAGAAACATAGATTCACCAAAACTCATAGAATTTGTTAGTTTAAACCCCTAAGTCTATGTTGGTGATCCATTTTAGCCATTTATGCAAGTTATATTGATGGTTTGTGATGAATGTTAACTACCGTCAATAAGCTTCCCCACACTTAGGCTTTTACTCGTCTTCGATAAAAGGATGGATAAGACATAACCTTAGGACAAGACATCAACATAAAACTATTTCTAGTCATACGTGTACTATAGGATTCAAAGTGTCTACCATGAAACTTTGGGTGGTTGAAGAATAGATAGCTTGAAACACATCACCATCTTCCTTTAGTCAAGTCAATTGGAGAAACATTTAAAAATTTTGAAAACAAAAACATAGCTTACCTTCCCCTTTTTGTGGTACTCTTGAATCACTCTATACATGTGGTAATTTTGGATCCTCACCAAGGCATTGATGAATGTGCCTTCTTTTTACCTGCTTCTAAAAGCTTATGTGGAGCTCAAGTAGGGATGAATATGAGAACATATTTGCATTGCATATATTGTAAAGCCAAAATGAGGATCTGAGGAGAAAAATGTCATACCCTTAGATCAATATGTGCATATGTGTGGATATGTATATGGTGGCTAACCTACTTCTACTATGCTACTTGAAACATATCTCTCTTGATTGATATTTGAAAACACTTTTGCAAGAAGTCTTGGGCTACCTTATTCATCTTTCTTCTTTATCTTTTTTAGGTGGGCATCTGAGTACCCATTGTTTTAGATATCTCAAACACTTGTACATTTTTTCAATACTGTTTTGTTCCTTTTCTTCTCATGAATAACTTTTGCATAGGCCATGCCTCTCTTTTTGCAATTGAAACTTTGCAAGAGAGACATTTACAAGAACTTGGAGCATTTATCCTATCAAGCATATTTTTGTGTCTATCCCCAATATATGAGTAGAACATTTTTTGGGTGGATGGAAAATATGTTGTTGCGTACTCCCAGTGTAGGAGCAGCAAATATATGTGGAGTGTACGTGATCTTGATCTTGGGAGCATGATAAGTTTCTCAACAAGGGTCACATGGTTTGACCAAACTCAATATAAATACAAGTAGTATATGTTGAAGGTTTCTCTAGTCTATATCTGGCTCTGGTGGGATATTACTTACCACAAAGGAGAGGTGTAGCTATCCATTTTACCATTTGAAATAAATATCTCCAATATCAAGACATCAAGAGTCGAGTTCTCATTATTGTACTATATCTCATTCCACAACAACTTAAGTAACATGAGGTCCCTAATAATAAGTTCCCAACTGTAGCAAGACTTCCAGGAAAAGTATTATGTGAGTCTATCCTTAAGTCATGACTTAAATAATCTTTCCTCAGGTTTTAAAGTTATTTTATCAAAGGATTTTTAATTCGGTTTGAAACAGAAAGCATAATAGGTGAAAATAGAGTGTATGGGCCGCAAACCTGACTGTGGATGAAGCGCGAGGTGAGGCGACGCTGTGGTGGGCTAGCTAGCCCATGTAGGAGGTTGGGCAGCCCACTCGTGAGTCCGTTTCGGTCCAACTTTGGCGAGCGTAGTTTTTGGTCCATTGCTTCCCGACTTTCATGATTTTCGTGATCGAATTCCGTTCTATCGCTGTGATGTGTTTCCCCATGTGGAGACAAAACATATATCCAAAAGAAATAGAGAGCAGATAATAATAATAAGACTCCATTAATATCATAAGGCACTTTATTACACAAATCAACCTAAAAACGAACTTAAACTACTCTAACAATCTGAGCTAAGCGAGAAACCTAAACATACTATCTTTAAACACTTGACCTAACCACTCGTGCCTTATTATTAACTATCTAATTCTCACTTCCTTATCTTAGCAACAAAATGATTTAAAGCATTAAGATCGTGTTGTAGGCTCTTGTTGGCGTGGCTTGCCTTCAAGAAGTGGACATGGCGGTGGCGAAGTGATCACCGAACGATGGATGGCTTGGGAAAAGTAAGATTGGCTTGAGCGAATGGGGGTAACTTTTGGAGGAATGATGGTTAGCGCAAGCACGTTGGGCTTCTTGCTAAGATCAAAACTATAGGAGACTAGAGAGGAGTTGAGCTTTGCTGCTATTGGAGAGAGGAGGCTTTGGTGCGATGGCTATGGAGGTAGGCAAGAGCTCATTTATATAGGGGGAACAACTTGCAGTAGGGGTCAAGATCTATCCCTAAGGGTCAAGTAACGAAAGAATATGCGAATGCATCGAAAAACTATGGGATTCCTACAAGAAAGGATCTAGAAGACATGAGAGAGTTGACCGGGCATGAGAGGGGCTGACAGTGGGCCGGACGGCCTCTAGGTGGGGTCGACTGGCCCTTATGTCATCCTCTCATGGTGATTTTTCTCACGTCGGTTTCTAAACTCTATCTAATCTCGAAAAGTATATTTGTTCACTACGAATCATAAGGAGGATGACAATGGTGTAAATCTATGGTAAAATCAAGAAATCAACCTCATCCAAATCCTCAGGTGGTTTTTAGGTTCTAGAAAGATCTTGAGATGGTGGCCATTTACCTTGAATAACGTACCTTCATCGTTTTGGAGTATTACCGCTCCATGCAACGAAGTGCTTATCACCTTGAATGGTCCTTCCCATTTGCTCTGAAGTTTTCCATGCTCAAATAATTTAACCCTAGAATTAAAAAGTAATACCTTATCTCCAGGGGCGAACTCCTTCTTGATCCTCTTCTCATGCCATATTTTGGTCCTCTCCTTGTATATCTTGGCGTTGTGATATGCTTTTTCACGCCATTCATCAAGCTCAGAGAGTTGCTTCTTCCTCTTGGTTCCAGCGGCTTCAAAGTCCATGTTCCATCACTTGATGGCCCAGTGAGCCTTGAATTCTAGCTCAACAGGTAGATGGTAGGTCTTTTCGTAGACAAGTTGATATGGTGACATCCCAAGTGGTGTTTTATAGGCTGTTCGATAAGCCCATAGTGTGTTAGGTAGTCTATCCTTCCATGCAGTTCCCATCTCGTTGACCGTCTTTTGCAGAATATTCTTGATTTGTTTGTTTGATGTTTGTGCTTGGACACTTGTCTAAGGGTGGTATGGAGTAGTGACATTATGATGGATTCCATGTTTTGACAAGTAATTATGAAAATTCTTATCAGTAAAGTGAGTTCCTCCATCACTAATCACCATCCTTGGAATTTTGAATCTTGGAAATATTGTCCCTTCAAATATTTTCTTGGAGTTCTTTGCATTAGCAGCTTGCATGGCATGGCTTCAACCCACTTGGAGACATAATCAACTGCCACCAAGATGTATTCATAGTTCTTTGACTTTGGAAAAGTTCCCATGTAATCGATTCCCCAGACATCGAAGATCTCAATCTAGAGGTTGTTGGTTAGTGGCATGGCATCTCTTGAATTGATATTCCCGTGCCTCTCACATGCTCCACACCTCCTGATGAAGTCTTTCGTGTCTTCATACATGGTTGGCCAAAGGAATCCACTTTGCCAGATCTTCGAATGAGTGCGGAATGCACCATAATGTCCTCCATATGGTGATGAGTGGCATCGTTCGATGATCTTGATGCCTTCTTCCACCGACACACATCTTTTGAGTAGGCCATGAGAGCAGACTCTAATGAGGTATGGTTCATCCCATATATGGAGACAACTTTCGTAGATGAGCATCCTTTTGTTCTCCCCTAGTGGTACATAACCTGCAACCACAAAATTAACAATGTTTGCATACCAGGGGTCGGATTTCGTGATCTTGAAGTGCATGCCATCCTACAACAAATCATTGATGGGCATTTCCTATGAATTCCCAAACTACATTCTGGACAAGTGATCGGCAATAGAATTTTCTACTCCCTTTTTATCTTTTATTTCTAAGTCAAATTTTTGGAGTAACAAAATCCATCTTATAAGTCTAGGTTTAGCATCTTTCTTAGTGAGCGGGTATTTTAAAGCAGCATGATCAGTATAAATAATAACCTTAGCTCCTACTAAGTAAGATCTAAATTTATCAATAGCAAAAATAATAGCCAGAAGTTCTTTTTCAGTTGTTGCATAATTAAGTTGAGGTCCTATCAAAGTTTTGCTAGCATAAGCAATTGCATGATGCTTTTTATCTCTGGTTTGTCCCAAAACTGTCCCCACGACATAATCACTAGCATCACACATAGTTTCAAAAGGTAACGACCAATCAGGGGTTGAATGATTGGTGTAGAGATGAGTGCTTTCTTAAGAATGTTAAAAGATTTTAAGCATGCATCATCAAATTCAAAGGGAACATCCTTAGCCAAAATTTGCCCTCAAAACATCCTTAGCCAAAAGATTTATAAGTGGTCTAGCAATATGTGAAAAATCTTTTATAAAGCAGTGGTAAAACCTCGCATGACCAAGAAAACTATGGATCCCTCTGATTTTTACGGGAGGAGGTAACTATTCAATTACTTTAATTTTGGTTCTATCTACCTCTATCCCTCGTTCGAACACCAAATTTCCAAGCACTATGCCTTCTCTAACCATGAAATGACAATTTTCCCAATTAAGGACTAAGTGCCTTTCTTCACATCTTTGCAAAACCTTGTCTAAATTTTCAAGACAATCATCAAAAGTTTTTCCATAAACAAAAAGTCATCCATGAAAACTCCCACGATTTCTTCAATCATATCAGAAAATATAGACATCATACATCTTTGGAAAGAAGCTGGAGCACTACATAGTCCAAAAGACATTCTACGATAAGCATAAGTTACATATGGACATGTAAAGGTGGTTTTGCTTTGGTCATCTAGATGGATCAGAATCTGATGATAACTTGAATAACCATCAAAGAAATAGAAGAAAGAGTGATTTGCAAATCGCTCCAACATTTCATCAATGAAGGGCAACGAAAAGAGATCTTTCTTTGTTGCCTTGTTAAGTTTTTGGTAGTCAATGCACATCCGCCATCCAGTGATGGTTCTTTGGGGGATTAATTCATTCTTTTCATTTTTAACAACAGTCATGCCTCTCTTTTTATGCACAACTTGAATGGGGCTTACCCACTCACTATGCGGCACATGATAGATGATCCTTGCATGCAAGAGTTTCAAGACTTCTTTCTTAACAACCTCTCTCATCGCATTGTTAAGCCTACGCTATGGCTCCATAGAAGGTATAGAGTTAGGATCTGTAGGGATGCGATGGGTGCAATGAGCGGGGCTAATTCCCTTAAGGTCTTGGAGTGAGTAGCCAAAAGCAGAGCGATGGTTTTCTAAGATAGTTATCAAGCATAGAGATTATTCCTGAGAGAGTTTATCACTTATGATCACTGGAGAATCCTGCTCATTATTAAGAAAAGCATATCTAAGACCAGAAGGTAGGGGTTTAAGCTCAATGGTGGGCTTAGGTAGTTCCAGCAATTCATCTAAAGGTTTAGGGTCTATGGGATTTTCGTCTTCCTCCTCGATGAAGAACTAGACATCATCTTCAAGGTTGGGTTCGATAAAATCATCAAGAGATGCAACCTTAACCTCTTCCATTGGGTCTTTCTCGAGAATTGGCTCAGTCTCAGCATTTAGAGAATGAGTAATGGGTATAGAAAGTTTAAAGTTTTTCCCAAGTCTTATGTTCAACTTCCCCGTTTGTCCTTCTTGGATAAGTCTTTCGATTGGTTGTCGTATTAATAGGCCGAACTCCATAATATCAAAGATATAGAAGCTCAGATGAACCTTGGTTCCTTTTACCTGGATAGGGAGGACATACAAAATTCCCAAACTCGGGAGAATGTGTCCTGAAAGACTTTTCAATAACTTTTTTGTTGGGGTTAATGGCATGTGTTTCAATAAATCATGAGCAAAAGATGCAGATATGATATTAACACCCACAATAGGATTGTAAAGAGCATTGAAAGGAGCTTTATTAATTTGGCAATGAATGCATATAGAAGGTGATTCTAGGCGAATCACATCAGAGGAAAGCTCTGATTCTTCTAACCATTCATTACTTATAATAGATACTAGCTCTTTCATAGTCTTTTTAAGGAAAGCTTCCTTAGAAGGGCTAAAGGTTCTTCATAAGATGACTTCCTAGACTTCTAGGGTCTCCTCATGGTATGGTAATTCGAGGTATTTCCATATTCATCAAAAAGTTCATCCTCGAATTCAAGCACAAAATCCAAAATTGGAGTTTCCTCCTTTTCCGGTGGTTTAGGATTTGGGATAGCTAAAGTTGGTGATGGGTCTGGTAAGGATTCAGGTTCAGCTATCTGGGATTCTTCCTCTAATGGCTTCTCTTCTACTTCTTCAAGGATGTTCTCTAAGATTTTTTGTAAGAATGCTTCTCCCTAAATTGGCGGAGTCATGCAAGAACGAACCTCCCGAAGCCGTATTAAGACGCCTCGAGGTTTTCCTATCAAGACCCATATAAAAGTGCTGAAGAAGAATGGGGTCTTGAATGACAAGGTCAGGGCTAGTATTAATAAGAGTATTAAAGCATTCCCAAGCCATGCCTAGAGATTCTTTTGTCTTTTGTTTAAAAGATAGAATCTCTAAATGAAGGTTGACTACCCTAGATATGGAAAAGAACTACAAGCAAAAACTAGAGCACAAGGCTTTCCAATCTCCTTGTCTACTCCCTATGGTGAGATTATATTAACGTTTAGCTTTTCCCATCAAAGAGAAAGGAAAAAGCTTCCATCGTAAGGTTTCATCTGACATGCTTGCAATACGCAAGCATGCACAGGTCTGCTCAAACTCATTTAGATGAGAATAGGGGTTTTTATCATCTTCGATCGAAAAGGGTTGATCCTAAACCATGTTAATCAAACGTGGGCGTAGCTCATAGTCAGGTGTTAGGATAGGCTTTGAAGACTCTCATGGCTGTAGGCGTGCGCTCATGGGTGCACCATATTGGTAGATAGGGGTGGATTCTAGATCCATGATAAAGAAAAGAATAAAAGACAAAAGAATAATGATACTAGGTTAAGCTAGGTTCAAAGTTAACTCAGTAACTGTTTCCCTAGCAACGGTGCCAGAAATGCTTGTTGGTATAAATTAATGCACACAGAATAATCCGTAAGTGTATGAATATTATACTGATGTAACACTTCACCGGGAGTACCCAGTTTTATATCGAACTCAAGGAAACATGTATGAGAATAACCAAATCTAACTTAACCTAATTTCACAATCAAGGCTAGATAATAGGAGCATAGAGGAGAATGCTAAGGTCTTCTAGTTCTAACTTCGGTAAGCTTTGTCTTCTATTGTTCATTTCTAGGGAGATTACTAGGGAAAACATAGGCAAAGTATGTTTCCTATAGTAACAAAGTCCTGCTAGGCCTACTAATGGGAGGTGGACTACAAAGGATTCAATAAGGCTATAAGAGTCATCCTCACGAGCTACCACCAATCTGGAAAATAGGGCACATCCACGATAATCGAGTCTAAGCACCATGCTTACACTATAAATACTATAACCTAGGAGCTACAAGGATTAAAGTACTCAAAAGAGAGTCACAAACCTAAAGAAAATATGAACAAGATGCTTACTTGAATTAGAAGTCGATTACGAGAGAAATCTCAGAAGCAAGCTCAAGAAGAACTTGATTCCGCTAGGGTACAAGCCATAGAGAGAGCACTGACATGCTAGGACTCCTCCGAAATTCTTCCCTTTCACTCTATCTCACTATCTCTAATACAAGACTAGATCCTATGGAGGACTAATCTTCTCTTAATTGCTAGCTCTAGATCTTGGTTGACATATGAATTAGGGTTTCTGGCTTTTCAGCTCTCAGGATCAAATGAGGCATGCCCTAGAGGGGGGGTGTAGGTAGATATATATAGGTCGGAGCGTCAATCCTGAGCCCTTGGATCAAACCGACTTGAATAAATGGTGGAGATGCATCCTAGGAGGCGGTGGAGAACCGACATAGCAAGGAGGCTGATAGGTGGGACCCACAGGGGCCGAGCGACCTGCATGTGGGGCTGGCTGGCTAGCCCCACATGTCAGTGACATGTGTCCTGCTTTGGTGGAGAGCCTCCTAGAGTCTTTTAGAGTCTTTCCATGTCGATTACACGGTGGAATTCCTTAATTTCCTTTGACGAATAGGTCCTCCTTGGCGGTTTTTTGATTAAATCCTGCTGGAAACACAGATTCACCAAAACTCATGGAATTTGTTAGTTTAAACCCCTAAGTCTATGTTGGTGATCTATTTTAGCCATTTATGCAAGTTATATTGATGGTTTGTGAGGAATGTTAACTACCATCAACAATGATATACAAGAGCAAGATCATCTGGTTGTCTTCATCTCGCTCCACCCATGGATGAGAAGGACATCAGCTGGCAAAATCTACTCTGAGAAGGATCACTCAACTTTAACATTCGACCACGACAACAACTAGCTTGGGGGAAGGACATCCCCCATGTACCTAGATAAGTATTTCTTTCCCTTTTGTTTCCAAGTTTGCTATATAGTTGCTAAAAAAGAGAGATTCATAACTAAAAATAGAATAAAAATTTGTCTTTATGTTAGATATATATATGTTAGTAATGTGAGATCTTAAAAACCAATAAAAAGTATGTGTGTCTAGCTTTTTGTTTTTAAGAGCTAAATAAAAGGACTCTAAAGGTAACATCTTGACGTGGAAATGATGAATAGTTGCTCTATTGTCATTCCTTTCAAGTATCTAGTTTTTAGCCTTGAATTCTCCTGAGTTTTAGATAAGACTATTTTGATATAAGAATTTACTCTGAACTGGAAACTCGTGGGTAGCATATGCTTGATCTAAGTCTAGGTAATTGACGGATATGATATGAGAAGGTCTGAGCTATTATTTATCTTGTTCCAAGTGATACTAAAGTTCTGAAGATTTATCTTTTGAAAAACACAAAATTTTTACATGATGAGCTCCTGTGTGACAAAGCTTGAATTTTTACTAGAGCCAAATATGATATTTAGACTAGGAAAACTCACTCATATATGCTACTTGTTTTGCATTGATTTTTGTCAAGCTTTGTTGACCCTTATGAGAGGTTTGTCATTCTTTTAAAATCAAGATCACGTACACACCATCCACATATGCACTACTCCTACATTGGGGGAATGCGTAAAAACATGCCATTCAATTCTAGATCGACCTAAAAAAATATTTTACTCCTACACTGGAAGTGAACACCAAAAATATGTTTGATAGGTTCTTCATCTACCAATAAATGCTCCAAGTTCTTGTTGCTATCTCTCAAAGTTTTGTTGCAGAAAAGAAGCTTGGGCTATGCAAAAATTATTCATAAAAAAAGAAGAAAAAAGAAGAAGTTGAGAAAAAATGGACAAGTGTCCGAGATATTGAAAACAATGGGTACTCAGATGCCCACCTAAAAAAAAGAAAGAGATGAATAAGATAGCTCATGTTTTCTTGCAAAAGTATTTTCATGTTTCAAAAGAGAGATATGTTTTCAAGGAGCATAGTAGAATTAGGTTAGCCACTATATATCCACCATACATCCACACACATGCATATCTTGATTTTATTGTATGACTCAACTCTCTTTGGATCCGAGGTTTGACTTTACAATATATGCATTGCAAGTATGCTCTTTCATGCTATTTCCACTCCCATGAGCTCCACACAAGTCTTAGTTGTAGGAAGAGAAAGGCATAACATCATTATTGCCTTGGTGAGGATCCACAAATACCAGATATATTAAGAGACTTGAGAGTGTCATACAATGGAAGCTCTGAGTTTTATTTTTAAAAAACTTATAATAACTCTAGAATAATGGTTGAACAAAGAACTTGAGATATAGTGCTTGACTTGATCGTTCTATCTTTCAATTGCTCAAGACCCAAGTGATGGCTAAGAAGCCCCATGGTTGAAGGTAATACATGTAAGTTTGAAAGTTAGATCGGTTTATTCTAATCCGGAGGAGAATTCTTGTTTGAACACATGTGTACTTTTGAGGAGTGAAAATATTGATGCAACTCCTGATCCATTTGTTGAGTTTAGCATTGCTCAGAGACGAGCAAATGTTAAGCTTGGGGGAGTTTATTGACTGTAGTTAACAAACATTATAAACCATCAATATAACTTGGATAAGGGCATGAAATTAATCACCAACATAGACTTAGGGGTTTAAACTAACAAATTCCATAAGTTTTGGTGAATCTGTATTTTCAGCAGGGTTTATCTAGAAAACCATCAAGGTGGACCTAGATGTTAGAAGTAATCGTGCTTATCCACAGTGAAGCTCTAATACCCCGGGTGTTAGTCATGAGTTAAGCAGCGAAATTGGACTTAAGTAGGATATGTCAAGCAATGATTATGATCTCTAGTTCATAATTTTGAAGTGATGATGAAGGTGTTGAGGTCCAATCTATGAAATTGAGTCCCAACCTGAACTTGGACAACACACCTTTGCTTACATGTTGACCCTGATTAAGGTTAGACATGAGTAATGTTAAACTTGCTTGTTTCATGTACATTACATCAACATGCATCCATCTTGACCAGTGGAAAAGTTTCATGAAGTTTGGAATCAAGAAGTCACATGAAATAATAAGTTATAATATTTTTGAATTGCTTCATCAGGTGAATGGGAACATAGGATGTCAACCAAACCTTACTACCTTGCCCAAATGACTCTAATTGAATTCTACCACAAAAGTCATGAAGGGTTCATGTTGATCCAATGCCAAGAAAATGCCTAAATCGGTCTAAAACTCCAATTTAAGGTTTATCGTGATGCTGCTTTGACTAAGGTCAAATAATAGGGTGGAAACAAGTATGGAAGTTGGACCTTAAATAAAAGTTGAAGTTTGAGTGGAGTACAACAAACTTTGTTTTTGTACCAAGCCCTGATTCAACTCCTAAGTGGCTCAAATAGTGGCCTCAAGTTTGGATACAGAAATATTTCTAAGTCCCTGATTGACAACACAAGTTGACATGTTTGTGAATTTTTATCTTCTAAATTTGTGTGACAACTCAACTGATTCCTAATATGAGTTGAAGTACACTTGGTGATGGAAATACTGAAGCAAGTCTCATCAAGTTTGGAGTTCATTTGGATCTTCGAAGTTAGTTTCAAAATCAGCAAAGACTAACTGTTTCCAGGAGTTAACTGAATATCGGTTTCAGTTTTGTGTACCCCATTTTGGAGAATTGTACCTTCCTAACTAAGCTGAACCAGTCCATGATCCTTTAAGAAAAGTTACAGAACAAGAGGTGTACAACAAACTTTGTTTAAGGGTCAAGAGCTAGTTTGGTCCCTAACTTAGTCAAACTGAGGCTTCAAAACTGAACCCAGTACTATTTTGGGATATCAAAATTTTAGCTGTCTGAGATTACAATGTTGATGATGATTGACATCTCGTGTTCTTGGATTTTTGTTAAACAACTCAAGTTGAGACAAATATAAAAGTTAGAGCTTACATCTTGGAGAAGGACATACAAAAAGTTGGATCAAATTTGTCCATGTTTTGACTAAGTAATTCGAGCTCAAGCAGAGCAAGGCTTAACCTTCATTAACTCATTGACACTGTCAACTTGGAGCTTAATTAGCCGCTAATGGAGAGTACTAATGGCTATGCGCCCTTAATGAGTTTTGTAGATCATTAGGTGGGCTGCAACTTTAATTTTGGGCCCAAGGTCCAAATCGGCCCATAGCTGGCCCTATTCGGCTCCCACCTTGCCCACATCATCGCCCACCACCTGTTCATTAAAATGGGCGTGTGGCCACCATGCGGGAAAGTAGCGCCCCACCATGCCCATGCGCGTCCCACCTCCTCTACCGGTGCTGTCGCTTCGATTTGGACGCACCTGTGCTCCCTCTCAGTCTCTCCCTCACTCTCTCAACTCCCTCCGCGCTCTCCCATGCCCTCGGTGCCATGCACAAGCGAGCAGAGTGCGCAGGCACCATGGATGCCAGTAGCTCCAGCTCCTGCCACCGCTATTCCCTTGCCTCCGGCCTTCCTCTGCTCAAGCTGACAATACCGTAGCTTTCCCCAGTTTGTGCCGCCGCCCCTACCCCGTCAGCTCCATTCGCCGCCGCTGCTCCTCTCCGCTGGAGTAGCCACTAGAGCGGCATCTGCCATGGGCTCCTGTGCCATGGCTTGGAGGGCCAGAGGCTGCAGCTAGCCATGCCGTTGGCCAGGCACGACCACGGCCGAGCCCGGCCGGCCCCAAGCCATGATCTGCTCCATTCTCGTGAAGAAGAAAAGGCGAAGGACCTCACGCAACAATAGAAGAAAAGATAGGGGGTGAAGTGAATAGCCATGACTTAGGGGAATAGTATAGAGGACCTGTTCGTTGGAATTTATTTTTGTGGAAGTTCAGGGGCCTCGATGCAATTGTGTTTTCCTTTATTGCTTTTATTTGGCTAAAACTTTGAAAAATCATAGTAAATCATAGAAAAATCGTAAGATAGCAAATGAAGACTTTTTGGAATCCTTGAGAGTACATATAAGCAGTAGAGTCATAATATGATATGTGTTAGTAGAAAGTTTCTACTGTTTTTATTTATTTTTATAAAGTGCTTTTAGAAATCCTTTTAAGTTTGTTAGATGCATATCTCGAGGTAGGAAAGTCCTAAAATTGTGATTCTAGTTTTGGGAGTCTTGTTTTGGCATGTGTTGGCTAAGAAAAAATTTAAACATGTTGTTTGATCACTGTTTTTATGATATTTTGATTTAATCATGATTAATGGTTAATGCTAGCTTACTTTGCTTGCTATCATCATATCTACAATTGTACTGCTCCAAATGACCTCAAAATGTTATTCTAGTATACTTATAGAATGTGTGAGTTCTGGTTAAAATTTCATAATTTTTTGTGCATGTATGACCGAGTGATGAATTTAACTTGATTAATGCTTGATAAATGGTTTTAAATAGTTTATAAATAATTTATAAATGCAAAAATGTGAAATGTGGTTCCTTTACCCTTGCATGGTGATATTATGACCTAAAAAATCATAATATGGCTATATGTTTATAGAAAATGATGATCTTTAGATTTATCTTGCTTTTACATGTTTTCTTGCAATATCAATTTGTCTTTTTCATAGTAATTAAATTATAAAACCTGAGCTTGTGAAATTTGTGCAGTAGCCATGTTTTGATAACAACTACCACTCATAAAAGTCTTAGAACCAAACTAGTTGTTCTCATATATCAATAAAATTATATATATGTTTATTAGGAGAAAGGATTAATAAAAGCATAATTGTAGATAAAGCTTGTAATTGTATTAGGTGATGCTTTGAGTGATTGGTGTTCAATAAAATGTTGCTAAGTATGTTAGTGGTGGTTGAAGTTCTTGAATGGCTCATGTGTGTATGCTCTTTGTTAGCGAAACAAGTGAAACATCAAATTGTTATATTATGAAATGGCTGCATGTGCATTTTCTGTTCTACTGATAATTTAGGGATGTAAATGATATTTCATGTAGATATGTTGAATAAAAAATTGTAGATAATTTCCTTATATTTCCTATCATAAAAGTTCATGATTTTAGGCCTGATGGTTTTGCATGTCCTCTGGATAGATCTGAATGATTGTATTGTTTGGCTCATTTAAACATGAAATCATGTATTGGTGATAATATGAGAGTTGTAGTGATTTTCCTAAGCTTTCTAAAATATCTAAGATCACTGCTTTTGGTGGTCTAGAACTCTAGTTATTGCTGTTCAAAATGGAATGGTAGATTCTATACAAATCTGGACAGAGATGCATTCTTGATGTTGTTTAAGCTTGTTAGCTGTATAATCATCTTAAGATGATAATAAAAAAGTTATAGATAACTTAATAATATTTCTATGAAATTAAGAATGATATTTACTGGATGTCTAGAACTTCAGATATACATTTATGAAGTTACTGTCAGATTTTTGTCCAATTTTGGGCAGATCTTCTTGTTAGTATTTTTCAACCTTGTTAACCTTTAAATCAGGTCTAGCTGTAAATAACAAAGTTATAGACAATCTCTTTAGCTTTACAGAAAGTCTAGGATCACCTTTATTGGATGCCAGGATCTCTGTTTATGACTGAAACAAGTGACTATTGTGCTGCTGTCTAGGAACTGCATGTGTAGGTTGATTGCTTTAGTTTGCCCTGGTTAGTTAAACATGTTAATTTGACATCGAATATGTGCTTAACCTTTAAATCATGTTTGATGCATTAGGTTATAAGAGTTGATTAGAACCACTTGATGCATATAATTTTCTTGTCCAGAAATATACCTTGAACCCTATGTAGGTCCAGGATCGAATATGTGCTTAGCAATGCTTAGACCCGTAGAAAGTCGGGTGATTCCCTGTCACTTGCGAGATATAGGTGGATACCAAAGCAGGGTTGGCTATATTTTCTATCGTAGAAAATAACCATGTGATGATGAACAAACGGATATTGAACGGGATCTGGTGATTGAGAGGTAGCAGGACATGGAGGTCTTGTGTGCATGTTTTATCCCGTCTGTATCGATTAAAGACCATACCGTTGTTGCACTTTTGTCAAGATTTAACGCATACCTCTCACTTAGCTGGATGGATAACTCATTCCAACCACGAAGCCGAGTAGCTTAACTTAGGCTAGGCCCCATTATGTAAAATTGCGCACTCTGGATGGTAGTAAGGATGTGCGGGGAGCCAGACGTGAGCCTAAGGGTAGGCCGGCCCTGAGCGTCCTGGTAGCTGGTTGTCCCTGATTGTGCGGCGCTGGGTGAACCCACGAAAGGTGGACCTGAGTTGTATCAAAGGTGACCTAAGGTGACCGTTGATCTAGTCTGCCTGGGTTTGTGTTAGGAATAAATTCCTAGCTGGTTGAAATCGATTCAAATCGCTGTCTCTCCCGGATAGTGAGAAACTTGGCTAGCCCCAACGTCGTAGTAACTGGATTATAGAATATGATGGTTATGATGAACATGAAATTATTACACCGGCTATGGTTACTATTGTTATGCTACTAAATGATATACCACATGTTTGGCATAGGTTAGTTGCTAATCTAGAGATGAATAGCTATAATTAACTTGATGATCGAATTATAAAATATATAGTTGAATTAGTGGTTTTTTATGCAAAATGTTGTCAAGCTAGTTCCACTTATAAAGCCTTGCATAATCCTTGGTGTCACTTTATTTCTGGTTTATGACTGGTAAGTCTAGCTGAGTATATTCGAGTACTCGGGGTTTATCCCACCATGTTGCAGGTGAAGTTTTCGGCCTGTGGAAGATGGTGGCTAACCACCGGTGGGCTCGGTGACTCTATATTTATTTCTCATCTATATGCTTTTGTCAGAGGATGTCACTTGTGCTAGCAATGTATTTGGAACTTATATTAATGTAATCATTAAAAGCTATGTTGTTTCCCTTAACCGGTTTTGAAACGCAAACTTGTAATATTATTTTCGCTGCAACTCTGTGTATGTGATGGTTTTTTGCTTAATCACGCGATCTTGGTTGTGATGTTGATTTACCGAGGTCCTTCTTGACACTCGGTGGACTACCGGGTTTATATAAGTGAAAGTATGTGCACGTCAACGTGCTAAACGGAGACAGCCGTACTTGATCTTGTAGAAATTGGGTGGTTCTATCACAGCTGGTATCGGAGCAAGATTGAGCATAATACTGTCATGTACATAGTTTTAAAAGCAAAGTTTTGGTTTTAAAAAACCTATTTTGACTAAAACTTTAGCTACAAGCAAATTATCAAAACTAATTTGCAAAACTATGCTAGCAACAACCTCCAGTTAAGCCCAATGAAGGACCTTTAGGTGGCAATAAGTAAACTAATACTAACTATGGGGGATTTACTTTCTTACAATTTTTATTTCATCGTCCATACGACATGCTATTGTATGGATGCCATTCGCTTGAGTGGTAATGTATGGATCAATATACCTCTACGCCTAGGTAAGATGGTAAGTGGCATGACCACAAGGTGTGAGCATGCGGTCAAAGGGAAGAGGTAGTTTTGATACTTAAGTATATATATCTCATATATTTGGAAGCATTTAATTGTGGGTTAACTTTGGTACGGCTATATATGCATATTCTATATGTATGTATAGACATATTTACTTTCGGTAGCTTTAATATGGAAGTATATATATATGGGTATATATATAGAAGTATTTAGCTTGCAACCTAGAGCCAGACTTTCATTTCTGCATATATAATTCTGGGGTTGGGCTGAAATAAAATCCTTCTGCACGTACGCTAACCATGAATGCGTAGATTGAATGTAGCTGTCGACTAGCTATATATTGAGAGAGTACGTGTTATGCCACCAACACAGAACATGATTGTCGCCTTAGGCTGACAATTTCATGAGGACGAATAGGATGAGCATGCATCATGATTGTTGCTTGTGCATAAATATGCTCCTCTCACCCTTGTTCTATTAATGGATAACTTGTTGTAACTATATGGTCGTGTTGTGCATGACCGAAAACTAATTTGCTAAATGTAAGTAAAACTTGTTTTGAAGAGTTATCCACCTACTCAGTAAAAAGGAAATAAAAGATAACAATACCTTACCATCATGTTTTGCATGATATGTGTAGTGGTGTTGCTGTAGGTGACTACTTGTTATGTGCGAGCTTTGTGCTTAGTAATAGTTGCTTAAGCTAATTTGATTGAGTTTCTCCAATTCTTGCTTAAGACCATGATGTATGTGTGGATGCTTTCTTACCTAGGTTGTATCATAATTGTTACCTCTTTTGTCCACGGTGAGCATACAAGTGTTGAAGAGCGCTATCCTGGAACAACGTCCAAGTTTTGATAATCTCATGGTTGTCGTCTCTAATTAAGTTCTCTCTTAGGAGCTTGAGCCTAGACACGTGGTTGCTAGCCCTTGAACGTTGCGCTACGAAGACCTATATCCATGCCTTTGCTTGACCTTAAGCCCAAGCTTAGTTCCCTTGAATGCTTGCATGTGTCATGGTTGTCTCGCTCCTATGTGGGAGGACCCTGCTCAAAAATCCTTGTCGGACCTCATTGCTCCTTCTCCTATAGATGATCTGGTGCAACGCTAATGGCTATCTACCTTGGCTTTGGAACCTTTTCCTCGTAGATCATGTCGTTGCTTTATCAACTGAATCCCTAGTCAGTGCATTGGCTCTGTCCCTCTAATCTTGTTTGTTTTGTCTCCAACTTTTTCAAGTCTCTGGATATTTATCAGTCTTGATCTCATGCTGCTGCTCGGCAAGACCAAATCTCATGTTAATCATTATCTGGTAGATCCCCTAGTGGACGCAAGGTATGTGTGGAAATTTAAGCAAGAGTCGTATGCTTAGTAGTCTTCATTAGCTAATCTATGTTTCTTTTGTGCCATGTCTTTACCTTGGACCACCCCTTGTTGACTCCTAACCTTGTGACTACCTTTGCTTGCTACCCCTCCTTGGCATAGTGCTTGCTCCTATGCAACCCAATTTGAACCACGTGAGAATTCTTGTGGGTTGTAGGTTCGGTAATGGTGCCACGATTAGCTATCTATGGCGCCGCGATGAAACCGAGAGCCTCCTGTGGTGTCCGACACAAGGTTGTGCTGCTCGACACGTGCTGGTATTGAGGTTTCTAGTCATTACCCATTACGGAACTACACCAATGAGTTGTCTTCTCATGAGCTTTTCCTTGGTTATCTCTCCTTATCTTGTCAGAAGATCTTTATGTCAGACCAGATGCAATAGGACTTCCTTCTGAAGTCGTCCAGAGGATAACCTTTGAAGAACAGGTCACTAACATAAACATTAATAGATTGCAAGAGGTGGTAGACAAGTGACTCTGCTTGACTGTCCCAGTAATGACATCAGTCATCTAGTGAGCAACTTATGTCATCCCCATTGGATCAGAAGGCTACACAATATTTAAAGTTGGACAAGTTATCACTCGGGTGATGAATGGACTAGTTTATTATATCCTATAATAGGTCACCTGGTGCTTATGAGCTTTCTATCTTAGCCTTGATCTTTATGTGCAAGGTGATCCTGCAGTCAAATAACCGACCTTCCTCGGTGACCCCTTTTCTACTGACTTCCATGGTGACTAACTGTTTGTACATCAAATACAATTGTTGTCGTCAAAAAGGAAGTTTTGGAGCTTTTAAATGTTGAGAGACAACTAATTAGTTACCAATAAGAAAGTTAAGTTACAGCTAAGTAATAACTCTTTGGTAGCTCCAAAGGCTATGTCTCACATAACAATGTTAGACGTAGAAACAGCAAAGCCAGCTAGCAATGCAAGTACCGCTTTCTTCTTCAAACCCTGTGCTATCAAGTCAATTCCATCTTGGACAATCACATAGATAGTACAATATGTTGCATTGGCTAGGTAAAGAGCTAGAGAGGGCACAATGCTGCAAAAGGGTTTGTTTAGGACTCTATTGGATGAAGCACAGAAGGATAGTCAGCAATGTTCCCTTATCTTGTAGGACTGCCCCTCCACGTGAAGTATGCATTGTGCCCTGCAAAAATAGCCCACAAGTCTAATGCTTGTGCATCGTCAAGCTGGTGTCTAAATCGACGATCAAAGTTGTTCCCTGGGAAGCATGTGAGGAAAACTTTAGCCTCCATCCTCAGCAAGAAAGCTACCGCTATCATAAAAAGAGTTAGAGAGTGCGGAACACACTCCACAATGTGTGAAACAAAGGAAAAGAAGAGTGGGATATCTATCGAGATTTCATGGCACTCATACGGTTATCCTTAAGCCGGTGATTAGAGGCTCAAACACAGTTGGATTGTCACAAAACTTGATAAGCTCATTCCTCGCTTAAGGTACTTCAATGTATTAAGTTGGTTTGAGGATTGGTGGAGTAAAGCATCGGATTTGAGAGATGTTTTGACAGTACGGGTCACGGCAATTTCAGAACAGAGCAGTTTTGGTAGATGATTTAGTTGATAGCCAAACGGTGTCCGTTTGAGCTGAATTTTAGTCAGTAATTAGAGGACTCATGGGTCTATATGACTACCAAAATTTGTGCATAATGGAGTAGTAGTTTGTGAGATATGAAATAAAAACCAAAGTGTACAGAATCTACGATTTCTTGATGGACTGCTATCATCCCTCATATTAGAAGGCTGTGTTTGGAAATGATGTCAAGATTAGCAACATGGTTAATATTTTGCCAAGTAGGTAATTCTCTAGATGCCCTAGAGAAGACTCCTTGCACCCCTTTGTGCCTTGCTTTTTCCCTCTCATATCAACAATGTTGAGCAGTCGAGGTGTTCTACAAGTCAATTTGTGCCATTACGAGTCGAAAACAATTTGAAAAGTGTCAAACAACAGATTTCCGATTATGATTTTGAGTTGTTAATTGACATTAGAAAGAAGCCTCAATGTCAAAAGTAGTCCAACAAGGCTAATTTTGCTACAGTGCAAGTCAACCCAACTTACTGTGCCACCGCACCATGAAGGCAAGTTGTGCTCAACCTGCTTGGTAGCGTACTATTTTTCTAATTGGTGTATACTTGCAACTTTTGTTTTCCTCCAGACCTCGCTATCATCCTTCTCCAGCAAGGATTTCCAAGGCAGACTTGTCCTTTGGTATCTTCCATGTGTTTTTATCCAAGAGGTTGCATCAGATTCAACCCAGATAACTGTGTCGCTTGGATACGAGGATTGCCTCAAATAATGATCGTAGAAAATGCTGAGTCAATAGAGTCCGCTATCACATTCACCACTCACTCAACAGACTCAGATAATAAAGTGTTATCATTAGAGAAAGAGAACTGCACACATGGAACATTATGTAGTTTTCCATCGGCTGGCATCTGAGTGATTGAACAGTTACGACCGACTTAGACATTGTTTGTTGGTTACTTGGTTTCTCATAGCCTCAGAGGATGCTTACCCCGTCTGTGATCTCATCCCTTATGAAAGGTTGTACTCGAGCTACTTTGGTAGAGGACTGCCTTTCGAACTTTGTGAACGAACATGGAACCATTGTAATGAGTAGCTTTCAGAAGCTTGCAGTCTAGTACAAAGTTCACATGGTCCATGCTATATTCACTAGGGAAATAGATATTGTGGGTAGTTAGTTTATGCTCCGTAGTACTCTCTGTATCTCAAGAATGAAGTGTTGTGCTGTCTTGGATTCCTCCAAAAGTAACAATGCTTGATGGGAATCAATGAAGGAAATTGTTCAGACAAAAATTTACTATGAAGAGCAAGTATCAGAAAGTTGTCTTGACCAAATTAGTCTCACTGATGGTTGAAGCTAAGTAGCCTAATTCTATCGCTGATATTGGAAAATGGATGACATGCTTCTATTCCCTTAAAAGTTTTTGGCACCGAATCTCGAGGCGAGATTCCCATAAGGGGAGGGCTGTAACACCCTAGGTGTTAGTCATGAGTTAAGCAGCAAAATTGGACTTAAGTAGGATATGTCAAGTAATGATTATGATCTCTAGTTCATAATTTTGAAGTGATGATGAAGGTGTTGAGGTCCAATCTATGAAATTGAGTCCCAACCTAAACTTGGACAACACACCTTTGCTTACATGTGGACCCTGGTTAAGGTTAGGCATGAGTAATGTTAAACATGCTTGTTTCATGTACATTACACCAAAATGCATCCATCTTGACCAGTGGAAAAGTTTCATGAAGTTTGGAATCAAGAAGTCACATGAAATGATAAGTTATAAATATTCTTGAATTGCTTCATCAGGTGAATGGGAACATGGGATGTCGACCTAGCCTTGCTACCTTGCCCAAATGACTCTAATTGAATTCTACCACAAAAATCATGAAGGGTTCGTGTTGAGCCAATGCCAAGAAAATGCCTCAATCGGTCTAAAACTCCAATTTAAGGTTTATCATGATGCTGCTTTGACCAAGGTCAAATAATAGTGTAGAAATAATTTATGAAGTTGGACCTTAAATAAAAGTTGAAGTTTGAGTGGATTTCAACAAACTTTATTTTTGGACCAAGCCATGATTCAACTCCTAAGTGGCCAAAACAGTGGCCTCAAGTTTGGATGAAGTCCTATTTTGGCCTCAGAAATATTTCTAAGTCCCTGATTGACAACAACGAGTTGATATGTTTGTGAATTTTTATCTTCTAAATTTGTGTGATAGCTCATCTAGATTCCTAATATGAGTTGAAGTACACTTTGTGCTAGAAACAATGAAGCAAGTCTCATCAAGTTTGGAGTTTATTTGGATCTTCGAAGTTAGTTTCAAAATCAGCAAAGACTAACTATTTCCTCGATTTTAGTTTTGTGTACCCCATTTTGGAGAATTGTGCCTTCCTAACCAAGTTGAACCAGTCCATAATCCTTTAAGAAAAGTTGCAGAACAAGAGGTGTACAACAAACTTTGTTTAAGGGTCAAGAGCTAGTTTGGTCCCTAACTTAGTCAAATTGAGGCCTCAAAACTGAACCCAGTACTATTTTGGGATATCAAAATTTTGGCTAAGTCAGAGATTACAATGTTGATGATGATTGGCATCTCGCGTTCTTGGATTTTTGTTAAACAACTGAAGTTGAGGCAAATATAAAAGTTAGAGTTTACATCTTGGAGAAGGACATACAAAAAGTTGGATCAAATTTATCCATGTTTTGACCAAGTAATTCGAGCTCAAGCAGAGCAAGACTTAACCTTCGTTAAGTCATTGACACTGTCAACTTGGAGCTTAATTAGCCACTAATGGAGAACTCTAATGGCCAGGCACCCTTAATGAGTTTTGTAGATCATCAGGTGGGCTGCAACTTTGCTTTTGGGCCCAAGGTCCAAATTGGCCCATAGCTGTCCCAATTCGGCTCCCACCTTGCCCACATCATCGCCCACCACATGTTCGTTGAAATGGGTGTGTGGCCACCATGCCGGACAGCATCGCCCCACCATGCTGACGCGCGTCCCACCTCCTCTACCGACATTGCCACTTCGATTTGGATGCGCTCGTACTCCCTCTCAGTCTCTCCCTCACTCTCTCCACTCCCTCCGCGCTCTCCCTCGCCCTCAATGCCGCGTTGTTCCCTTGCCTTCGGCCTTCCTCTGCTCTGGCTAGCAATACCTTCGCTTTCCCTAGTTTGTGCCGCCGCCCCTACCCCGTCAGCTCCATTCGTCGCCGCTGCTGCTCTCCATCGAAGTAGCCACCAGAGCTGCATTTGCCACGGGCTCTAGTGTCATGGCTAGGAGGGCCACGAGCTGTAGCTGGCTGTGCCATTGGTCTGGCACGGCCGTGGCCGAGCCCGGCCGGCCCCAAGCCGTGCTCTACTCCATTTTCTATGAAGATGAAAAGGCAAAGGACCTCGCGCAATAATAGAAGAAAAGACAGGGGGTGAAGTAAACAGCCGTGACTTAGGGGAATAGTATAGAGAAAGACCCATTCGTTTGAATTTATTTTCTTGGAAGTTCAGGGGCCTCGATGCAATTGTGTTTTCCTTTATTGCTTTTATTTGGCTAAAAATTTGAAAAATCATAATAAATCATAAAAAAAACATAAAATAGCAAATGAATACTTTTTGGAATCCTTATGAGTAGATCTATGCAATAGAGTCATAATATGATATGTGTTAGTAGAAAGTTTCTACTATTTTTATTTATTCTTATAAAGTGCTTTTAGAAATCCTTTTAAGTTTGTCAAATGGATATCTCGAGGTAGGGATGTCCTAACATTGTGATTCTAGTTTTGGGAGTCTTGTTTTGGCATGTGCTAGCTAAGAAAAAATTTAAACAAGTTGTTTGATCACTGTTTTATGGTGTTTTGATTTAATCATGATTAATGGTTAATCCTAGCTTACTTTGCTTGCTATCATCATATCTACTGTTGTACTACTCTAAATGACCTCAAAATGTTATTCTAGTATACTTATAGAATGTGTGAGCTCTGGTTAAAATTTCATAATTTTTTGTGCATGTATGACCGAGTGATGAATTTAACTTGATTAATGCTTGATAAATGGTTTTAAATAGTTTATAAATAATTTATAAATGCAAAAATATGAAATGTGGTTCCTTTGCCCTTGCATGGTGATATTATGACCTGAAAAATCATAATATGGCTATATGTTTATAGAAAATGATGATCTTTAGATTTATCTTGCTTTTACATGTTTTCTTGCAATAGTAATTTGTCTTTTTCATAGTAATTAAATTATAAAACCTGAGCATGTGAAATTTGTGCAGTAGCCATGTTTTGAGAACAACTACCACTCATAAAAGTCTTAGAACCAAACTAGTTGTTCTCATATATCACTAAAATTATATATATGTTTATTAGGAGAAAGGATTAATAAAAGCATAATTGTAGATAAAGCTTGAAATTGTATTGGGTGATGCTTTGAGTGATTGGTGTTCAATAAAATGTTGCTAAGTATGTTAGTGGTGGTTGAAGTTCTTGAATGGCTCATGTGTGTATGCTCTTTGTTAGCAAAACAAGTGAAACATCAAATTGTTATATTCTGAAATGGCTGCATGTGCATTTTCTGTTCTAATGATAATTTAGGGATGTAAATGGTATTTTATGTAGATATGTTGAATACAAAAGTTGTAGATAATTTCCTTATATTTCCTGTTGTAAAAGTTCATGATTTTAGGCCATATGGTTTAGGAGTTATAGATTTTACAAGTTTGCTGTCAGGTTTTGCATGTCCTCTAGACAGATCTGAATGATTGTATTGTTTGGCTCATTTAAACATGGAATCATGTATTGGTGATAATATGAGAGTTGTAGTGATTTTCCTAGGCTTTCGAAAATGTCTAAGATCACTGCTTTTGGTGGTCTAGAATTGTAGTTATTGCTGTTCAAAGTGGAATGACAGATTCTGTCCAAATCTGGATAGAGATGCCTTCTTGATGTTGTTTAACCTTGTTAGCTGTATAATCATCTTAAGATGATAATAAGAAAGTTATAGATAACTTAATAATATTTCTATAAAATTAAGAATCATATTTTCTGGATGTCTAGAACTTCAGATATACATTTATGAAGTAACTGTCAGATTTCTGTCCAATTTTGCGCAGATCTTCTTGTTAGTATTTTTCAACCTTGTTAACCTTTAAATCAGGTCTAGATGTAAATAACAAAGTTATAGAAAATCTCTTTAGCTTTACAGAAAGTCTAGGATCACCTTTATTGGATGCCAGGATATTTGTTTATGACCGAAACAAGTCACCTTTATTACAAAGTTGATTGCTTTAGCTTGCCCTGGTTGGTTAAACATGTTAAGTTGACATCGACTGATGAATACTTGCCATGGATACATGTAAGTAATTTGGGTTCCATGCTTGATGTGCTTGCCATCTCCTATGTTATGCTTGAGTGATGATTAAGTTAAATATCTCTAGGTGCTTACATCAGTTTGGTGTACTTTTATGAATGCTTTACATGTTGCACTTCCATGCATTCATACGTATGAATTGTTGCACCTCATTTAGCTACACTAGATGCACCATGTCAAGGAGTGATGTTGGAGCTAAACCTGAAGATGGAGTTTTGTGAATCCATCCAGAAGACAGAAGGACTAAGCAAGTATCGAGATGGGAGATGCTCAACAAGCGAGTGTCATCTAACAAACACTGACCTAGTGTTGGATCCTAGGCAAGCCCCAGAGCATTCTAAACCTCCTATGTTTTACAAATATCAACTTGATTCCTTTCATGTTTGATGCATTAGGTTATAAGAGTTGACTGGAACCACTTGATGCATATCATTTCCTTGTCTAGAAATATACCTTGAACTCTATGTAGGTCCAGGATCGAATATATGCTTAGCAATGCTTAGACCGGTAGAAGTCGGGTGATTCCCTGTCACCTGTGAGATATAGGTGGATACCAAAGCACGGTTGGCTATATTTGCTATCATAGAAAATAACCATGTGATGATGAATAAATGGAGACCAGACGAGATCTGGTGATTGAGAGGCGGACATGGAGGTCTTATGTGCATGTTTTATCCCGTCTGTGTCGATTAAAGACCGTACCATTGTTGCACTTTTGTCAAGATTGAACGCATACCTCTGACTTAGCGGCTAGATAACTTGTTTCAACCATGAAGCCGAGTAGCTCAACTTAGGCCGAGCACCGTTCTATAAAATTGCGCACTCCGGATGGTAGTAAGGATGTGTCGGGAGCTAGACGTGAGCCCAAGGGCAGGCTAAGCCTGAGCGTCCTAGCAACTTCTTGTCCCTAATTGTGCGGCGCTGGGCGAACCCACGAAATGTGGACCTGAGTTGTACCAAAGGTGACCTAAGGTGACCATTGATCTAGTCTGCCTGAGTTTGTGTTAGGAAAAAATTCCCAGCTGGTTGAAATCGATTTGAATCGTCGTCTCTCCCAGATAGTGAGAAACTTGGCTAGCCTCAACATCGTAGTAACTGGATTATGGAATATGATGGTTATGATGAACATGAAATTATTACACCGTCTATGGTTACTATTGTTATGCTACTAAATGATATACCACATGTTTGGCATAGGTTAGTTGCTAATCTAGAGATGAATAGCTATAATTAACTTGATGATTGAATTATAAAATGTATAGCTAAATTAGTGGCTTTTTATGCAAAATATTGTCAAGCTAGCTCCACTTATAAAGCCTTACATAATCCTTGGTGTCACTTTATTTCTGGTGTATACAGGTAAGTCTAGCTAAGTACATTTGAGTACTTAAGGTTTATCCCACCATGTTGCAGGTGAAATTTTTGGCTTGAGGAAGATGGTGGCTAACCACTGGTGGGTTCGGTGACTCTATATTTATTTCTCATCTATATGCTTTTGTCAGAGGATGTCACTTATGCTAGCAATGTATTTGGAACTTATGTTAATGTAATCATTGAAAGTTATGTTGTTTGCCTTAACTGGTTTTGAAACCCAAACTTCTAATATTATTTCTGCTGCAACTCTTTCTATGTGATGGGTATTTGCTTAATCACGTGATCTTGGTTGTAATGTTGATTTGCCGAGGTCCTTCGTGACACTCGGCGGACTACCGGGTTTATATAAGTGAAAGTATGTGCGTGTCAACGTTCTAAATAGGGACAACCGTACTTGATCTTGTATAAATTGGGCGGTTCTGTCACAGAAAACAACTCTAGATGGTTCTAGAGGACACCAGAAGCCAAACCCCCGAAGAAGAATGCTAGACGATGCTAGGTGGGGTTGGCCGGCCCCACCTATAGGCAGGCCGGCCCCTAGGGCCCAGTGTTAGCCTCCTACTTCGAATGTTGATTCTCCACCGCCTTAGGGTTTGCATCTACACCATTCCTTTAGGTCGGTTTGATCCGAGGGCTCAGAATGGATGCTATGGCCTATATATACCATCCCCTACCCTCCTCCCTGAGGCATCAAGTCATTTGAGAAGACCAAAACCCTAATCATCCTCAAAGCTCCAACATATTCTAGGGCATAGCTAGCTAGGCTAGGTCTAGAGGAAGGCAAGCTTTGCTTGGATTCTAGATCTTGTCAAGAGCATGGCTTGGTATAGCCCCTTGTATGCTCTTTTGTATCTTTCATTATTCATATGTTTGCTACAATTGATTCAACATTGTTCTTAATATTATTCATGTTTCAAGTTAACTTTTTCATCGTCTATTTGATTATATGCTAAGTATAGTTAGATTATCATCATGTTCTAGCATAAGTTCATATAGTGCATGCTCTAAGGTACCAGGGGTGAGTGGTCGACATTGTGTAAGCATGGTGCCTATACATTGTTTACCTGTGGATGCACCCTATATTCCGGGCTATGTGGTAGATCATGGATTCGACACTCCCGTTGAGTCCTTTGTAGTCCACTCCCCGAATATAGGACAAGTAGGATCTAGTTACGAAGGAAGACAAGCTCTGTTCTTAATCTTCCTTAGTAATATCCTTTATGTGTAGATATGAAGTTGATCTTAGCCATGACTACTAAGTCTAATTGCGCTAATCAACGTATGCTTTGACTTGTAATTAAGAATGACTTAGGAATTATTCCTCTAATTTTCTACTTAGCCATGCTAATGCCATAGAAAGGAGTACTCTAAGTGATCAATGATCAGTTATTACTTACCATTCACATACATTTATCTCTTGACTTACCCCTGTTGTGAGCAGAATATTAGTTATGGTTTATTTCTCCATCATGTGTATAAGTTATCAATATATTCCAATTGCCCATCCTTTCTTGTGGTAAAAATATAAATAACGATACCTGGAATACTTTCGAGTGAAATACTATAATGATATATTATCTGTGCTCTTGTAGATCCCTTCATATACATATTTGCATTCTTTCTAGTCATAGTAAAATACTTAAGTATTTCTTAGTGTCATTCTAGAGGTGACGCTAGAAGGTACCAACAAACATTTCTAGCATCATAGTAAGGGATGATGACTTAGCAAAAGTGATGTTAAGAAATGCCAACAAACATTAGGTGGCTACTTAAATAAGTGACATGTTAACAAATACCAACACCACGTCTATGCTATTGATTACTACTCTAGCGGACGCAGGGTTATCCATCTTTATCAGGGCCCTCTACTAGAGCATCCACCACAAGAATGAAAGATGATCCCACAAACAAGTAAGAATAAAGATTAACTAACCAAAAGACTTTATAAGCAAAAGAACCACGGACACTCACTTAGCGGGAAAACCCGATGAAGTATAGCACAGATGTTCATTGAGATACAAGATGGGGAGACACCGACAAGTCTGGCTCTTCCCTGAGCTCTCCCTCACATCTCTCCCTACTAACTCTACTATCTATCTAGGGCCTAAGCCCTTGGAATGATGCTCTTGTGTGGTGCTCTTGCTCCTTGAGGTGTGTTTTTAGACGGAGGGGTTGCCCCTCTATTTATATAGGGTACTGAGGCTATTCTTGGTGCGTTCTCGGTCTCCATTGCATATGCATGCTCCCATGCCACCACCTGTCAAAGGGATGGCTGAGAGGCGCTGGTGGGGGGTCGGCCGCCCCCTGACCTGGCCCCCTCGCCACCGCCTTCATGTGGTGGGCCATGGGCTGGTCCTGGGTCGCTCCTTGGTTGGTTTTGCACTTGGTTGACATCAGTTGCTGGGCGTTTCCATTATTCCTTTGCGCAAATCAGCGTCAAAAAGTGCATGTTGGTGTATTCTCCCATGTATTTGTATTTATGGCCTGCAAAACAGTGATCCCCAAATACATGTGGAACTTGTTCAATAGTAAATGCATTGTGTTTAATATTGTTAATTTCTCCTCTTTTGTGTCTTAATTGGTGGTCGGATTTGATCATTGAGGACCGCCAACAAGCTCCCCACACTTAGCCTTTTGCTCGTCCTCAAGCGAAGCTTAGGAATAAAAGTAATCATGAGCATAACATTCTAAGATATAGTATAAATGAAAGTTATTCCAACACATACTTTACACAAGTGGGATATGTGGCATTAGCTAACATGTTTCCTTGGGTGGTTGAAAAGTGGAATGGTTCTTGAAACAAAGTCATCTTCCCAAATCACATCTTAGTAACTTGGAGTTTTTGAAAGTTTTTTTTCAAGAAAAGCATAGTTCACCTTATACTCCTCAAATGGCACTCTCAAATCACTCAATGGTGTATAACTCCTCACCAAGGCATAGCAGAGTTTTGCCTTCTTTTGTTTTCTCCTACTTCTAAAAAGGTTTATGTGGAGCTTTAGGTAGGGATAAACAATATAGCATACTTGTATTACATATATGTTGTAAAGTCAAATCAAGGATCCAAGGAGAGAAGTGCCATACTCTTAGATCAAGATGTGCATGCGTGTGGAAAAAGGAAAACTAAAACTATACTCTTTTTGTAGATATGATCTCTCTCTATAACTTATTATTTTGAAACAAGGCTATCTTTCTTCCACTACTGTAGATTGATTTATCACTGTCGCCACTTTCACTGTCGTAGCGATAGAAGCGACCGTATGATACTTCCACCGTCGATTGGAACAATGGCAAGGCCTCCTGGGAATGAAACCGGCAGTTCAGACTTCTGCCACTGATGGCTTAATGTTAGATGCGGCAGTGGTATTGGGGTTGCATTTGCTTCGTCGCATGAAAAGCCAGGCCGACTAGGATACGCATTTTGTCCGTCGGCCCTAAACTAACATTTGGTGAAGCGGTAGTAAATTCAGCGTGAGTATTGAATTGCCTCAATTTCAAAGGCCGTCAAATCACCTTTACTTCTGCCGCCTAAAGCCAAGGAGCCATACCCACTGCGCTACATATACTTCAAGCCCGATGCCCTCTGAAACCACCCCTCTTCTTCATCCATCATCCCCTTCTCTTCCAATCTACAAAGAAAACGTTGGACAACCCCATCAAGTTTCCAAGCAGCTCGTCGTCCAGCGAGGATGACTTACTAGCCCACCAGTCCTCTGAGGAGGACATCTCCTCTGATGACTGGAGGCCTTATGACTATAGTCCTCCATGGAGCTCAGAGAAGGAGGACCTGGAGGAGGATGGGGACGAGGATGATGCCGACGCTGACGCCAACGATGACGACAACTCCGATGACTCCGACTTTGATGATTTTGACTCTGACTCTAACTTTGCCTCACCTCCATATGTTTAGATTAAGTAGTTTATAGTTAGTATAAGTAGTTTTAACAGTTGAGGTTAGTTATTATGCTTCCAGACGAGTACAATTATGTACTCGTCCAAATTGTATCTATATGTTACATATACATAATGAATCAATGAAAAAAATTCTATTCGCGCGGATTTGATCTCTTCAATGCCACCTTTTCTATATGAAATGCAAAGCAAGTTCTTTCCAATACTACATCCAAAATGGCAGTGCACAGATTTGATCTCTCGACGAATGTTTTTTTGATTTTCTATATATTTTTGTGAATGAAAAGGGAAAAACTATCATGTACGGTTGCGTTTGTTTCTAGGAGAATCTAAAAGCAGTTTAACCACTGACAATCACCGTATTTTAGCATTGAATTAGCGTGGAAATGGTCGGCTTAATACGGACACTGTTTAACTTATCCTGTGTTGTTCGTTCTCGCTACCGATCAATCTGGACCGTCCATTTGGCAAGAAACCTAGAAGTGCTCGGCCCGTTCCCAACTTCCTCGTGTCCTATCCGCACCTTGGCGGTGGTTCAACCAACTAAAAAACCCCAATACAAAACCATTAGTTCTCCCCACCCATTATTGCTTCATCTTCATTCTCCCCATCCGTTGCTTCATCTTCATTCTCCCCACTCGTTGCTTCATCTTCATTTTGACCCATCGCTTGTACTTGCCCTGCCTCGAGCACCTTGCATTGTCATCACGGACAACACCCCGTGAAGGTTAGATGGATTTGGTCACCCCCTGTTTGCATTTGGTTCCAATTGGTTTTGGGTTCGGTGTCAGTTTTGTTCATATTAGGAATTTGTTCATTGCAACATATGTCTTACTTCGGAAGAAGCCATTTCAATGCGAGCAACCTTGCGTTTTGGCGGCTAGGGGTGGCACCGGGACCCTAGATGATGTTGTTTGTTACTTGGGGATGGAGCATTCACCTAGACCGACTATTGATTGTTGAAGCCGTTGTTCGTCACCTTCTCGGACCACAAAATTTGACAAGAATCGTGCAAGACACTGTTTGTGGAGAGATTTTTCTGCTTTATAGGACTAGATAGGAAGTAGACATACTTTATAGATACAATGTGTCCATGGATGGAGATGCTGTCATCTTCACTATGCTTCACTACCTCTAGCTTTCGGGACCGCATCAACCAATTGAGTACCTTAGCAACTGCCTACCCATCTGACATTAAGTCTTAGAATTTGTGAAACTTTTTAGTTAATGAAGTTATATGTACTGATGAAACCTCTGGATTAGTATGTATGAGTACTACATAATCGTTGAACTATTACTTCGGTTGAACTGTTAGTTGAATCAGTTGGTCTTGATTGTGGTCCACATGTACACCTCTATGTAAGCACAGAGGATCCAAAACAGGCCTTCTTCTATAGGCAGATAGTACCCTGAACTGGCGGTGACACAGCATTTCATCTTGGTGGGAGTGTGAGGGTTTTGAAGGATGTTTTGGCACCTTGGCAGGAGGCAAAAGCGTAGAAAAAAGACCTGGGCTGACCTCTTCACTTAGAGTGTGCTAAACTTTGAACCCTGATTGCTCCATGGATGCATCTAGCTCCAACTCCTCCTAGTGGTTGGCACCATCTTAAGGCGCCGTCGTGAGAAGAACATCGGCTTCCAGTAGAGGAAGCTACAATGGGAGGGGGCCGCCCATGCCGTGCCGTGTCAAGAACCACCCCTTCGCATACCAGCCACCACTTTTGTGTCACCGCGTCTTGAAGATGCCTCGGTGGATTTCGTGGAGTGATGGAAACCCAGGACGTCGGTCCATAGATGCTATAGGGCAAATAATGTAACTCGATTTTTTTTCTTGTTCATTCTATTTTTGCAATGCAAATGCTAAAATCCCACTGTACCTATGGTAATTTGGTTTTTTCGTAGCCTAACTTAGATTGCAGGTTCTTTAAGTGGCACGATCCCCAATATGGAAAATTTCTAAGGACTTTGATTTTGGATTTACGTAAGAAGATTTGGGAGCTAAAGGCAGAGGCCAATGTTACGACAAATGAAGAACATCTGAAGGAGGAGGAAGAGATTATGCCACAGATTGAAGAAATGGCCAGGGTTCCAACAAAGATGATGGAAGATTTTGTTCCTTTGAGAAAGAAATGTGCTTTCTATTCTTCTTTTACCTATTTTGTACTTACCTTAGTTCTTGGCATGTTCGTTGGCAAGTTGCTTAGTTCATCACAGTAGATTCAAGTATTAATTTATGATGTATCGGACTGAAATTTATCACTTTTGTACAACTATTGTTAAACTAAATGCAAGGCGATTATCCAGGTCTTCAATTTATTGAAATGTAAATGCTAGTACATCCAAGTATCAATTGATGTGTCGGACTGAAATCTATCACTATTGTACAACTATTGTTGAACTAAATGCAAGGTGATTAACTAGGTGTTCAATTTATTAAACTATAAATGATAGTAGATCCAAGTATCAATTGATGTGTTGGAGGCATCCTACTTCCCTGGACACTAGGCCCTGGTACAGGGGCAACCAATTTATTGAACTATGTATATACACTCCTATGGTCCTACCACACCCTCCCATCCATTCCCTACTCTACTCCCTTGCTCTGCTTCACCCTGCTAGTGTCGGACAAAAGGTAGCCTCTCGCGTGCTCACTGCTCCTTCACCTCCAACCTCGCCGGCGCACAAATCTTCAGCGCGCCGTCCCTGCTTCTCTGCTCCATCCGAATCTAAGGTAACTACACTGAATTTGCTCTTTCACCAAATTCTATATTCCTTTGTATTGCTCTCTCATGCTCTCTGCTCCTTCACCTCCAACCTAGCTATAGTAATTTTGTTGGATCTGCAGATGAAAATGCATCTTCTCATTTTGGAGTTTGTGACCTTGTTTATCCGTGGAGTGTAGCTTGTGAGCCTTATTGTCCTTAGTATTGGTTCACCAAATCAGTGCTTTGTGAACAAAGTCGATGAACTAAATGAAAGTGCACCAATGGATGTGGACAGGGTTGTAGTGGTCAAGGCTCAGGATGACATAAAGATTGACAATGATCCCATCGAGGTCAATAATGATCTGAAGGATATTAAGGAGATTCACAATGATCCCATGGAGGTTGACTAGGATCTGCATGGAGAATGATTAATTATGCAACCAATGATGTACATATGAAGGCCTTTTAACTTTTGCATAGTGTCGGCCTAATTAGTATCTACATTTTAGCTTTCGGCATGCTTGTTAGCCTGGTAGTGTCCACCTACTTATTCGGTATGAATGTATGGAACTCAAGTTGGATTCCTTTCAATCTAAGAGTATTGCCATTGTGCTTTCCTTATGTTTTCTAAGTGCGTAGTTTGGCTTTCTTTTAGTGTAAATCTGTGTGCCTTATTATTTACCATCGAACTCAAGTTGGCTTCATTTCAATCTGAGTACTGGAATTATGCTTTTCTTAGTTTTCTAAGTGTGCAGTTTTGCTTTGTTTCAATGCCAACGTTAAGATTGTGTGCCTTAGTGTTCATCACCATATCATACGGTGGTCTCCAGGTGGTAATAGGACCCAGCCGCTGGTGATGGTACTGTGCATTCACCGCCGCTTAGTTGCAAAATTTGCAATCCCACGCATGAACCCTCCCACGTGGAACTCATGAAAGTTCAATTCCCACATGGCGTAAAAGTTACGCAGAGAGCAAGCAACCCCTGCCCCAACATCACTCGTAACCCTTCCCCTCCACCGCTACCGTCCCCTCCGCCTAGCTTTTCTTGTCCTCAGTGCTGCTGTTCATCATCACCACTACTCAGCTCTTGCTCCGTGCCGGTGCACATCGCTGGCTTCCCCGCATAGATCCACCAGCACACGAACTGCTGCTGTCACCGGCACTGCCACTCGTGCTCACCACCATGAGATCCAAAGGCAAGTGTACTAAGGTCTTACTTACATCGCCTTCCCTTCTCCTCGAAACTCATCTCCTTACTAATGTTTATTGATGCAATTCCACGGCAGGGTGGCCTCATCTCTTCGTCTAGTGGTGTCTTCCAGATGAAGGATGCCCACAACATGAGGAACACAGTGGATAGCCTCTCAGATGATGTACTTCCCAACATCTTCAGCTACCACCCCGCCCGGTCCTTGTGCTATTGGAAGTGTGTCTGTTGCTCCTAGAGGCGCATCATCTCTGACTCCTATCAACATAAGAAGCTTTCATAGACTGTCATCTTCTTCTTCTATGGTAGCTTGTGGAAGGGCATTCCCCACTTCACCAGCATCACCGGTGAACAACCCTCCTTGTCCTTCTTGCCCTTCCCCCTTAAAAAAGTCCTAGTCTCAGATTGTTGCAGCGGCCTCATCCTTTGCTAGTGTGCTAGGACTGATGGATTAGGTCGCTATATTGTCTACAATCCAGCGACCGACAAATGACATGTACTACCGCATAACATCCATTCTGTTGGTCAGGCTTGCTTAGGTTTGGAACCAACATCCTCACACTTCCATGTGATTGAATTTGTTGAGGTGGAGGGTGCGTGCATAGGTGTGGAGATCTACTCATCTAAAACTGTAGTATGAATATTTAAGGAATCTAAATGGGGCGAGGGTAGTATTATTCTACGTTCAAAATCGAGAAGTGTTTTTCTTAATGGTTTTATGCACATGGTTGAATACTCTACGATAGTTGCTGTGGATATGGAGGAAAAGACATGGAGGACAATTCATAAACCTGGTGGTGCTGAAATGTTCATCCATCAAGCTCAGGGTCACCTGTGTGTGTGTTGTGCTTATTTTTGCAGTAGGTCTTGGCTTTTAATGTGGATACTTGAAGACTATGGTACTGATAACTGGAATTTGAAGCATGTTGTGGACACAGAGGAACTATTTGGACGTATGAATATTAAAGTTGGTTCTAAGCTTTGTGATGAGGAGTATAGAGTGATTATAGTTCACCTAGAATGGAATTTCATTTTCCTTGTTGGAAAGGATAGAACATTGATTACATATGACATGGACCGCAGAAAGGTTCATGTCATCCATGCCCATGTCATCCACTTTTGTAGATCAAGAGGGCATTTCTATATGAACATGCCTTACTATCTTCCTTATGTTCCCTTGTTCATGGAGTCATTAGCAGAGCGGTAAAGGTGTATTTCCTGTATTTCATCATCACAACAGTCTTTGTTCAGGTAGGCAGTTGTTTTCATTCTATGTATATATAGGCCAATTTTGGCTAATTCTGCTGCTTTGTTCAGGTTGTGGATAAAAGATGAATAAGAGGGGGGGTTCCATGGTGCATTGGCTACCAATCCGAAGGATGCACTAATTATATTCATTTTGCCTTGCAAGCAGGAGTGCCACATATAAGGAGCACAACTATGTCATCCGTTATGTAAGTCTATATAGATCAGTACCTTTAGTATGCTCTATGTACCGCTTGTGTTAGGACATCAGTTGAGAAAGATGTTATGGTAGCGTCCATTGTTATTGTAAAAAGTACTCTTGTTTGTGAACATGATTTATGGATGTAATAATTATGTATTTGTATGCTTTGTGTTCATCAAGCTACTAAAGGCCTAGCTGAATTAGTAACTATTGTGAAACAAGATGAAATTATGTCACCGTCGCTATAGGTATGATGCAGCAGGTATCAAAAGTATATCAGCGCCGAATCCTTTAGTAACCCAACACCGACTAAATGATCATCAAAGGTAAATCGTGGTGCAAGGCGACGGTGACCATGACCTTTGTACTGGCGGATCACACGCTGAAGCGACGGTGGTGTTAATCTCTATAGGCGTCTCGGCCGTCGAACCAATAGTGAACCCGCACCATTGATAATTGGGTCAACGTACAAGGCGATGGTGCTGGTGACCACTACACAGGTGGTTCTTGTGCCCATATGACGGTTTTGATAGCCTCGACACAGTCGGATCATTTTGCCAATGCGGCGGTGTTAGTGTAAATCTACAGCCAGGTCGTGCTCCAATGCGACTGAAGTAAGGACCTAATCACAAATGGGTAATAAGCCAATCGGCAGTGTTAGTGTACACTGCAGTCGGTCCTAGATGGTGATGGTGAAGGCTATGACCATCACTATCGATAGCTCACTGTCGAGGCCGAAATTGGACTGCGATGTGGGTTACGACGCGGCTACGAAAGGTGCGAGTGTAGTAGTGTTCCTTCCTTTTTCAATACATGAGCCTTCATGTGCTCATCATTTTTTTTTCTTTTTGTACATTGGACCTTTTCATGTGTCCATTTTTTTCTTTACATGTGTCCATATATTTTTTATCATAAACTTTATGCATAGCCCATGTTTCCTCTTCTAAACCACATATTTAGAGAGAGATCATTATCTTTTTAGAACATGGAGTATTTCCCTAGCCAACATATTTTTGTCTACTCCTAGGGTAGGAGCAGAATTTTTAGTGGATCTAGATGAAAGTATGTTTTTGCGTACTCCTAGTGTAGGAGTAACATGTGTATATCGAGTGTACGTGATCTTGATATTGGGAGCATGATAAATCTCTCAATAAGGGTCAACAAGACTTGACCAAATTCAATACAATAACAAGCAACATATGTGGAATGCCTTGAAACTTGCAAAAGGTCATATTTAGCTTTGGTAGAAATTGCTCACCAATTGAGGAGTATGTGATACTATGGTTCTATATTTTTATCAAAACAAATTCTTCAAGTACTTTGAATAGAAATGGTTGGATTTCTAAGTCAGAACTATATCACACTTCACAACAACTTAGTCAACACGATTGTCCTATTAGAATATTTTCCCACAAGCATAAGTGTATGTATATATGGAACAAAATTTATGCAAGCTTCTATCTTAAAGATGTTATGAACATGTCACTTAACAAAATTTGAAGTGTGGTGCATAGGGGCATTATTTATTGGGAGGAGATAGCAGGGATAAATTGAGTTTAATTTTAGTGATCAAGATTTATGTTTGTTCAAACTCAAAGTTAGAGGGAGTTGAGGGTTGTGTTGCACAAACCATTGTTGAAGAAAGAGATACAGGGAGTCAGAGATGGTTTGGCTAGACTAAACATTCATCCAATCCTCTCTGGAGCCATCTGTTATGTCCTTCTGCATGATGGATCATTCGGGTTTGTGCAGCGTGTTGGTGGGAGATCTCAAATGTGAGTGTGTCGTTCTTGAGAGATCTCCCCCACACTTGTTCTTGTACCTGTTTATTAAAACAAAAAGAAACAAATGTGGAAACAAACAAAGGCTCTGCCGGTTCGAACACCGAGGAGCCTAAATTATTTTATTCATTATTTTTTTTATTTTTTTTTATTTTTAAAGTGTTCATCTAACTTTTTATTTTTTAGTTTAACTCAAGCAAGGCAAAAGTAAAGATTGCAAAATAAACATAGCCTTGATTCATCTCCATGTTAGATTACTTCCATTACTTATAAAAATAATGGCTCAAAGTTCATTAAACAGAATTCAACACCATGTTAAATTTTGATTAAGGAAGACTATTTTAACCTAAGCACCATGCTTAATTTAAAAGGACCTATGGATGTAGCATATGAATACATCCAAACTAGAGCATATGACATAAATAATGGAAGTATGAACTTGTATGAGCAAAATCATATGCAGATAAACATGAGTTAAAGGAGTTGGTGAACATTTTTTAATAATCATTATATATATATTATGGTGAGGTAGAGCTAACATCATCATTTTTTACAGCAAGATGATCATTGGTGTGTATGGAACTTGGGAGTCTCACCATCCTCCCAACACTTGGACTTTTGTGTGAAAGTCAAGTGTGCAGGATCGAGGTCTCCTTTTTGAGCGTATTCCATCACCAAAGATCATCAAGGCATGTAGTCGATGCAGCTCCCATGTTTTTAGGCATCGTATGTCCTTGTTCTTCTTGATCTTAACCTAAAAGGGTTAGCACACAAGAATACCCAAAGGTGCATACTAACTTGATAACAAGTTCTTGCTTTTTATTAATAAGAAAGTTGTTGTTTGTTTTTTAATAATCCCCCTTTTTTATGATAATCATTATATATGCTTTTTATGATAATCCGGGGTATCTCCCGGCAGTGCTTTGTTTATGGTCATAAGCTTGACCTTGGGAACTGTGGGGGATCTAACCCTAGGTACCCATGGCTATGCACATGGGCCGCACCAACAGGGATGGTCTAGCCCACAGGACGAAGGCTTACGGTGCACGGCACAGCTCGGTGAATGTCGCAAGGCATCTCGGCGGCATCCTGAAGATCGCATATAATCTATTAGGATATGTATGATTCCATGTATAGATTATCTCTTACGCGATCAGACTCTGACTTGATTGGCATGTAACCCTACCCCTAGGCTATATAAGGCGGGTAGGGGACTCCCTCAAAACACATGCAATCATATACGATAGCCAATATAAACCGACAGGACATAGGATTAGGTTATTATGTCAAGCTAACGGCCTAAACATGTACCTCTCCGATCAATCTACCATCTTGAGTAGCCCCCTCGGTGGACTGCTGAGCATCTTTTGTCAATAGTTGGTGCGCCAGGTAGGGATGTGCGCTTGATCCCATGGCGAGCCAGATGGTAGATTTTCCAAGCTCTCCGTTCACTCCTAGGTCCGGCCAATCCTTCATGGTCAGATCTGTCACCTAGGTCATCAACACCAACGGCGACGAGGACATCGCCCAGCCGGTGCAGGTCAACCCTGCGCCGATTGCGTCTATGTCTACGCCAATAGATCTGATCTCGGGAACTTCCTAGGGTTGCCTTCCTCTCTAGCAACTCGACCACCGCTGCCATGCTGCTAGAGGAAGCCCATCCAGTAGGATGATCTGATCTCCTCCATAGATTGGGTTGATGAAAAGCTAGCCAAGTGCTTGTCACTCATAGAGTCGGTCATGTATCAGACTCCTCACGATGATGAGTCTCTGCCGCTCTAGCACTTCATGATGGTTTGCACCAAGCATCCCACTCAATTGTGCTGCCCGAGGCGGCATGATACAGATCTGATCATCACGGTGACTCCAACGGGGCGCATGGTGCAATGCTACCCTCTCTCTAGATCCGGTCCGCCTAGGGCCGAGCAAGAAGCTCTAGCGTAGGATTCCATGGCTGCCCAGCACTATGGGCTACCCAACGTGGCTGCAGTCTATCAAGACACCTTGCATGAACTTTATGCTGACCAGATCAACCATGTTTACCCGCTCTCCTAGCTAGATCTGCCTATCACCGACCAGTTCGCTCTAGCGATCAACATGGTGCAGATCTGGTAGCTCGACGAAGACTCCATACTCCCCATCTTAGAGGAGGATCCAAGGGCTGAATCTAAGGGCTACACTAAGACCATCACCGAGACCATCACGGACATCCTCACTGAGACCCCATCGCCACCCAGGTGTTTCCTTAGAGAACTTTTCTTGGTCAGCTGTGATAGCCCCCCTCGAGACAGGGAAACCGATTCCCAGTTCGTTGCTTGGGAACACAAGAACATCGACCGCGTCAAATGTCATGCAGCAGATGGTGCCACCATAGCGGCAGGAGGTGACACCGACCAACAGGGCGTCTGCTGTATCACCCACAACCTTGACAATGAGTTCCTACAAGACAATGGGCACCAAGTCTAGCCGACGCCGAGCGCCTATGTCGTGGTGGCCATGAACGAGCTCTGCAGGCTCCAACAAACCCCTAAGATCACCAAAGCCACTACCATGCTTAAGGCAGTGGTGGTCTAGGTCCTCGAAATCCATGAGAATCAAGCTCCATCTCACTCCACCAGGTCCAACCGGTCTAGGAGGTCATGGCGGTCTCACTCTAACCATCCAGGTGGCAGTCGTTTCTAGGCTAGCGGCTCGTATCTCTAGAGGGTGTCACGAGGCAACCAACTTGTCAACCCTAGGCAGCCGCCATGCTATGCTAACCCCCAAACATCAATTAGGAAGTCAACCAACCCCATGGTGGAGATGTTCGGAGCCACCTTAACTGACTCCAAGACGTTCGTCGTCTTATTGATAGAAACCACAACTCGCGCCATGAGGGTGAAATCCTCCACCAGTAGGAGTATGACCAAGAGTGGGGTGACCCTAAGGCCACCCTTCAACTGCTTGAGCCAGCTAACTCAGGCAACGCCGCTTGGCCCACAGTCCGACCTGCTACCGGTACTATCGCCCCACAAGCTACAGGAGCCATAGCTCCACAAGCCATCATTGATGACACCATCGTCACTGATGGCCTATGAGCTTTCATGATGAGGCTCCATGCCGTATAATGCCCGCCAACTTCAAGATCTATGGAGTCCAGCCATATGATGGCCATGCCAACCTTAAGCAGTGGCTGACGAGTTACGCCATCGCCGTGAAAGCCAGCGGCGACAACCCTGATGTTATGGTGAATTACCTACTAGTTATGCTCCAACCTACTGCAATGAATTTGCTCACTAGCCTTCAGCTAGATATCATCGACTCTTGGGAATTACAAGGCAACCTATGAGCGGCCTGCCATGAAGCATGACCTAGCAAGGGTCTATCAAAGGAAAGGAGAGCTCCTTCAGAGCTACATCTAGCATTTCTTAGAAGTAAGGAACCAGATTACTAACATCCTCGAGGCCAAGGTAATCACCTGCTTTGTCCAAGGGCTCTATCATCATGATGAGCTCCGAAGGAAGTTCAATTGGAAGCCACCGACATTGATCGATGAGATGTTTTAGACGGCCAACTAGTACGCCGATGCAGAAGCTGAACAGCGCCACAAGGAAGAAGTCAGCTGGGCTCCTTGGACCGATCGCCCAGCACGCTGCGATGATGATAGTCATGAGGACAAATGCCCTGACGACCATGACTACCGTCACCATGATCACGAACATCGATTCGACGATCTCGACTGCCATGACAAGCCAGAAGATTCTAGGCAAGGGTAATTGCGATGTCGCCGACCAGACAATTTCATTGCTTCCATTGAGTAGCTTTGTGCCAAGCGCAATTATAGTGTGCAGTTCAACAAGATGCTCGACGGTCCGTGCCTGGCTCGTAAGGGCGCGAAGCACACCATGAGGGAGTGCATGGGCCTTTCCAAGGCCCTACTCAATGAGTAGAACAAGAAGCATGATGACCGCAATGATGATACGGGCAAGGATCGTGAGCCCCTAGGGATGCGGGCAACGCTTTTCAAGAACCCAACAAGACCATCCATACAATCTTTGGGGGCCAAGCAGCCATCGAGATGCACGACCAGAAGTTCACAGGATGACGGATCCTGGCCATCAAAGCTACTAGCACCATCGCTGATCCTAGGTACCTTCCCTAGTCGGATCAACCCATCACCTTCACCAAGGATGACCAGTGGGTGGAGATTCCTTACTCCGAACGCTTCCTACTCATTCTGGATGCCATCATTTAGAAGGTCCGCTTCACAAAGGTTCTCATCGATGGGGAAGTGCCCTCAATATCCTCTTTGCCAGCGCCCTAAAGGAGTTTGGTCTCTCCAAGCAAGACCTCACCGCCAAAGATTCCCCATTCTAGGGGATTGTCCCGGGCAGGGCATCTCAGCCTCTCGGTGAGATTACGCTGCCTATGCAGTTTGGCACCTCTGACATGTTTCGTATTAAGTACATCACCTTCCTAGTCACCAACTTCGATACCGCCTAGCATGCCATTCTTGGTCGAATGGTGTTCACCAAGTTCATGGCCATACCACACTATTCCTATCTAGTGCTGAAGATGGTGACGCCTGGAGGAGTTCTTTCTCTATAGGCCAACCTCGCCATCACCTACGATTGCAAGGAGAGCCTCGCCCTCGTCGAGGCCTTCGACCTCTCCACTTGCATGGAGGCTTTCCTCGCTGAATCCAAGAAGGTGCCCAAAGAAGCTTAGGAGATCCCAATGATGGAGGCGCCCCAAAAAGCAACTAAGGCCAAGGACACCATGGAAGTGAGCCTTGGCCTTGCTGATCCGGCCAAGACAGTGAAGATCGAGCCCCACTTGGACCCCAAATAGGAAGACACGCTCATCAGCTTCCTGCGTATCAGCGTGGAGGTTTTTGCATGGAAACTTGTTGACATGCCTAGGGTACCAAGGGAGTTGATCAAGCACTCCTTACACGTCTCGCCGACTGCCAAGCCAATCAAGCAGCCGCTCCGATGATTTGCGCAAGACAAAAAGGAGGCTACTAGGGTAGAATTGAACTAGCTTCTAGCAGTTGGATTTATCAAAGAGGTGTATCATCCCGAGTGGCTGGCTAACCTAGTGCTCATTCAAAAGAATAATGGAGAATGTGCATTGATGACACCGATCTCAACAAACATTGTCCTAAAGACCCATTCGACAACCCTCGCATCGATGAGGTTGTAGATTCCACCGCCGGATGCAAATTGCTTTCCTTTCTAGACTGCTATTCTAGTTATCACCAGATCTCCTTAAAGGAGGAGGACGAGATCAAAACGTCCTTCATCATGCCATTTGGCACCTACTGTTACACCACCATGTTCTTCGGACTCAAAAATGCTGGTGCGACGTATCAGAGGCCATCCAACAATGATTTAAAGATCAAATAGGCCACAATGTTGAGGCCTACATCGATGATGTAGTAGTTAAGTAGAAAACCACCGATAACCTCATCATTGACCTTGAGCAAATGTTCAAAGCCCTCAAGGTATACCGATGGAAACTAAATCTCACCAAGTGTATATTCGGTGTCCCATCCAGTATTCTTTTGGGCTACATCATTAGCACTCTGGGGATCGAGGCAAACCCAGAGAAAGTCTCGCCCGTCACCAAAATGTAGCAGCCAACCTGTGTCAAAGATGTCCAAAAGCTTACGAGATGCATGGCGTCCCTGAGCTGCTTCATATTGTGATTGGGTGAGAAAGGTCTCCCCTTCTTCAAGCTGCTAAAGGCTAATGAGTGTTTTGAGTGGATGGAAGAGGCTGACAAGGCCTTTGCCGAGATCAAATAGTTCCTGACTTTGCCTCCAATTATGACCGCACCCCAATCCAGATAGATTTAACTGATTTACATCGCCGTGACCTCCCGGGATGTCAGCATGGCTATCATTGTCGAGTGCGAGGAGGCTAGGCATGTGTACAAGGTCCAGCGACCTATTTACTTCACTAGCGAGGTCCTAAATGAGTCTAGGACTTGGTATCCCTAGGTCCAGAAGCTTCTGTACATGGTCCTAATTAGATCCCGCAAGCTCTGCCATTACTTCGAGTATTACAAGATCAACGTAGTCACCGAATTCCCTCTCGATGACATTCTCCACAACAAAGAAGTCAGTGGGCGCATCATCAAATGGGCGGTCGAGCTCAGCACCTACTCCATAGAGTTTAGGAGCCGGCTGACCATCAAGTCACAAGTTCTGGTAGATTTTATCACCGAATGGACTGAGATCCAAGAGCCTATCCCAGCCGATCACCCTGAGCATTGGAAGATGTATTTTGATGGGGCTCTCAACATTGAAGGTGTCGGGGCACATGTACTATTCATTACTCCGTCCAAGGACAAGCTCTGCTATGTACTCTGGATCTACTTTCTGGCCTCCAACAATGCCGCCGAATACGAAGCATGCCTCCATGGCCTTCGTATCACTGTTGAGCTCGGCGTAAAATGTCTCATGGTTTTTGGAGACTCCACCTTGGTCATCAACCAGATTAACATGTACTGGTCCTACACCAGCAAAAAAATTGGAAGGCAAATTTTACGGCATTGAGTTTCATCATGTCGTTCGGGACCTCCAAGCAGTTCATCAAGTATTTCACCGTAGCTGAGGTCCCAAGCGATAGAAATGAGATGGAACATCTCATTCATCATAGCAAGATCTATGTATTAGTCAATGACAAGCTCATATGGAAGAACGCCAAGGAAGAGTTGGTGCAGAAGTGCATCACCCAAGAGGAGGGAGAAAAAATACTGCTCGAGATCCATGCCGGCTGATGTAGCAATCATGACGCCTCCAGAAATTTGGTCGGCAAGGCTTTCTAAGCTTGTTTTTACTGGCCATCCGCCATAGCAGACGTTGAGGCACTCGTTCGATGCTGTGAAGGCTGCCAATTTTTCGCCAAGCAAATACATGTGCCAGCAACAAGCCCTTTAGACCATCCCCGCATCTTAGCCCTTCGCATGCTGGGGACTGGACATCATCGGACCTTTCAAGCCAGCTTCGGGAGGTTTCAAATATGTATAAGTCACCATTGACAAATTCTCCATGTGAATTGAGTACAAACCCCTTGTCACCGCAACCATGAAGAAGGTAGCCAAGCTGTTTGAGGACATCATGCATCGCTTCAGCCTACCAAATAGCATCATAACCGATCTAGGCTCTACTTTCACCGGCAATAACTTCTGGGATTTCTGTGAGGGCTGGTGCATCTCTGTCAAATACGTCTCGGTTGCCCACCCTAGAGCCAATGGCCAGGTCAAACGGGCAAATAACATGATCTTAGATGCCCTAAAGAAGAGACTGTACAAAAAAGACCCGGGTAGATGGCTGAAGGAGTTGCTAGCCGTCGTTTGGGGACTCTAGACTCAGACTAGTCATAACACCGGTGTCTCCCTATACTACTTGGTGTATGGCTCGGAGGCCGTCCTAACAACCGACATTGCCTTTCGAGCACCGTGGGTTGAGAATTTCAATGAAGAACAGTCAGTTATCGCTCGCCAGGAAGATATTGATCGTTGGGAAGAAAAATGCCTGGTTACATGTGTTTGCATGGCTAAGTATTTAGAAGGCATGTGGCGATATTACAATCACAACATCCATCAGCGCTTCTTCATGGTTGGCTACCTAGTTCTCTGTCAAAAGCAGAAGACCGATGGCTTGCACAAGCTATAATCGCATTGGGAAGGGTCGTTCATCATCAAGGAAGTCACCCGGCTAGGTCTTATTGGCTCTGTGACTCTGAGGGGATCGACGTCCCGAACTCTTGGCACATCGATCTCCTTAGGCATTTCTACCTTTGAAACAAAGATACGTATTTCTCCATTTTTGATGATTCAATAAAGATTCGCCAGCTATGTTCTCCAATTGTGTTCTCCATTATTTTCGCCGCTATAGCTTCTCCACATTTTCTCTAGTTTTTCATAGTATTTCTCCAAACATTAACTCTCCAGTTGCTCTCCATAATTTTAACAAATCCACAACGCGTTATTCGCTGACTCTCCATGAGTATAATCGCCAATAAATGCTCCACTGTGCCCGCCGGCCAGCTACGTTTTTACCTACGCCATCTAGAAGCAGCCCTAGTCTTGACTTCCTCCTACATGTGCATGAGCCATGCTCTGTGCTATGGACAGTCAGCGGCGGTTCCCTGGTGATGCTCTCTTCTCTTACGCGTATACGGGTGCTAGCCACTCTACACTATAGAGCTTGGGGGCTAGTCAAGGCTGGTGACGTGATACAAAACTAGCTGGAGAGCATATAAATCATATCTAACATATGAACTAAGAATAACTCCGAAACCAACATTCAGTGTTCAACAAAAGTCGCTAAGACATTATACGTAACATTCAAACATAAGTTTTTCTCCTAATCTACTGGGCATTTTCTGGTATTTCGCCGAACAAGTCAACATCGCTGGCAAGCTTCATCGTTGCCTCCTCCGCCTCATCCTCCAACTTTGTGATCTTCGCCACACTTGTTCTGTAGGCATAACCGATCATTATCACTTTGGGTTTTATCGAAGGATAATGTGACCGTAGCACCACGAGTGCGTGGATCACAGCTCCTTGAGCGGCGTTGTGTGTGAACTCCTTGAAGTCCGTCCAGGCCCTCTAGCATCGATCTAAGATGGCCCGAGGGGCACGTCACTGGGCAGCCATGATGATCCCTCAGGTGGTACGAAGCTGACGCAGTCAAGCACGGGTTTGATCCCTGCTATCACTACCTCTAGCTTATCCTCCCGGGACTTCACCTGGTCTCCAAAGACCTTGAATTACGCTTGGGCATTGTACCAATACTCTACAACAAGACATTGACATGTTAGTGCACGTTCCTAGCACTACAAGAGTGGACTCTATAGAAGATACCTACACCTTCAAGGTCCTTCATGACCCTCTCAGCCTTTTCCTTCTCCTTTTGGAGTTGGGCGACGACCTCATGGGAAAGGGCAAGCTTTGTCTCCAGCTCTACATAAGAAAAGGTGCATAAGCATGTAATGACACTGACCACTCATAGGACAATTGCTGAAGATCTTAACCTTGTGCTGGTTGGCACTGTGGCTCAGTTGTTCGGTTAGCGAATGATTTTTTGCCTCTAGCAGCTGGTGCTCTTTCTCCAACGCTAGGACTTTCACATTCAAGTCCTCCTCTCGATGGCGCATCTAGGTTAGCCTCACCTTGAGGTCCTTCACTGATAACTACAACTCCTTGTTCCCTGCAAGGACCAGAGCCATCTCGTCCAGTTGCCACTGGCATAGCTCGAACATCTTCATCGCTTTCTATAGAAACAATTGGTCAAAAAAAACAACAGGTCCATAGAAGAACACAACAAACAAGATTGCTATCAATTTACCTCAATCTGACCCATCATCAATGGCAGGTTGGCCCTCAACCTCTTCTCTTTTGTGGTCACCTCCTCCTCTTCGAGCATGTCGAATTCATCGCCACGCCGGATAACCGTGCACAAAACTTGAGGAGGTTGGGTAGGCTCCCATGGTATTTCTTCAATTTGTACAGTAGCTATCCTTGGAGGAGACCTCAGATGCTGCTATGCCTGGATAGGACGTCCGAGGCCTACCTCCATTATCGGCAATGCCTTGAGCGCCGCATGCTCCATGGCAACGGGCGGATCCTTTGTTGTGTTTCCCATCGTAGGCCCTATGGTCTTCGCTCCTGCTCCAGCAGGGTACACCGGCACATCTACAGTGGCCCATTAAGCTTCATCACCTAGCACATTGGTGGGGTCACCCTCATCATGTGCCTCACCCCCAGGGGAGGTCGGCCCGGTAGCTGGTGGCTCCTCCACATTGGGGACGACCGGCTCCGCTCCCGCTTGTCCCTCTGTGGCGTCGAGAACTCCAGTGTCTACCATGCGCTGCACGTCATCAGCAGCTGATGAATGCAGCTCTTCAGTGGTCTCCACGCTAAGATAGTGAAACAGATTCGTCATACAACAATACCGATTTAATGAAGAAACACAAAAGAAGTAGCACTTACAACTATGATTCCTGTCGGGCTGTCCTAAAGTGGTGCGCCCGCTCGGAGCCACCCTATTCGGTAGCAAAGACGGCTAGTGTCTCCACCTCCCTCAAACTGGTGGCCTCGGCTATCATCGCTGGGGTCACTTGTGCATGCTTGGGGACCTACCTGGCGGTTCCAGCTGCTATTGCCGGGGTCATCCGAGCAGCCTTAGGACTACGGTTGTCACCCTAGCTGTCGCTGCTCGGGTCATCCGAGCACTCTTAGGGATTGTGGCAGTGGCCTCCCATGCTCGATGCCTCTCCCTCGTCTCTGCTCTGATTGACGCAACTGGGCAGTGTCTCAGTGCTCGGGGGTGGGCGAACCACCGCTTCGTCATCCTCAGATGAGTCCGGCAGAACCATCTGCCATCTTCAGGGCAGCACGGCACCCCAATGGTTATAGGTCCCTCTTCATAGCAAGAGGAGCTAGACATTTTTCTCCTCTTTGGGATGGCTCCTCTTGTGCTGGCCGCTTCCCCTAAAGTTTCTCACGGACATAGGCAATTCGTGCATCTTCATCTCCGTTGCCAGGGCCGTCCGACCCCTCCTCGCTAGTCCCTGAGCTGGACAGATGCTGGGGATTGCTCGACTAGGCATATACAGCCCTCAGCCACTGCTCCAATGGCACCAATGAGAAGTAAACCACCTGGTCCTATCCATGAATCTTCTCGAATGCACATGAATACATTGTCCAAAAGCAAAGATCAAGTACACGTTACAAGCAAACTCTTACCGCTAGGGGAAGGCTCACGACGCTGAATGCCCACTTCTGATCTGGGATGGAAGCACGTCCCGTGAGGTTGAACAGCATCATGATGCACCATATGACTTTGTTCTGGTTGATCTCCTCAGGAACCTCGTGGGTCCCGTCTGCCCCCGCCCCGAAATTCATATCTAGGATGCGCCCTCTCTTTACAGGGCTGGATCTGCCAGAAGGTGAAATTCATCGACACTATGACTCCATCCAGTCTCTTGCGATTTATCAACTTTAGGACTTCCCTCATTTGCTCCATTCCATTGGAATTGGGCCTCTCCGACCACTTGGAGTTGCTCACTGGAACATGATCAACATCACACTGCACATACGAATCCACCTGCCTGATGTAGAACCATCTACAGGCCTAGTACTTCACATTTATGTTCAGTGGGATGGTGATGTATTGACCCACCATCCTATCCTGCACCTGCAGATAGGCATCGCCAACCACCCTAGATTCGGATCCCCCAGATTTTGAGGCAGAAGAAATGGCATAATAGATCGAAATAGGGAACGATTCCCAGATACGACTCATAGAGATTGATAAAAATTGCAACGTGCAATATGGAGTTCGGGGAAAGATTGCACAGCCTAATGCTATAATATGCAATCAGATTGTAGAGAAAAGGATGAACAGGGATGCCAAATCCATGGAAGAAATAATCCTCGAACATGACCAACTCGTCGGTGCGGGGAGTGGGACAGTCCTCACCGGCCGCTGGACGCCATCCCGCCATCGCCCTGTCGAGCAATACGCCATACACCACTAGGATGTTGAGCGTCGCCTCATCGCTGATGGATCGCACCCACTCTTCATCATGGTTGATCTCATGCTCCACCTTCTTCGAGCCCCCACGACCTCTCTTTGGCGCCATTGAGCAGATCTGGGGGCTGGAGATTGGTTTGCGCTTGGAGTTGCTCTAATGGTGAAGCGGTTGTGGATGAAGCAATGCGAGAGTAAGGAAGATGATGATGCATGTGAAGGAATGGGGAGTGCGTCTTAGGGCCACGCCGGACATATCATGGTTTCACCCCAACTTTTTGACTTGTAGGATTTTTGGGAAACCGCGCCCCCCATGTCGCGTTCACCCCTAAAATCTTCACGCACGTTCTTGGGCCGTTAACTGGGCCTAGTGGATTCTACAATTGAAGCTGCGTAGCACGTGAGCAGCCAAGTTCAGATAAGAGCAACGATGCTGATATCTTTGGAATTTCAAGCAAGACTTTTTCTTGACCCTACTACAAGATTTATTCTTCATCTTCTATCAAGATTCGGGGACTAAGTGTGTACACTTCACCTTGCGGTGAATGTACTAATTTTTTGATCACTCGATTTCTCGGTTACGCTGGGACTGGCTGCTTTCCTTGGCAACGCTAGGGACTAGTTGCATTCTTAGCTACACTGGGGATTACCTATTTTTATACAAGACATGTCAATGTGTACACCAGGTCTATTCTACACCTAATCTTAGGCTCAGGGACAAGATTGTGTACACTACACCTCGTGGTCCATGTACTAGTTCTTCATGATGTTTTGGTTACACAAAGATTGTCACTCAGTGCCTCTACTCTGCTTTGGTGATTACATCATCAGTGCAATTGCAACTGGCAACTAAGTGTGTACACTTCACCGACCAAGAATTCTCAAATTTGTCAATGGAGCTCCTTACATCCTATTTGTGAGCCTCATTTGGCTAAGTTCAAGCTTTGCTAGTCAGCTAAACTTCTTAGCAGCTATCCTCATAGGTCGACATGTTAGTTAAACTAATCATGAAGTGATTTCACCGCCCAAGCCACCAGTCAAGCTGGTTGTTTTTCATCTTCACTGCTCAAACAAGCTGATCGACTTCATGACAAACTGCTCGGACTTGATCAAGATGACATCACCAAGCGAATACAAGGTGCTCGGGGACTAGCTATGGGGGGTCGGATCCTAGGTACCCATGGCTATGCACATGGGCCGCACCAATAGGCATGGTCTAGCCCACAAGACAAAGGCTTACGATGCACGGCACAGCTCGACGCACGCCATAAGGCATCTCGATGGCATCCTAAAGATCGTGTAGAATCGATTAGGATATGCCGAATGTATGATTCCATGTATAGATTATCTCTTACCCGATCAGACTCTGACCTAATTAGCATGTAACCCTACCCCCGGGCTATATAAGGCGGGTAGGGGACCCCCTTAAAACACACGAAATCATATACAATAGCCAACACAAACCGACAGGACACATGATTAGGGTATTATATCAAGCTGATGGCCTAAACCTATATAAATCTTGTGTGTTATCACCATCTCGCTCCTGATCTCACTCACGTCTTCAATCAATCTACCATCGTGGGTAGCCCCCTCGGTGCACTGTCGAGCATCTTTTGTTGATAGGAACTTCATCTTGCAGCTATCTATGGTGGTTTAGTTTCCAACTTCACCACCAGGCTTTTATCATTATCATTCAAGCTGCAAGGTAAATACCACAACATATCCATGAGATTTGCAATATTTGTGATAAACATATGCATCCACAACCATTCTTCTAAAAAGTTTGTAGATGAGGAATAAGAGATGGTTGTGGTCCTCGTAGAAGCGTGTGGCACTAAGCATGATCAACTCTAGAGACACCAAGGGTAACCATGAAACACGAGGGGTCTCAAAAGAGAAACCTTCATGCTTGCTAGTGGAATCATTCTTTTTGAGCTCTAGAGTTGGTGGTCTGAGATTGTCCATGGCACAACAGTTTTCGTTCTTAGTAAATATATCATGTAAGGGCAATGTTGAATCTCGACCACTATCAAGATCAATGTTTTGGTGGCCAAAGGGACAAGGTTTTGGTTCGAGCGAAGGTGATAATGGATGTTCTGTTTCACAAGAAAACTCTAGTGAAACAAATGGGGACATGAATTTCATCTCCTCAAATGAGTCATTGTTGAGATGATGCTTTGCCATTGGAAAATCGGAGTGAGTGGTGGAAGCATTTTTCTCAAACTTTTCATTAAGGCTCCCATGGAAAGATTTTTCTTAGAATAGTATTTTGAAAGGGCAGCCTATAAGAAGATCAAAATCGATGATGTCATAGATACAGAAGTCCAAGCAAACCTCGGTTTCATTAGTTTCTATTAGCATGGCCCTAGCAATCCCACAACACTCGAAGATGAGTCCCGAGAGACTTTTGAAGAGTTTATTGGTCAGGACTAGCGACGTGTTATCCAAAAGAGTTTCTGCAAGGAATTTTGACATGATATTATAGCCTCGACCATGAGATTGTGTAGGGCTTCTATAATAGTCCCCCTTAATGAACAAGGCTTGGTTGCAGAAGGTGAAAGAATTTCAATTGCTTCGGAAGAACATTTCACCTCCATTAACCATTCCTTTGTTGGTTCTGCTTTGGTGAAAGTCTCCATTTTGTGTTTTTCATGCCAAGAATGTTTCGAGGTATTGCCATAATCCCTAAATTCGATAGGAAACTTTAAAGGATGGATTAGTGTTTCCTTTGGTGTTCATGGTTTGGGTGAGGGCTCATGAGTCAAATCTAAGGATGCTACTGGTTTGGACTCGACTGATGAGGACTCCTCAATGCTCGAAATAACTTTTGCCTGGAGGGTTCTATTTCTCATGATGGGGAAGTGTAGCTTTCTAGGAAGTTTTTAATGTATTTCACTTGTTCTATCATGGGTTTGTGTGTAAACTGGCCTCCAGCAGTCATATCTAGGCATAGGTCAGCATTTATGTCAATACCCGAACAAAAGAGATGCAACAATACTCCATCGGGTAAAGATAGGTCTAGGCTGGCAAGTATTAACATTGAAAACCTGACCCAGGCTATACCTATAGACTCCTTCTCATGCTGCTCAAAATCGAGGATTGCCCTTGGTAGAGAGTCGATATGGGACATAGGGAAGAATGCAAGGTGAAACTTGTCTTTAAGTTCATCCCAGTCCCCATTCATACTTTCTACGACATGTGTGTACTATTGCTTTGCTTTGCCCGTGAGAGAGAAGGGAAACAATTTCCACTTTAGACTTTCCTATGTCATGCCCAAGATGCTCAGGCATGAGCACATCTCCTCGAACTTGTGCAGGTAATGGCAGGGGTTTTCATTATAATGCCCTGAGAAGGGTTGTGCCCGAACCATGGCTATTAAGCCAGGACGGAGTTCACAACCGGATGAAAAGTTTGGTTTTGGTGGTGGCTCAGAGAACTCGCCCTTTGAAGCGGACCGATATTGGATAGGATTGGTTTTTGTGGTGAATATATTGTGTGTGTGTGTGTGTTTTCATAAAAGAAAAGATACAGATACGAGGACAAACTAGGTTCGAAGAAAATACAGCAACCGTTCCCTGGCAACGGCGCTAGAAATGCTTGTTGGTATTTCTTAACGCATACAGAAAGATTACGCAAGCGCACGGAATTACCGTTGTAGCATTCACCCAAAAGTGTTTAGGGTATTATATTTTCCACAGGGAATGGAGGTACTTCTTCTAGCTAATTCGTCCAAGGACAACACAAGGGGAAAGTTGGAAAGGGTAGAGATGGATTCCTATGGCTTTTGGGTCTATGAGAAGATAAACTATACTTTTACTTGCTTACTTCGGGCACCGGCGTACACCTAGTTTGACAAGCGATACCGGCCTATAGCTCTACATCGAACCCGAACGTGGGGGATTATGAGGGATGGATTGGGCTATCACCACCTACCGCCTACCCCTACACCATGGGTCATGAGGCAAACAAAGGTAACCTCTAGCCTAGACACCACGTCTATGCTATTGATTACTATTCTAGCACTCCTAGGGTTATCCGTCTTTATCAGGGCCCTCTACTAGAGTATCTGCCACAAGGACGAACGACGATCCCACAAACAAGGTAGAATAAAGATTAACTAATCAAAAGGCTTTATAACCAAAAGAACCACAAACACTCACTTAGCGGGAAAACCTGACGAAGTATAGCGCAGGTGTTCGTTGAGGTACAAGATGGGGAGACACCGACAAGTCTGGCTCTTCCCCGAGCTCTCCCTCACATCTCTCCCAACTAACTCTACTAGCTATCTAGGGCCTAAGCCATTGGAATGATGCTCTTGTGTGGTGCTCTTGCTCCTTGAGGTGTGTTTATAGAGGGAGGGGTTGCCCCTATATTTATATAGGGAACTAAGGCGGTGTTGAGGTTATTCTTGGTGCGTTCCGGTCCCCATCGCCTATGCATGCTCCCATGCCACCGCCTATCGAAGGGACGGCCAAGAGGCGCCGGTGGGGGGTTAGCTGTCCCTAGGGGTCGGCCACCCCTGACCTGGCCCCCTCGTCACCGCCTTCGCGTGGTGGGCTGTGTGCTGGTCCTGGGTCGCTCCTTGGTTGGTTTTGCGCCCGGTTGACGTGAGTTGCTGGGCGTTTTCGTTATTCATTTGCGCAAATCAGCATTAGAAAGCGCCTTTCGGTGTATTCTCCCATGTATTTGTATTTATGGCCAGCAAAACAGTGACCTCTAAATACATGTGGAATTTGGTCAATAGTAAATGTATATGTGTTTAAGATTGTTAATTTCTCCTCTTTTTGTGTCTTAATTGACGGTCGGATTTGATCGTTAAGGACCGCCAACCGTCGCATCGTGTAAACTTTCAATAATCGCATCATGTGAACTTCCAGTTCTTCTATCTTAATATATTTAAAGATGCCACAATCTGCTTGCACATCTAAGAAAAAAATAACCCAGATTATCTCTGTGATTGTCCTTTGAAATAGCAAATGGAAATAAGACACCTACATGTTCTGTCTCCTCATCCAGCAATGTGATATTGTGATGATATGTGAGATTGAAAAGGCAGTTAACTCCCTATAATCCAACCACTCGAGCCTAGCTCAACTTGGAGCTGAAGAAAGCAGCAAGATATACGGTATGGAAGTAGATGAAAAATAAAAGGTAAGGGTCTTCTTTTTTTAATAAAGACGAATATCTCATGTCCGATATAGTATCTACCAGGGGTCATCTTTGGTTCCACATTTAGTGCGCTTTTATTATATTCATTTATGTGACACGTGGCATCTGCTTCCACCGAATGGCCAATATCAAAAGGGCTAGGGAGCGGCGAGAAACACAAAACATGAGAACTCAGCGAGCTTCTGGCTCCTCCCCAATGTGGCTCTGAGGCAGCTTCTTGCTTAAACGCCACGAGATTATTTGATCCTCGAAACCAAAGATGGCCAAACGCAGATAGAAAATGTGGGAAAGGAAAAAGAGATTCCAAGGGAAGAATAAGAAGTTAGAGTTAATGAAATATGGGATTCTATATTATAGAATTATTAGCAATTTTATCATTTATACTATAAATCAAATCTAACTTATTACAAAATTGAGAGTTCAAAACGATCACCAAAATATATTCTTATAATTAATTAAGAGGTTTTTGGCAACACCGGATAGCCTTATTAGAACCATATTACAGTGGAACTATGTAACATTTTCATCAAGGAGTTGTTCATGGTGCTATATCTTCTACACCGCACAAGCGTTACGAAAGGAAAATCCAAACCTTTCGAGGGTGGGGATGGAGGGGGATGGGGAGGAAGTAACTGAAAGCATGTGGCAAGAAGAGCAGCAGGTGTGCGCAAGATTTATGGTGATTGTGCAACCAGCTACCTGACGAGATCCTAACATACAAGTACGTAAGCCTCGGGTCCAATAGTTCCTGAACAAAGAAGACCCTCCGACCGACCCTTTCAGGATTGCCTAGGGGCTCGGAGGCTATGCCCATCGAGCACGCTCATGTGCACCCTCTAGCAAAGAGAGCTAGCCGAGCCTGACTCGACCGCAGCTTTCGCCTAGGGCTTGGGGGCTATGCCCATCAAGCACGCTCACGTGCACCCTCTGGCAAAGAGATCTGGCCGAGCCTGACTCGACCAGAGCTTCTGATCTATGGCACCTCCGGGCCCAGCCCTTGGTTCCTGCCCGGCTAATAATGCCAGCTAATGTCCGCCACAAGAAGACAAGCCCCGAGCTACCAATGCCCAGGGTCTCCATAGCGCCGCTCCCTAGGCATGTCCCTGCCAACTGCTCCTCTGGCAAAGTCACATTTGGAATGTGACACAAGAAGACAAAGCTTCCCACAACCACCGGGGCTCGGGGGCTTCCGGACCAGCGCGTCAGCCCTTGGAGTCAACCTCCTTCACCACCAAGAAGACTTCAGAAGGTCTCACCCAGGGAGGCTAGTCTAAGCCGACACGGTCTGACATGTAGAGTGTCAGAACTGAGAAGCCGGACGATGCCTAGGCTTCTTCGGCTCCAAGACACCTCGACGGTCCACGGCGCACTGCTGCAAGACCCTCTTGGACTCCAACGCACGTAGACCATAGACTAGAACTCCCAAACCACCATGTACCCAACCTATGTCATTATATAAGGGATAAGGTCGAACCTAGGAGGGGAAGGATCCCAATTCGGTCACCAGGCACTCCATTCCATTCCATCCACCTTTGGTCTGCACCGAGAGCAAGGCAATCCGGAGAGGGGCATCGAGAGCCCCTCCTCCACCGGATCTTGTCGTCTCCTTCCTCTCCGACAAGGGGGAGACTCCATCGGCTAACCCCCCTACCAAATCTTATTCCTTTACACTCTGTTCTAAGGCTATCTCCAACATGAGACCCATTGTGGAACCCAAACCCAAAATGGGTCTGCAACACAATAGTGATAGCTTCTAACAGAGTACCTATATGGAAGACCCATTTTGGGTGCCAGGAGAGGCATAACCCAAATCTGAGTATCCTCTCTCCTAGACACCCATTTGTAGAAAGGGTTATCTTTTGGGTCTTGTTGTTGGAGAAGACCAAAAATAGGCATTGAACCCTTTGCCTGTAGCGCTACACAAAGGACGAATGTGTTGTATTTTGGGTCACAATTGTTGGAGATAGTCTAACCCCCCAGATTTTGGGTGCTCTTGAGTATAAGGATCATCAGCTGCTAGACGTAGGGACCGAATTGGCCCAAACCAGGATAAACCATTGCGTCTTCTCTACATGATTCTTGTATTCCTGAGTCCACCTGAGCCACAGGAGACCCCATACTCTGACACTGACTCTAACAACATGCTTGCTGTGGTTTCAACTTCGCGACAGCTGGCACACTAGGTAGGGAGCAACGTCAAGTGTGATTCTAGCTCTATAGTGGCCACCCTAGATGGCAGTGTCTGCTTTCCCAGCGAGTTCTCTAGTCGTGGCCGGCACCTTCACTCTAGGCTAGGTCCTCATCTTTGCGAGCCTGGCCTACATTGTCGACTGCTACGGCGAGCTTCATCCACTCCACTGGGCTGTGCTCGTGGGCATCGTGCCCCCGACACCGCCTCCTCCGCCAGAACTCTTGAGAGCAGATCTCGAGGTTCTGGCCTTTCAGATCCAGCGATCTAGGCCCAAACCCCACCATGTCGGACCGTCGCTAAAAGTTATACATGCTGGCCAATGTCCATCACTAGATTGCCACTGGTGAGGTGCTCCCACCGCCAGATCGCTTCTAGTACTAACTACCGGACCTGCCTTTCGTGATATAGAACACAACGACGTCCTTCCAGTTGGAGTTGGAGCACCTCATCAGTCGCGAGGCGCCATGGGGCACCATACTCTTTGACGCAGTGGGGACCGATGTCCCCTCATTCTACGCCTTCCTCAAGATTCTCTCGGGGAATGGCCCTGAGTATGACTCTGATGACATCGACTACAATGACCCTTCGCGCAAGTGCTACCACATCAATGGCGAGGCTCAACCTAAGGAGGCATCTGGGCTCATGCCACCAGACAAGAGTCCCTATAGCCGTGTGGCCTACCATCAGGAGAAGGCAGATCACTTACGTGATCGACAGGTGGACTTGGAGGCCATCGAGGCAGAGCTCGAGCCTCAAAGGTAGGACTTTGTGTGGTAGCAAACCGCACACCCTCTCAGCGACGACAACAATGCCCACACTGGGGCTCCCAGTGGCCTCTACTTTCCCTGCATGACATACCACATGGCGGCCACCGCTTGCCGCCTGGAAGACATCTCTAACACACCAGACCTAAAGACAAACGAGCGGCTGAACGAGGTGAAGCGGCTCCTCCGCATCGCCCTTGAGCAGTGGGCCAAGAGTTCAGCCTCTTGGCGTCATGCCGCGCTCTCCAGGTCATTCTAGATGATGACCACTGCCATTGGGGGCGTGCTCTGACGCTCACACCCCACAAGTGGTAGGGAGCAGCGGTGACACCTCCAACAACAGCTCTGACCAACCGTGGACCTAGGGCACTAAGCCTCAGTAGGAGCAAAGGCACGACCTTTCTCCTTGGTGTCCTCCTACATGCCACCAGATCAGCGATGGCCGTGGCATCTATGACACCATCGAGGACAGATGCCACACTCAGGTGCAGTCTCGTACCCCTAAGCGATAGGGTGGGGGGGCCACCTTGGATCACTTTGGCTCCCTAGCATTCGGGGCAACCATACGGGTGGCCCCTTACCATAGGTGCTTCCGGTCATTGACGCAAATCTCTAAGTATGACGGTCAGACCAACCTGGACCATTGGCTTGAGGACTACCACCTCACCATGAAGGATGAAAGGTCAAACGATGACTTCGCCATCCAATACCTTCCTCTGTTCTTATCGAGCTCAACTAGAGCTTGGCTCGAGCAGCTTCATCCCGGCAGCATCTGATGCTACGGCGATCTCCATTCGGTCTTCATCGGCCACTTCCATGGTACCTACTCCCACCTGGGGAACTCTTGGGACCTTTGCAACTGTAGGTAGAGGGCCGACGAGTCCCTCTGGGAGTACATTTAGCGCTTCTCCAAGAAGTGCAATGAGCTCCCAAACATCACCGATGCCGACATGATCAACGCCTTCATCTATGGCACATCCTACAAGGCGCTCATCCACGCGCTAGGCCGTGAGAGCCCGTGCATGACATGGGAGCTCCTGGACATCACCACCTAGTACGCTCCCGGTGAGGAGGCCATCCAACCCAACTTTAGTGGGAAAGCCAAGGCCACTGGCCACCTTAGTGGAGGCGATGACGCCGATGATCCTGCCTTGTCCCAGCGATGCCACGACAGGCAAAACAAGGACCGAAAGCGCCATGGGGAGGAGATGGTCACAACGGCCGATCGCGATGCCAGACCTCAGCCCCGAAGGTGCGCTGCATGCCCGGAACACATGAGTCCCCCTACCTGTTCCAAGGGGGGCAAGCAAAGCATCTCCTCAAGGACTGTAGTACCATGAAGGGCTACATCTATAGCACCCTCTAGCCAATAGAGCAAGCCATAGAAGCCTACCTCGAAGGCTGACGACATAGTGGACGATGCCTAGGAGGAACACAATGAGTTCCCCGAGACCAAGCATTGCCTCATGATCTTCGGTGGCTCCCAAGCATATGAATCCCGCCGGCAGCGCCGTATCATTGAGTAGGAGGTGAACACCATCCACACCCTCACTACCCCAACATGGCTCCAGTGGTCCTAGACGGCCATCACCTTTGACCAACAAGATCATCCTAATCGCATCCCCCATCTGGGGAGCTACCCGCTCATGGTCAGCCCAATCGTGGGCACCACAGGACTCACCAAGGTGCTGATGGATGGGGGCAGCGGCCTCAACATACTCTACTCCAGCACCCATGACAAGATGCGCATCCCTTAGAGCATCCTGCGCCCTAGCAAGCCACCGTTCTATGGGATTGTGCCAGGGAAGGAAGTCGTGCCCCTCGGGCGCGTCTGGCTTAATGTCACCTTCGGCTAGCCGGACAACTTCCACAAGGAGCCGCTCACCTTCAAGGTCATCGACTTCCTCGATGTCTACCATGCCCTCCTCGGTCGACCATGCTTCGCCAAGTTCATGGCCATCCCTAACTACACCTACCTAAAGCTTAAGATGCCTAGCCCAAAGTGATGAGTACAGGCCCAATCTTCTGAGAGGTAGCCGGTAAGTTCGATTTGTGGAGATCTCGACGTTGGCGATCCGGCTTCAAATCAGACGCGATTCGAACCCTGCAACCGTTACACCACTGCTCCGTTGGTTATCAACCAAGCACAACTTGATTGACCTCGCCAAGAAGGCTTTTCCTGCAAGCGAATCCAAGAGCACAAGCAAGAAGGTAAAACACGCAATCTGATATTGCAAATATGAATGACGCGAATATCAATAGAGGGTTCTAGAACTCGGTTCCAAAGGACTAATCGACACAGTGGAGGAGATCAAGAACGGGGGCCCTGGATCACTGTAATAGGATTTGTCACCACAGTTACAATGAACAATTCAGTTTCTCGATGGAAAACTAAACTCTAAACAAAACCCAATTGTGTAGCAGCGGCGACGGCTGTGTTTATAGTCTAAGACTCGACCTAGGGTTTCGGACGGCCAGGGGTTGGGCGCCCACAACTTGGGCTTAAGGCCCGACACGATACATGGCCAAGTTGGCCCAAATAGGTGACATAGCACCTTGCCGTGGTCACACAGAATGATCCACGGACCTTCTGGAGCTGGGACCAGATCCAAAACGACGGCGTCGTCGTCCCCTTTCCAACGCATCCAAGAACGGCCCGTTTCGATGTCGTATGAGAAAGTTATGACCGAAACAGTGATGACGTGTCTGCTGAATCCGAGGGCGACATGGCAGCTGAGTTGGAAACGAATTGCAACTTGGGGAAGACCATGGCGTCGGTGTGTCCAGCATGGTGATGTCCTCATCATCCTCCCCTTCTCAAATTGGAGTCGTCCTCGACTCCATCTTGGCGATGTCCTCATCATCCCCTCCTTCTCGAATTGGAGTCGTCCTCGACTCCATCTTGGCAATGTCCTCATCATCCCCTCCTTCTAGAATTGGAGTTGTCCTCGACTCCATCCCATCATCAGCGAACTCCTGCAAAAGGTTAGTGACAGCAGGCAATGCACCAGACATAAAAGGTTGACAAAACATAGTATAACATGGTGCATCAGGATTATCACATAACTCAGCAGTAGCAGAAGTTATAGCAAGAAAAGCACCTCCTTTTAACTTAATCCCATTATTTTTAGCAATGTCTGTTGGAGGTTTATTTTTAATCTCATTAGCATGTTTAACAATATCTATAGGAGACAAAGGCAGCAATGTAATTTTCTTGTCCTTATGTATGATAGTGTATGTATTAGTTCTACCATGGTGTAAAGCATCATTATCAAATTCTCATGGTCGACCTAACAAAATGGAACAAGCTTGCATAGGGACAACATCAAAATCAGCAGTATCATGATAAGAGCCTGTGAAAATGCTAATGCGTGCTGATTTAGTTACCTTAGTCTTACCACTATTATTGAACCATTGAAGTTTATATGGATACGAATGTTGTCGTGTGGTCAAGCCAAGCTTGTCAACCAAATCTGAACTCACCAAGTTGTTGCAACTCCCGCCATCAATGATAGTGAGAACACGACAACCCTGCACAATGAGATACATGAGGAACAAATTGTGGCGTTGGATCTTCATCTCTTCTTCATGTCCCACGTGTACTCAACACACACCGCACAAGAAGGCTAGGGTAGTCCATGGCAGCAGCCACGGAGTCAATGGTGATGGCCTCCTTGTCTTGATCGCCCTCGGTGGGATCTGCATCAATGTTAGCGACAAGGGCTAAATCATCTTCAACATCACTAGCACTTACATATCCATCCTCGGTAGCAATGAAAGAGCGACGATCGGGCACTCCTTCATGATGACATGTCCCATGCCTTTGCATCGGTGGCAAATGATTTTAGAGCTGACGAGGAGGAGCTAGTAGAAGCACCGGAGTGGCACCTTTCTTCACCGTGGAAATCGCACATTAGACAATTTACTTACCCCGGAAGAAAATGGAGGTGTAGATGGTCTGTGGTGCAACAGAAGCTTAGGCGTCTCCGGCTCGAACGCTCTGAAAATTCCTCCCATTGTTAGACCTGAAAGGCTGGTGTTGTTTGCATCCCTGTACTTCTCGTTCTGCCTTAATAGCAAGATGATACAATTGGGAAAAATTGTGCCATTCTTTGTAATCAAGTATGTTCTGTATATCATGGTTTAAACCACCAAAAAATCTAGCACTAGCATCATTATCATCTTCGTTTATACCACAACGTGCTAAACCAATAAGTAATTCTTGATAGTATGCTTCTACTCCTTTATCACCTTGTTTTAAAGTTTGTAGTTTCAAACGTAAATCACGTTGGTAATAAGGAGGAACAAAACAAGATTTCATACGTTGCTTTAAAACATTCCAAGTTTGAGGCACAGCAGCAGCATTATTGGCATTGCAAAGATCACTCCACCAGAACAAAGCAAAATTAGTAAACTCACTAGTAGCAAGTCTAACTCTATGCTCAGCAGGAACATTATGAGAATCAAATTTTTGTTGAACAGCAAGCTCCCAATCTAAATATGCCTCTGGATCAACATTACCAGCAAAAGGAGGTAGACTAAATTTAATTTTAGCAAAAGGATCATTAGTACCATGATTATTACCTTCCATACCGCGACGATTGAAGTTGAGGCGGCGACGGGCACCACCGTCAGCATACGCATCTTCATCACCAAAAGCATCCGCATCTTCATCATCAGCACGATAAGGTGGAGGGCGTTGCTCAAGTTGTTCAATGCGGGTGACCAGATTGTTCACGTTATTGCGTCACCTCGGTCATAAGATTGCGTTGTTCGATCCACTTAACGTTGTAAGCTCGCCCTTGACCACGCACTCATTGAAGTCCATCGGAGTTCCTGCCATGGTTAGAAGATAAAAAAAGACAACACCAAAATATTATCCCTATCAACTAAAAGGAAACAAGTGGTGGTGGTGGTGATGGTGGTGAAAGTGGAATGCAAAATCACAAGCGGCTTACCACCGTCTTGCCTGTATTCTTACCAACGCCAAACAGGAGCAAAACCAAAGTGGCGAAGCAATCTGTTGTGGAGCATGGGTAATGATTGCAAGATGAACTCAGGTCTTGTGAAGAATATGTGGAGCTATGGGTAGGCACACAATATGACAAAAAGGATTAGCAATTAACGAATGCAGATTAATGATTGTTCAATCCGGATCCAAAGTACAAATCACAGGTGCTGGCTAAGACATGACGAGACGTAGCGCAACAAGGTGAAAACAAAGGACGATCGAAAGAACTCACGGAACAAGCAGCCCAGATTTCTCGGATTTCTCTTTTTTTTTCAAAAGGCACTAATAGGAAACGAACTTTTTTACTTTTTTTTTACTATTTTTTATATACTTTTCTCTGAACAAGGATCACAAAAGATGCAACCACAAAAATTGGCACCTACAACTGAGGTGGGATGTGGTCTACAGAAATTCAGCACGTTCTCTGAAAAGCGTGCAAAAACTTTGACAATTTTTTTTCTATATTTTCCTGAATTTTTTTGGCAATTCTGATGAAACCAAACAGGGCGAAGCCGAGTTTGGGTCGGCTCCAAATGGTGTCAAGAAGCTGCTGAAAAAATTTCAGATTTTTCGGATAAACGAGCGAAAAGTTATGCCTGTTTTACCGAAGGTATCTCAAGGTATGTTTTTCGGGAGGCACAACACGGCGGCGGCAGTTAGGGCAAAGCGTCCCGAAACTCTAGCACCGATCACAGGATCGTCACTGTGACTAATAGCAGTAGGTATTTGCCTGATGATGTAAGGAGGGCTGCGATGCAGGCAAAATAAAGAGCGGCTGGCAACCTGTCTAGGGTTTGCGTGGCGGCGAGAAGTTACACAAGGCGGCTAGCGGGGCAAGTCGAGTAATGTGGTGGCTTCGACTTGTTGTTTGGGAACGGTGGATGGGGTAGCGGCGGAAAACAAAAATCACAGCAACGGACGATTGAACTACGACCACGAACACAATCCTAAACCAGCAACAAGACTCGACCACGGACGCAAACTCAACAACACGAATCTGAAACGAAATTGCAAAGGCACAAAGGGCGATAGGACAGCGAAAATTGAAATATTTTTGGACTTTTTGTAGACTCTAGGTAATGAACAAATACAAATCTAAGGCAAACGAGATTATACCTCGCGGTAAACCTGAAATATCTGATACCAATTGATGAGTACAGGCCCGATCTTCCGAGAGGTAGCCGGTAAGTTCGATTTGTGGAGATCTCGACGTTGGCGATCCGGCTTCAAATCAGACGCGATTCGAACCCTGCAACCGTTACACCACTGCTCCATTGGTTATCAACCAAGCACAACTTGATTGACCTCGCCAAGAAGGCTTTTCCTGCAAGCGAATCCAAGAGCACAAGCAAGAAGGTAAAACACGCAATCTGATATTGCAAATATGAATGACGCGAATATCAATAGAGGGTTCTAGAACTCGGTTCCAAAGGACTAATCGACACAGTGGAGGAGATCAAGAACGGGGGCCCTGGATCACTGTAAAAGGATTTGTCACCACAGTTACAATGAACGATTTAGTTTCTCGATGGAAAACTAAACTCTAAACAAAACCCAATTGTGTAGCAGCGGCGACGGCTGTGTTTATAGTCTAAGACTCGACCTAGGGTTGGGGACGGCCAGGGGTTGGGCGCCCACAACTTGGGCTTAAGGCCCGACACGATACATGGCCAAGTTGGCCCAAATAGGTGACATAGCACCTTGCCGTGGTCACACAGAATGATCCACGGACCTTCTGGAGCTGGGACCAGATCCAAAACGACGGCGTCGTCGTCCCCTTTCCAACGCATCCAAGAACGGCCCGTTTCGATGTCGTATGAGAAAGTTATGACCGAAACAGTGACGACGTGTCTGCTGAATCCGAGAGCGACATGGCAGCTGAGTTGGAAACGAATTGCAACTTGGGGAAGACCATGGCGTCGGTGTGTCCAGCATGGTGATGTCCTCATCACAAAGGGGGTCATCACCGTTGAGGGTAGTTTCGAGGAAGCCTACTACTGCGAGGAAGACTGCATCGCCCAAGCAGCCACACTGATCACCCCCTGCACTCCTAATGGCTCAGGCCATGATGTAGAAGGGGCACCGGTGGAGGGAGCAACCAAGGCAGTGATGGCACTTGACCGACCGAGCATCGGCGAGGTGCCGAAGGCTTCTGGCGCAGCGGTGGCTCAGATGGCCCCTCCATCTAGGTGCTTGGCCCCCTAGAAGGGGCTGAATCGATCGAGGTGAGTTCTGACCTTTCCCCATGAGGGAAGGCTATCGCTGAGCCATCCGTCTAGAAGTGATGCCTCTGGAGCAAAGGCTCGCCTGCCGACCTCCTTCGCTGGCCTACCTCTACAACAACAAAAACTAAAATAAGTCATGTCCTCCTGACCCCCTTGCTTCACTTGCTTCAATCATCATCTCCTTTAACATGAGCCACCCCACTAGAGGCTTGGCGGCATCATATGATCGACTAAACTAACCATCTGTTGACCTTTTTCTAAAGGGGGGCCACTATAGAAGGCCCCCAAGCAAGGCTAGGACAGGCTGGATGGAGCAGGCAAAAGATTGGCAAGGCGCTAACAGAGCGGCCCCGGTAATCATGTTACCAGCTATGTCCTCTTTCCCCTCACTTGTGTCCATTCTGTTTTCTTTGCAGCTATCTGCCTATCTCCTGATCCTTCATCAGATCGTTCCACCCCACCACATTCCAATCCTAGGGGCCCATAGAAGGGGCATCATTGTGGGTTCAAGGCTAGCCCACTTGGCTTCAAGGTTACCCAAAGCAACTAAAAGTGCGAGGGACATTCGGGAGATGAGCCCATGCGGATGTAGCCGAGGCGCCCAGGAGTGCCCCGACCGTTTGGATGAACAATGTCTGAGTACTAACTTGAGCTGCTCATGGTGACCCAATGAGGGAGCCAGCAAGCCTTCGAGTGCTGACAGACAGGCTCAGGAACTATACGAGTGGCTCGGTCGGGAAGCTGAGGATCTCCCTCTAGGGACATCATCGGGGCATGGAACGACCGTAAACCTAGGGCTCTCACAGACTTACCTGCTAGCAGCATGGGCACGGTGATCTTGGCCAATAAGGCCATCGTCATAACAGCCTAGCCCAATGAGGGATCATGGTTTTGAGCATGACTCAAGAGCAAAATGGGATTACACATGAAAGTTATTTCATTTCATTGATTGGGAACAACCCGATTACAGTATACGATAGCAAAACCCGCTCCAACCTAGCACAGCCTCAACCCCGTGATGATCTCCTCTCCTCCTTGGGGAGGGAGGAAGGTTCCTATGGTGGAAGCTGACCAACCACATTAGGGAGGGCCTGCCTTCCTAGACCTACTTCAGGTGCGAGCGCAAGGGGTCTCGCATGGGGAAGCTCGACAAAGCCCCATCTCGACCCCTACCATGGAGCTCATGCCACTGGGGTTCCAGACTAAAGTACCCCAAGGGATTGGTTGGCCTCTCCATGGACGAAGACCAAAGAAGATCAGTGGCCACCCACACTACACAAAGCGGGATCCGCGTAGCACCATGAAGTATCTCCCGCCACCTCATTTAGTTGTGGTGGCCGCCTCGCTGGAGTCCTTCCACCCTCAAAGAAGCAGTCGATCTCACTCGGAGGGAAGCATCGCACTTCATCACCACCTCCATCACCACCAAAGAAGATGGATCTGAGAAGAAGAGAGGGGGCCAGAGGAAGGGATTGAAGACACCGTGTCCCCTAGGGACCTCCCTTTATAGCCAAAGGCAATGTGCTGTGAGTGGCTCTGGGCCCTTCAATCTGCCATCAGTGGCTAGAAAGGAACCTAGGGAATCGGCCAGGCATCCCTTCAATCCCTACATCACGTCTTAGGGTGGTTGCGTGACGACGGCCGCGCAGTAAAGGCAGAGTCAGGGAACCACTAACAATGAGTCAAGTTTGTAACACCTCTATGTTAAGCATTGCAATTGGCACTTGCATTTCATGAGCACAAGCATCATCCAAGCATTCATGAACATAAGCATATGAAATTTCATCTCATTCTTATACATTGTCACATGAAATGTTGATTTATATGTGTTTATGCTTGCAATCATGTATGACCAATGTATGAGATTGTACTGAGGTCATGAAATCAACTTAGACACATCTAGGATGGTAAATGGAACAATGTTGGTATTCATGACGTAGGCCAATTTTGTTTCTAAGTGTTGGTTTCATTTGAAATGTCATTTTCATGATGCTAGTTTGACTAAAGTTGAACAGTAGCTTAGATTGTTTGCATGGCTATGTGACCTAAATAAAAGTTGTAGTACTTGACTAGGGTAAGAACTTTTATTTTTTGGTCAAGGTCTAATTCAGTGCAAAGCATGCTCAAAAATAGCTGACAAGTATCAACAAAATGCTGTTTTGAGACGTGAATTTTTCTAAGTGTGGAAACGATTTTCAGTTTTAAAGTACCTCAGTTTGGAGTAGTGTAGTTTGTTAACTAGTGAGAATTAGATGATGGATCTTAAAGCAACGTTGTAGATGGCATGTACCTCTACAATTTTTGTAATTGGAGTTTTTGCAATGGATGAACGGATTAGGAGTTACATGGGGTTGAAGTGGCGCTGTCAGTCATCGATCGCGGCGATTGAACCCGTGCTTGCACGCCCGGCAATGGCCAACCAGCCACAGGCCATGGCCGTTGTGTGGTGGTAGCACGCCGGCTTTGGCTCGGTCGGTTCAGCCAGCGCGCGCGCATAAATGCCGCGCACCCTCCACTCCATCCACTCGCCTGCTCTCACTCCGTCCTGCTCGCTCAGCCTCTCCATAGCACTACGCCAAGCTCGCCGAGCACCACCGCAGCTCTCCGTCAGCTGTTCGCTGCCGATGTAGCTCCACTGGCCAATTTGTCTTGGCCATAGATGCTACGCCATAGCCTCCACCTCCTAAAGACACCAGCACCGCCTACCGACCCAAGGAAGTGTGGCATTTCGCCTCGCCGCAGACGCTGTTGTCACTGGAGCGCCGCCGTGCTCGTGGCTCATCGTGGCCCTACCATCCCACTGCATCACAGACCTTTGTTTTCTTTGGTCTAGCACCACGCTAGAGTATAGAAGCTTAGGCCAGAGTTAGGGATGATGCCACCACTTGACGGCGCCGAAACGAGCCACCGCTCCACGCGCGCCCACCAAGGCCGCCGTGGCACTCGAGCTTGTCGCCATCGAATTGGTTCACCGTCTCTCTCCTTTCTCATGTGCCTTAGATCGAGTAACTCTAGGCCTCGCTAATGGGATGACGGAGACCCGCCTTTTGCCACCGTTTAGACAGAATAGCATGAGCACAGCCGTGCTCCGTGCGCTGTCGTCGCACGGCCAAGCACGCGGCCGAGCCCACCAACGCCACCCCGAGCCCTCACCTGTGTCGTATAGCTCCGCTAGGTCACCAGTATGGAGTAGCCATCCTCACCTGAGTGTGCCATAGCTAGAGATAGCCGATGTACCACTGTCGACCTCCGCCGTCCATTGTGGTCGTCGTCAAGCTTACTCTGGTGAGTCTCTGGACCAACCAAGTGCACCCATCGATGCAGACGTCAAGGTGAAGCCATCGGTGGTGACCTCACCGCCGGTGACCTCATCGGCGATGAGCCTTGGCCAGTCAACCACCGTGCTCTATTCTGTGTGACTGGCATGTGGGGCCATGCTGACCGTGGGTCCCAGCTGTCAGTCTGTATGATGTTGATTTTCTAATTTATTTCACATATTTGAATGCATGTTTCAAAAATTCATATCTCAAGCTAGGAGTGTCCAATTTTGGTGAACCAAATTTTATTAGTTTCATCTTGAAGTGTAGCATTTGATAAAAATATGAGATGCACTATTTCTAGTTTTTTCTAGGAGAATAAAATGTAGGTAGATAAATGTTTTTAAATGGTTTCTATCTTGTTAAATGCATAACTTGAGCTAGAAAGGTCATAAAATTGTGATTCCAATTTTTCTAGTCTTGTGTTTACTTGATCTAGCTTGGAAAAATACTAATCTTGTAGTGGTCATAATTTGAATGTGGTCTTCATATTTAATCCTAATTAATTGCTAGCTTCTAGTGAAATGAATTGGGGTAAAAATACATAACATATGATAATGCAATTTTTTACACAGTAGTCTTATGCTTGGGGGAATGTAAAAAAAATATTAAATCTGTTGTTTGACATTTTTCACTATGCTAAACTATTTTTGCTAAAATAATCCTATGTAACTTGTCATTTTTGTTGGGGTAGTTATACTTATCCAAATGGCATGAAATTTTATTAGAATTTATTAAGCACCGTAAATATTTATCCTTTAAATCATCTTATTATCCAAGGAAATTAATAAATGGATATAAATAATTTAGTTATGTTTAACCATGATGCTTTCCATGGTTCTTGTAATGCATATGATATGTTGATGTTATTAGTTAGGATTAAAAGTAATTGGTTATATGCAACTAGTTAATTATTGCTTTATAATTTAACTAGATGGCTGCATGTATAGTTCGGTTGTGATGATAATTCCATCATGATGATGGTCTTTTCTGTAAAACTTGTTAATAACAAAGTTGTAGATAACTTACTTATGGTTTAATTTCCTTATGGTTTAATTACCTAGTGTTAAATTTTAATAGTCATAGGCCTTATGGTTTAAGAATTATAGCTATTAGAAGGCTGCTATCAGAAATGCTTGCTCTCTGGACAGATCTGTAGGATTGATTTGTTTGACCTAGATAACTGCTGAATCACATTAAGATGATTAAAATAAAGTTGTAGGAAATTTCATAATCTTTCTAGAATGTCCACAACTATATTATTTTGATGTGTATAACTTTAGTTATGGTCAAAACAATTGGCTATTGTCATGTAGTCTAGAAAATGATTTACATAAGTGTTTGCTTAAGTAGTAGAGAAGAGATATGCGCCTACTCAGTAAAATAAGATGCAACTTGTTATTACTTTAATGAAATGCTATTGAAAACACTTATGAGGATGCATTCATCACATCATATTATATTATACATGTCATTATATATGTATTCATAATATCTTATTCCATGCTCATGCATATAGGATCGTCCGAAGAGATAACTCTCCTAGAGTTCAATGAAGAAGAGGAGAAGGATCAGCAGGAGATGTCTCCGGCCGCAGCTCCAAGAGAAGAGGAGCAGACTCTCGAATGGGGCCCGATCTAAGTCCCCCATGTTTTATAAAATATCACTTGAGTCCTTTATGTTTGATGCATTAGGTTATAAGAGTTGATTGGAAACAATTGATGCATAGAACTACCTTGTCTAGTTATATATACCTTTAACCCTGTGTAGGTCCATGATCGAATATATGCTTAGCCATGTTTAGACCAGTAGAAGTCGGGTGATTTCCTGTCACCTACGAGATATAGGTGGATACCGAAGCACGGTTGGCTATATTTGCTATCGTAGAAAAGAACCATGGGGTAATATAAATGGAGGCCGGGCAGAGTCTATGTGTAGGTGGACTCATGTGATTCCGTTTGTGCCGATTAAGGAACGTACCGTTGTTGGCACTTCTGACAAGATTGAACGCATGCCTCTCACTTAGCTGTAGGATAACTCGTTCCGACCGTGAAGCCGAGTAGCTCAACTAAGGTCGGGCCCCATTCTGTTATAGTTCGCACTCTGGATGGTAGTAAGGATGTGCGTGGAGACAGACATGAGCCCAAGGGCAGGCTAGGACTAAACGTCCTGGCAGCTGGTTGTTCCTGATTGTGCGGCGCTGGACGAACCCGTGAAGTATGGACCTGAGTTGTACCAGAGGTGACCTAAGGTGACCGTTGATCTGGTCTGCCTTTGTGTTAGGAATAAATTCTTATCTGGTTGAAATCGATTCGAATCACCATCTCTCACAGACAGTGAGAAACTTGGCTAGCCCCAACATCGTAGTAATTGTGTTATGGAATGTGATGGTTCGGATTTACATGGAATTACTACACTGGCTATAGTTACTATTGTATGCTACTAAATGATATACCACATGTTTGGCACAGGTTAGTTGCTAATCTAGAGATGAATAGCTATCATTAACTTGATGACCAAAGTATATTTGTACAACTGAATTAGTCATTTTGTATGCAAAATGTTGTCAAGCTACCTCCACTTATAAAGCCTTGCATAATCCTTGGAGTCACCTTATTTTTGGTTTATGACAGGTAAGTCTAGCTGAGTACCTTCTCGTACTCAGTGTTTTATTCCCATTGTTACAGATGGTACAGTTTATCATGGCTATTGCAAGAACGGCTTCTATCCCGCCATGGACGAGGAGTGAGCCATGGGCAGGCATCTCTTATTAATCCTTCTTATATGCTTTTGTGAGAGTGTGATCATGAACTGGCACTATGTATTTGAACTACGATGGCAGATGTTAGTTTTAAACTTTAATTTGCTTTCGCTATTATTTAATGAACTTGGTTTGTAATAACCATAATTTGTACTCTGATGAATGAACTATAATTGTGAACCTTATGTAACATGTGACATGTATGTTGAATCATGTACGATCTTGGTTGTATGTTGATGGTTAATCGAGACCCGTCGTGGTACTCGACGGACTACCGAGTTTATATGGGCTCAAGTATGACAGTGCGACCGCTTGCGGGATGCCATTGTACTTGTGTTTTTATAAATTGGTCGGTTCTACAACAAAGTCCCTGCTCCACTTTCCACTCCGTGCGCCGCCCACTCTGCGCATGCCTCCTCGTGAGACTTGGGGGGCCCGCCTTCCCCTGGGCCCACTTGCTACCATCAATGGCCTAGATCCACGCGTGCCAGGCGCCATGGCTCCTCTTTTGCCAGATCTGCTCCACATGGCCTCGACGTCCCATCTCCTAGACAAGATGAGACAGCGACGGGGCTGCACGCCTTAACGTCTCCTCCAGGCATGATGGCCTAGATGCCATCAACCGCCTGTGCAAGATGTCAGTGGACAGGACATGCACAGAAGCCGCTCCTTTCGCTGGCAAGAAGGTCCCCATAGTGGCCTCGGGGGCTATGCTGGCTCCCCAGATGGAGCAGCCCGACCCCTCGATCGATGGGTGCTTGGGTGGCACATCCCTCGAAAAACCAACCAACTCCCTAGAGTTGGGTCAAGAGCCGCTAAGTGGTGGGCCCAACAAGGGCCTCTGTCCGAGCCTCGGGGAGCTCCCACTTCTCCGATCTATGGTTGTAGAGACTTAGCCTCAGAAGGCTAGCTTGAGAGGATCGAGACCTGTTATTGCAACCCTCATAAGGGCGTGGAGCTCCAGATGATCAGATGGCCTCAAGCTAGAGCCTTAATTAGATGGGCTCAGAAGGGGTCAACACCATATTCGCTCGGCCTCGACAGCCGAGCACCATCCATCGCACTAGAGAAGAAGGCCCCAGGCAGCACATAGCACTCTCACCAGTGGAAGCTATCCCCACCAAGTAGGGTTCAGCCCTCCGTTGCCATCACACCATGTGAGGCCACGAAGGGCTCAGGGGCTCTTGACTAGATCCTAACATATAGGTATGTTAAGCCTCGAGTCCAATGGTTTCCAAACAAAGAAGACCCCCTGATCGACCCCTTTAGGATCGCCTAGGGGCTTAGGGGCTATGCCTATCGGGCACGCTCACGCGCACCCTTTGGCAAAGAGATCTGGCCGAGCCTGACTTGACCATAGCTTCTGCCTAGGGCTTAGGAGCTTCCTTGAGCCTTGGGCTCCCGATCTATGGCACCTTCGAGCCCGACCCTTGGCTCTTGCCTGGCTAATAATGCCAGCCAAGGTCCAGGCACAAGAAGACAAGCCTCAGGCTACCGATGCCCGGGGGCTCCCTAGCATCGCTCCTAGGTGTGCCCCTGCCAACTACTCCTTCGACAGGGTCACGTCCGGGGTGTGACACAAGAAGACAAAGCTTCCCATGGCCTCTGGGGGCTTGGGGGCTTCTGGGGCCACATGTCAACCCCTGGAGCTGACCTCCTTCACCACCAAGAAGACTCCAGAAGGTCTCACCCAAGGGAGGCCGGTCCAAGTCGACATCGTTTGACACATAGAGTGTTAGAACAAAGCAGCCGAAGGACGCCCAGGCTTCTTTGGCTCCAAGACACCTTGATGGTCCATGGCGCAACGCTGCATGACCCTCCAAGACTCCGGCGCACGTAGACCATAGACTAGAACCCTCAAACCGCCATGTACCTGACCTATCTTGTTATATAAGGGATAAGGTTGGACCTAGGAGAGGGGAGGATCCCAATTCGATCACCAGACACTTCATTCCATTCCATTCGCCTTCGCTCTACACCAAAAGCAAGGCAACCCGGAGAGGGGCACTGAGAGCCCCTCCTCCACCGCATCCTATCGTTTCCTTCCTCTCTGACAAGGGGGAGACTCCACCGGCGGGCGACTTAACCTTAAGATTAGCACCAAGCTAACCCCCCTACCAAATCTTCTTTCTTTACACTCTGTGGTAAACCCCTAGATTTTGGATGCTCTTGAGTATAAGGATCATCAGCTATTGGACGTAGGGACCGAATTGGCCCGAACTAGGATAAACCGTTGCGTCTTCTCTGCGTGATTCTTGTGTTCCTAAGTCCACCCGAGCCACCTGAGACCCCATACTCTAGCACCGACTCGAACAACATGCTTCCCGTGGTTTCAACCCCGTGACACTACCCATTTTATCCCCAATTTTAGATCTTACATGGCTTTTGCGATGTGTCCAGATACATAGTAAAAACTTTCCAAAAATACTAAAATGACTTGCAATTTGGAGCAGAGGTGATATAATACAAGTTTAAACACTACTATTGATTTTTTTGGTGGTGGGCGAAATGGATTAACCGAGGTGGGTACACAACCGCCTCGGTCCAATGGTCTTGGTAAATCTATCTTTCACGAGGCGGTTCAAATGCCCACCTCGGTAAATAAAAAAAATAAAAAAAAAGAAATCCCTAGACAACCCGCCGAGCCCATCCACGGCTGCAGGATCCGCGCGTGCGCGGCGCCGCTCGTCGGGACCGCCCTCTGCCAGATCTGTCGCCGGGAGAGGGCGCATATCCACTGCTGGGAGAGGTCATGCATGCCACGTCCGACTACCAGCCCCTGCTGAATCCGACGATTGAGTTCGGCTCCAACTCAGACACGCCGGGGGGCTTCGATCTTCGCTCGGCTACTGCAGCCCAACTATGCCTCGGACGGGCACATCGGCATCTGTCAGCAGCTTTTGATGGGTCCAGTCGCACGATCTGGTCCAAATTTGGAACAATAAGACTTATCTACAGTCACATGATGGATCCCAGCAACACACTGGAATATCGAAGTTAAGGCTTCAGCGATTAATACAACTAGTCCATCACGCGCGCCTTTGCACGCGTAGTATATTAGGACGATTATCATATACAGATGTAGAATATTTTTTTGGCAAAGAATTTGTTTCTCCTTGACCACCGCTGACTAAATAAATTCAGTTTAGTATGTTCAGAGGGAATGCTGATAAGATGAGTAAGTTAATATATAGACGCATGTAACCTAAAGATCTAAATGGGCAAAAAAGGATGATTGCATACCTGGTTGATGTTGGTACCATTGAGAATCGACATATTGAATATGTAAGAAACCAGGAAGGCAAATGTAATCAGGAAATGACATATGCGGAAAAACGTGAACAAACTGCACATATGAATACATTAGTGAACCACTAAATCTAGAACCATTCTTTAGACGTCAACATGACAACAGATTTGGCCAATTTCATCGAATGAAACTAAAAGGTGTGGAAAATCATTGTAATTCAAACATACCTCATAATTCAACCACCAATTAGCATAGATGCAAATCGCATCTTTGCACATTTCCCTGGTACAACTGGTTGCTGATTCCCACTGCAAATTGGATGCCTGTGTACACCATCAGTCACTACTCCATGTCTCAATTTTACTATAGACTGATGCTTTGTCAGAAGTTAGATGGATGGACAAGAAAATAAAAGAAACAGAGGAGATCATCAAACAATAACCACAGAGCTGAATGACTACTCCATAGACCGACTGGTACACATCAGACCTTTAGATATGGTTGGGCAAGTAAATTTTAAAAATTATTTATAGCTCATATAAGGATAATTGGCACAGCTGAGTCGCCACTCCATGTCTGAATTTTATCTACTCCATGTCTCAATTTTAGTATAGACTGATGCATCATCAGAGCTTAGATGGATGGGCAAGGAAATAGAAGGAATAAAGGAGGTCATCAATCAACAATCAGCAGAATGACTACTCCGTAGACTGGTTCATAGTAGCCAAGTAAAATCCACATTGAGATATGAATGAAAGAAGATTCTAGGCTGTTGCCTAAGGGGGAAAATCAATTAATTGAAGCTAAACAACGCACTGCAATAAATTTGGCAGGTGTGAAGTATTTCGTGATAAAATGACCACGTTAGTATACAATCACCAATATTTGCAGGAGCACAAGAGACCTAAAGAAAAGGATTAAATTTCTGGAGATGCACCTTTCTGACCTTGTCATTGTGGCTGAGCATGTACATATGGATGTGTAGGAGGTCAAAAGAATATAAGACGATAAAAATCCTGAAACATTGTCCTTCGAAGCAATCTGTATTCAACATTTTGACTATGGAGGAGATGATTATTAGCGCATCGCAGGAAAGTTTCCATATTAATTCAGTGAGCCCACAAAACTGTATGGCAGGCAAGGCTAGTTTTTTTTTCCAGTTTCCAAAAGAAAAAGGAGGAAAAGGAGAACTCGTTTCTGCATCCTGTAGCCTGGCTACGGAGGAGATGATTGTTAGTGCCCAAAGGAAGGCGATTTAGCACAACCTGTCCACACAGTAAAACAGTCACATAAATCATGCTGAATAAATGAAATCATGTATTAACTCGGGTTAAAACCAATGGACGTATATTTGGCGGAGCCAAACTCGCAGAACCTTTTTCACAGGGCCAGCTTGGAGCCATACTCGCACAACCAAAGTCTATACTGCGAGATATGAGCTTCATCATGATAGATAGAGTGAGGGCAAGAGAGAGAGGAGACCTAGGAGTTTACCTCGTCGTCCACGCAACCGCCACTGCTATCGCCGACGAGCGTCTCCACACGGGAGCAGGGCACCGCCGCCGGGGGCGAGGTCGGCGCTGGGCGAACGCGACCTGCAGCATAGGCAGCTAGGGTTACTGTAGCACATGAGCAAACGTGGAGCAAAGGAAGGAAAGAGAGGAGGGAGCGCCAGAGGGCAGCCACGCCGGTGGCTGCCGGCGGGGCCCACTCGCGCCGCGTCGTGGCCGAGGACAGGCGGTGCCGCGCCGCAGCCTGGGGGCGCCGTCGTGTCCCGCAAGCGCCTGGTGCCGTGAGGGCACGCCATGATGCGAGGGGGAGAGGAGGAGGAGGAGGCCGGTCACAGCTGCTATGGCCTGGCAGTGGCCGTCCCCGGGCACGGTGCCACGCGAGGGAGGAGGAGGGCCGAAGCCGCCGGCGCCCTGTCCGCAACGGGAAAGAAAGAGAGCGAAGAAGAATCTAGAATGAGAATCGGAAGCTCGTGTATATATTTGGTGGGCTGGCTCGGGAGCAGAAGCCGAAAAGCCAACGGAAGACAACAAGAAACAGCAAAAGCCACTTCCATTCGAGGAGGAAGAAGAAGCATATTCTAAAAGAAGCGGCTACAAGCAATGTGGACCACACGATGGCGGATCGGACGGCTGGAAACAATTTGGGCGATGTGGACGCTGATCCTGGCGGCCAAACCAAACCGGCTTAATGATAGTAGATGCTTCATCACGAGATCAGCTGCCGCAACGACTACGGCGACAACTCGATGACAACTTCGTCAACTCGGACTCGACGCACCAGTCCGGATGGGTTCCGAGTGCTCAACATGTCAGTCGGCCGACTGGTTCCCTTCATCAACAACCTCCTACTCGGGACGATGACTAAACTGATGCTCGTGGACTCCTAAATCCAAAACGGATTGATCGGCCGCTGCTCACTCATAACCTGGCTGATATCAACTCAGGGGTAACACGACTCCGTGTCTCGAGACAACTCCATCAACCTAGACCCGCAGTAATCAGCGGTGCCCACGTCTTGTCACACGATCCAGATGTGCTTCTACTACAAGTTAACGTCGACGACGGTTCTTCAGCCGCACCCTTGACACACTCGAACTCCTTGTCATGGGATATAAGACTCGTACCAAACACGCAGTCACTGTGGAGGAATTGCTCTGATCAACGGATATGCTCTAGTCATGCAGTACAATATTTTGAGACAAGAAACAGATTTGCTTGACGTTTCCACCAACCAGCAGGAAAACAAAGAGTCTGTAGTAGAGAGCTCCTGCAAGCCACGGAAACTTGCATGTGCACATTCATCTACGTATGAGGCAAATCTGCTCTTTGCTTGCCTATCTACATTTTGGGAGATGACGCAACCAGACTAATCTCAATAAGAAATACGAGGACCTTGCCACCAACAGGCTCGACGTTCTCACAAACAACCTCCTCGCCGCGCCCACGCTCGACTTGGTTACATCACGACTCCCAAGTAAAGCAAGGTCACGGCGATCGACCACATGCAGAGCCAATAAGCTAGCAGCGACCTTCCGGGAAGCAAATAAAAGAAGATGCATGACTTTCAGAGCTGTACCACGCGGAGAATAAGATTTCGGGATTAGACTCCAACATGAGGTCGACACATCTCTATCTACTCGGGCAATAAGCTCGGAGGCTCGGCTATGTCACAGCTTAGTCAGGTGACTATGCTCGGGGGCTCAGATTCAAGGATGGAAGATCAAATTTATAAGCACTCAATCATTTTCGCCGAAATTAATTGTTCAACCTACTTTTTGACAAGTAGTCGGACAATTACTCCTACATCCCTAAGTATATTCTTTACAGATCCTAGCACCGACTACAAGTACTCGGACACAGGCTTAGGGCTGTGGGATACATATCCTCAAATGATGCATTCAAATTTCTTTGATAAAAAATTACGGAAAAGACCCTCCAACTCTTTGTTCCAAACAGTAAGAGGCTCAGGAGCTACACTCAGTGAGTGCACTTTTCTGGAAAGTGCTCACAACTCGAAGATCTCAAGAAGTGCTACATGGTTTCTTTCAAGAAGCACTCGGACAACACTTGTTTCTACTCGGCAAGACCTGGAGGAACAAGAAGGCTTTCAAGTTCAACCATACAATGCTCGGGGGCTTGTCGGTGTAGAGCCCTAGGGGTACCTCGCAAAGAAGGAAGAAGATCTAGTCCGACTAAGATTCCCCACATATAATCCTACTAACATTGCTATTCTGTAATCATGCTAGGACTCTTATATTGTAACCGACTAGCAGACTTGCCTCCTAGGATATACAAAGGAGGGCAGGGCTCCCTAGATTGGTGTGGCAAAACCGCCCGAAGTTACGTGGCCCACATGTACCTGTCATTGTCCTTTCGACTTCCGACGGCTGTACATGTGAGACAGACAACTCCGGTAGTCTGTCGGGTGTCCTCGGGGAACCCCAAATCATCCACTTAAACCTTCCGAGCAGGATATATTACAGAAGATATTGTAGTATTGTTGACACAAAATGTGACGCACTGTGCCGCACACACAGCAAGCCGAAAAGCGTAGCTTCAATCGGATGCCCGGGTGCTTCGTGATCCGGAACGTGCCAGTCAGTTTGACCTGAAAGAAACTGACAAGGGATAAAACAGTTAAATGTCAAACCGGAACATGTCGGGTGAGACCGAGCATAGCTCCGTATATACGGCCTCGGCCACTTTACAACGACATACAGCTATAGGAAGTCATGTTCGCCAACAAGTTTATAAATCATTCGCTAATCGTAGGATGGACATACGTAAAGATCTGATTGCGAATGCATATGCATGGGAAGACATGTTTGAACAAGTGAAATTGATTATGCGTTAATGCATATCCAAGCTCAACAATCCAAATTGAGTTGGGGTCCATGAAGAAGGAACGTGTAGATAAACACGATTAAGCCAATCTAAAACTCGCATCGCCGCATACGACACCTAGTTTCGTCAAAAACTTAAACGTGATTAACATACATGAACCCACAACATGTGACAATCTAGATTAAAATAATTCAGCCATTACGAGCATGTTATCTATTTGCAAAGGTATTATGAAAGTAATGATCATTGAAGCTCGAATAAAACCATAGAAGAGGGCCGAACAATATCCATCTAGATTGGGCAAAAGTGTGCTACAAATATATAAAATATTTAAAACATGCAACACAGATAACTTGATGAATCTATTTAGATTTTGCCGTAATCTAATAGAGCCGATAACTGCCTTGCTTCCACTAAGCATATTGAGCAAACGCCGCCGCACTTACGGATATCTACTCATAAACAAAGTATAAGCAAAGACTTCTTGATTGTCAAGCAAAGATCCGCCGCACGATCATTGAAAACAAACAAGACTACTTGCATCACGCCTAAATCCACCGCATGATACTAAACATGATAACAAGGTTGTCGGAACTTACGGAGGTCGACGGATCGATGACTCCTCTCGAAGAACTCGGCGACACGACAAAAAGGACTCGAAAGTTGGCACGGGCCGGTTGTATTGATTTGGTTGTGAACGCCCATTACAATGGTCGAGGGTCAATATTTATACCCTAGACGAAACACACGAGTCCTAAAGACTACGATTTACAAAGGAACTCTTAAACAAACTTGGAAACTACGATTCCTTGCCCCAAACTCTCGAGTCCTTTATTATTACAACTTTCATCTTTTCGATCGGCTTTGCTTGCCATCTTCGCTTTCCCGAATGGAGTCACCACCTTCAAGTAACCGACCGCGCACAAGCATTTAGCCGACCGCTTGCTTTTGTTTGCCGAATGTCCTTCTTCCCACATGCGACCCCCACCTGTCATCTTCCAAAGTCGACCAAAATCCAAAGTTAACACCATGCAAGCAATGTATTCTCGAGAGTCCCGTGCAAACACAACTTCCCTTTCCTTGACCAAATTGATCTTGGAAATCTTCTCCACAAAGGGCTCGTAACATGTACGATATATTTGCTTGGACGCATCTTTATTGGCTTGCATCTTCACTAATCACTACGTCCGGCAACTGTGGATCGTATTATTTCCTTCATGCATGGACTCTTTCTTTAATCAAGAAGCTTCACGCCTCCATCCAAAGATATATTTGATTTATTTCCTTATGCAGCCCGCCAAACAACTATTAAAATATCCCTTCCTCGTTAATCGATCTTAATCTTGCTGGCATCCATGTCAAGCATAGCTCAGATATAGCACTTGGCCTCTCATCCTTTTCCATTTGCCTTGCTTGTTGCCCAATAATGCATCACGATATGTAACAAACAAGATGGTAGGCACATCGTAATCGCCAAATTGCTTGACCTTTTGTCGCTCCCCCATTAATTTCTCGAGCATGAATGACTCCATCGTATATATCTCATCGGCTTTCGAGTCATGGTCATTATCGGAGATTTTCTTCTTTTACGCTACTGTACCGCTTTCTTCCCAATTACCAAATTTTGATGTCAACACAGCCCCCCTAGTTCGGAGTATGAATTTTCATGCTTGAACTATTTCAATCTGATGGTCTTCTTTCGTGAGTCGGCGACATTTGATTGCAATACTTGGCCTTGATGATTTGCTTGGTATGACTGTTCATCTGATTTAGCCGATTAAGAGGTGGCCCCGAGTTTATAACTATAATCGGTTCTCAAATCACCGGTAAAGAGTCAAGAATTCACTAGCAGCAGATTACCTTATTCCAAGCCTCACCTATACATGTGAACTCAAGTGTCTATCACACCATCTTGGGTGGTTGAAGAATAGAACGGATTAGAATCCAATCATCCTCACTTCTTCCGCTTTCGAGAAAACTTGGGTTTTTGAAAGATTTTAAAAATCAAAACATAGCTTTGCTCCCCAAATGATTCTCTCAGATCGCTTTCAGGTGTGCATAGTTCCTTACCAAAACATCGTTTTCGCTTCTCTTTATCCTACTTCTAAAAAGCTTATGTGGAGTTTAGGTGGGGATAAAATATGTAGCGTACTTACCTTGCATATATTGCAAGGTCAAATCCCGGATCCAAGGAGAGAAGTATCATACTCTTAGATCAAGAGGTGCATGTGTGTGGAATATTTAGTGGCTAACCTAATTCTACTATGCTTTCCTCCAAATATATTTCTCTCCGTGTGGAATATTTTTATGAGAACATGGGTTATTTTATTCTCATCTCTTTTCTTTTCTTTTTTTTTACTTTGGACATCTTTTGTGTCCATCATTTTATATTTTTGTATAACCCATGTCTCTTTTTACAACAACTTTTGAGAGAAATATTATCAAGAACTTGGAGCATTTATTCTAATAAAATCTAACATATTTTGTCTTCTCCCAAAGTAGGAGCGTAACATTTTGAGATGGATGAAAACATGTTTTATGTACTTCCAAAGATAGAAGAAGCACATATATGTGGCGGTACGTGATCTTGATCTTAGGAACATGACAAATCTCTCAACAAGGGTCAACAAGACTCGACAAAACTCAACACAGAGCAAAGCGAATTTTATGTGGAAGGTTTTAATGAGACTAATATATGACTCGTAGGAAATTCAACATCATTGAGGAGACAAGCTATTGATTTTGAATTTTGTAAGAAAATTTCCCAAGTACTTTACAAAAGAAGCAAGGTTTCTTTCATCATACCATATCTCATTCATCAACTACTTAGATAGCATGCTTTCCCTATAATAGATTGTTCACAAGTGACAGGAAAAACAAGGAATAAAGAATATGCGAGCCAAGCATGGAAGAGTACGTACCTCACATCTCAGATGTACATCTTTCTCTCGAGTCAATAAGTGCCTCTGCTTCTCGGATCCAATAATGACACTTTCACCAGTATGCTTATCGTCACAGATCTGAAATCCTCAGATGCTATCAAGCAAAGGTCTTTGAAAATAATATTCTTAATCCTTCTTGACTTACGACCGGTGGATGCAAGCACGTAAAGACATCATCAGCTTAATTGGTGACTAGAGGGGAATGATGATCCCGAACCATAAATGATGACCAGAGGGGAAGATGCCAACGCAACTGTTCATATTGACATTCCCCATGAGCATACTAGAACTGGCATAAGGATAGATGCCCTCATCAACTATACTATCATAGCTGACGATGAGGTAACCTCTCATGAGCCGATGAGAACTTGGACAAAGGCGTAGACGATCATGTGATCGAACCACCTTTTTGCACATACAGATCAGCTTGCCTTCAAATCTCGTAATTATTGACTCCACCTCATACATAAGGCCACCGATCAAGAATGTTCTCGCTCTAGCTCCATGTTTTCTTAGTATTGGCAACGTACATGCGCACATGGCTTCAAGAAAGATCCCTCGGTCGTCTTGGCTTGAGACTTAGAACCAAGATGACGGACCTACAATCCACATCAAGACAAGCGCATAGCCGATTCTAGAAATCTTATTATCCATCTTATGAAGCGCATCGGAACAATCGTAATCAAAGCGATCGGATGTTTGATTACTATGACGCCGCAAAAAAGGTCGAGCGGGTCGACATCGACACATACAAGTTCCAACTTTTGTTTGTTTCCCTCATACAAGATTCATCGAGCCGATTCTTTCCATCCAGCTTTGGTCGTTGCTAGCTTCAAATTATTTCATCCTCAAGGTCGATTTAACCTTCTCTATCATCCGATGAGACATAATCATATAAAAGACCCCATCGGCTATCGCCTTGATACGTTGACTCCCAAATACCCTATCAATGTTGTTCGAGTACATTCTCGAGCACTTTTCAATACTAGGAACCGATATCTTTGATGACTCAAAGCTATAATTATAATCGGCTATATCTCGAGCTGGAGATAATAAGCACGAATATTAGCTTCTTCCTCGCTATCGGTTATTTGCTATCTGTAGTGACTAGCCGATGCCAAACCAATGTGCAAATACCCACCGTCCCCGGATGCGCATAATAAAGTATTCCGCCACCATACTAATGCTATTAAATATGCCTCCCAAGTCGATGAAGCGCAACATCGCTTGGCTTGGCTTGCTTCGTGAGGGGCGATGTCGTAATATTGCCGATGACGGCCTAGATACACATGATGAACCAATCTGATGTCGCTGATTTTCTTCAAGCCGATATTCCTTCTTCAGCTCTCTTAGGAAAATCCAATTATTCGTATGTATTGGCCAACACACATTTTTTACCTTTGCCTTTCATGACCACTAATAGTAGCCGATGCTTCAAGGAATATTTAGTCGATAATTTGTTGCGCAAATCTTGTACCGAGATAAAGCTTCAATTCTCTCGTGAGACAACAACTCTATTAATATTTTCATTAATTGTGCGGGTCGTCCAGAGGAGCGTGCAGTGATGGATGGAGATCTTCCAATATTTTAATCAAAATAAAATTGCTGTGAAAACCTTCATGGGGATTAATGAGCCGATTACCCCACCTATGGCTTCATCGGTGCTGACTACTCCGGTTGTCTTGCATTGATATTCATGATTTTCTTTGTTGATTGCAACGGCGACGATTAGTTTCATATAGCCGATCGTACCCGTATCGGCTCCATATAGTCGAACGAGTGTTTAGAGCACCATCGACGTGTCCAAGCTTTCAAAGCCGCATACGGTTCGGTTACTATTGAGGTACCTTCGCTAGCGGCTGTTTTACCCGACCTGACCACATCGCTATTCCGCCAAGCCGGATGCTTCACCGGTAGAAATTTAGCCAAGATTGGCCCCCACCGATCTCTTTATATCTGTTTGGAATCGATGGAGGTGAGCAGCCCATGGAGTTCACTCAACGTGATGCGCCTAGACTCTTGATTCTTGGTTGCTTGCAATAAAAGACCTCACCGGCTTTTACCGGTATGCATGCCGCCACCGTCATAAGTTGAAGCTTTCGAGCTTGACGATGGGTTTGGCATCCCTTGAATGTGTGCAGCTCCCAAACCTGACTACCTCGGTGTACTTTACGACTGCTCGGCGAGCTCGATACCGTGACAATCTCGTTGTCGCCGAAGAAGTCGGAATTGGTGGCACCGGTTCAAAGCTATCCAATACCCTCTCGCAACGTGGCTAGCGCTTCTCTTTCACCTTCGCCAGAGCTGGTGCAATGGCAAATATGGTGCCCATGCTCACCCGAGTTTATCAAGACGATGTCCCATGCACTCGGGTCAGATCCATCATATCATCCATTGCGATATCGACGCCTGCTTTCTCCAAAGACCTATGTGCCGCTCACGCCATCCTCGACATGTTGTAGATGTGTCCACCACTTCATGATCTTGTGCTTGCACTTTGGAAACATCCCTTGGATCCGTCCGCCTTTGTAAATAGGACCGTCTATTGCTAGTTTTGTTGCCGCCTTGCGGTAGTGAATAGGTACAAGTTGCTATTCATGCCAAGGCGCCGCACCATTCCTTTGCCGATATCCGCTGGTAGAATTTACCCATGACTCTCCAAGCCGATATTGTTATCAACCAATACTCCTCATGCGCATGGACACATCGACTACTCTTGTGGGAATATCATATTTGCAACTTTATCCTAAACATGCCGCCCAATATTTGAGTCATGTGGCCACCTTTGCGATTTAAGTTTCACCGTCAATCGGCTTGTCTCATTCAATGTTTCTCCAGATACACTTGATTACATCGGCTGTCTCCGTTGATGTGAGCGAACTATAATTAGCCGACGTGTATATCTTGAGTGAAGCCCTATCACCATATCTCTTGAATGAACGTAAGCAATTATCTCTTTCTCCTTTGATATGTACGCACATGTACTACTCACCAAACAAACTTTGGTCCGGCCGCCAGAGGATGTGGAATCAACATGCCATCGGCTATCACTTTCTATAATCCTTTCCTCGTGTTCATCGACTAAAGTATAGAAGAACCTCGGCCGATGCTCTATCCAATGGTATAGAAACCAATAATTTGTACATGCTAGAGTAGTGTGCCAATGGATGGCTCTGGTCGATAGGTTCTGCACCCAATGTCTATGTCCGTCTGGCTAAATCGACGAGGAAGCATATATGCATGCATACATGCCGATGTGCGCCACCGGGTGACTATGAACAACACCACGATCGGCTCATCGTATGATGGAGCATCTTGGAGCTCATGGGATGAAGGAGCCCAAACCCTCCGTAATCTTCTTATGAGCGGCGCTCGTAGGGACCCCATCGCCAGATAGCTTACCGCTTTGGGGGCGAGAGTCTTGAACCTCAAGTATAGTAGCCGATCCTCCTTTATGAGCGCTTATTGACCCAAAGTCTTGAAGCCGATAGATGTAAGGGAGCAACCGTCCAATAGATTACATACATTGGCAATCATCCCAAGATACGTGTGTATGGAATCTTTGTAGTATATCTTTGTTTAGCCGATGCAACATTCTTTGGGCGGCAGAGTACAACAAGGCCAACTTTTGATCTTCTTGACTTTATCACTTAAAGTGTCAACATGTTGTTGGAAGTTTGTAACAACTGCACAACAAAGAACCGCGCACACGCTTGCTAGTAGCACCACACAAATGACGTGCAATCCCCTCCGTGTCGTGACCTCGCCTTCTCCCGTTAGACCGATCGGTTACTTTCGATAATAAAATAACTCCATCATCCAAATAATCCATTAGTCCTCTGTTTTTTTTTTTTTAAATCTAACTGCCGATGTTCCTTTTGACCGAATCAACTTTCTCGAGAGCGGTGAGTATGATTAACGGCATTTTCCTCCGATATTTTTCGTGCTTGAGGTATTCCAAAGATTACATCCTCGAATCTTGTTGCTTGAGGCTCCCGAACAGCAGATGCGGGCCTTGCAATTTTGTCATCCGGTTTCCTCCGTGGTATTTGACAATGATCTCGGGCTCAAGAAAATCACGATCTTGGTTCACGTGAATAGATGAAAAATCGCTCACCGCCTTTAATCGATTGGTGACTTTTCAAAGCGTAATTGAAATTGGCCTTAGAGTATGATATGTTGTTTGTTGATGCCACATGCCGAGGTCTTGATGAATAATGCTTTAATAGATGGCTGAATAAATACCAAAGATCGCCCTTTTGTTGTAGATGAAAATTCGCACTCTCCGTGATTTGGAAGCTAATAGAATATCCATAAAGCATCGACTTCCAATCGAACGATTATGGTCCCACTCGGGCGTGCCAAAAGTGTGTTGACACAAAATGTGACGACCGCTGTACGCACACACAATAGTAAGTCAGTTTAAAGCGTAGCTTCAATCGGATGCCCGGTGCTTCGTGATCCGAACGATGCCGCCGGCTTTGACTGAAAAGAAACCGATAAGGGATAAAATAAGTTAAATGTCAAACCGGAACATGTCGGGTGAGACCGCGCATAGCCTCAGATATACGGCCCCTCGGTTATTTTACAACGATATACACAATTATAGGAAGTCATTCGCCAACAAGTTTATAAATCATTCGCTAATCGTAGGATGGACATACGTAAAGATCTCGATTGCCAATGCATATGCATGGGAAGACATGTTTGAACAAGTGAAATTGATTATGCGTTAATGCATATCCAAGCTCAAAGAATCCAAATTTTAGAGTTGGGGTCCATGAAGAAGGAACGTGTAGATAAACACGATTAAGCCAATCTAAAACTCCTGTCGCTCCCAGCACGACACCTAGTTTCGCTAAAAAACTTAAACGTGATTAACATACATGAACCCACAACATGTGACAATCTAGATTAAAATAATTCAGCCATTACGAGCATGTTATCTATTTGCAAAGGTATTATGAAAGTAATGATCATTGAAGCTCGAATAAAACCATAGAAGAGGGCCGAACAATATCCATCTAGATTGGGCAAAAGTGTGCTACAAATATATAAAATATTTAAAACATGCAACACAGATAACTTGATGAATCTATTTAGATTTTGCCGTAATCTAATAGAGCCGATAACCTGCTTTGCTTCCACTAAGCATATTGAGCAAACGCTTCGCACGCGGATCTACTCATAAACAAAGTATAAGCAAAGACTTCTTGATTGTCAAGCAAAGATCCGCCGCACGATCATTGAAAACAAACAAGACTACTTGCATCACGCCTAAATCCACCGCATGATACTAAACATGATAACAAGGTTGTCGGAACTTACACGAGGTCGACGGATCGATGACTCCTCTCAAGAACTCGGACGACACGACAAAAGGACTCGAAAGTTGGCACGGGCCGGTTGTATTGATTTGGTTGTGAACGCCCATTACAATGGTCGAGGGTCAATATTTATACCCTAGACGAAAACACGAGTCCTAAAGACTACGATTTACAAAGGAACTCTTAAACAAACTTGGAAACTACGATTCCTTGCCCCAAACTCGAGTCCTTTATTATTACAACTTTCATCTTTTCGATCGGCTTTGCTTGCCATCTTCGCTTTCCCGAATGGAGTCACCACCTTCAAGTAACCGACCGCACAAGCATTTAGCCGACCGCTTTGCTTTGTTTGCCAATGTCCTTCTTCCCACATGCGGACCCACACCATCATCTTCCAAAGTCGACCAAAATCCAAAGTTAACACCATGCAAGCAATGTATTCTCGAGAGTCCCGCAAACACAACTTCCCTTTCCTTGACCAAATTGATCTTGGAAATCTTCTCCACAAAGGGCTCTCGGTAACATGTACGTATATATTTGCTTGACGCATCTTTATTGGCTTGCATCTTCACTAATCACTACGTAAGCAATTCTGTGGATCGTATTATTTCCTTCATGCATGGACTCTTTCTTTAATCAAGAAGCTTCACGCCTCCATCCAAAGATATATTTGATTTATTTCCTTATGCAGCCCGCCAAACAACTATTAAAATATCCCTTCCTCGTTAATCGATCTTAATCTTGCTGGCATCCATGTCAAGCATAGCTCATGATAGCACTTGGCCTCTCATCCTTTTCCATTTGCCTTGCCGGCTGCCCAATAATGCATCACGATATGTAACAAACAAGATGGTAGGCACATCGTTAATCCGCCACTGCTTGACCTTTTGTCGCTCCCCATTAATTTCGAGCATGAATGACTCCATCAGATATATCTCATCGGCTTTCGAGTCATGGTCATTATCGAGATTTTCTTCTTTTTTCACGTTACCGTAACGCTTTCTTCCCAATTACCAAATTTTGATGTCAACAAGTATTACAAAACTTATAAAAACTTTATACAAATATATAACATCTTTCAATTGCTCAATCAATAGTGGAAGTCTTACAACCATAAGTTTACAATCGTTCATGATTATGAGTTTAAGTATTGCTCGTGGACTCCGAAAGCCAAGTTAAGTCTTAGGGGAAATTGTTGACGACATTTAGCATCAATTATAAACCATCAACATAACCTGCATTTATATTTAATTCCATCACCAATATAGGTATATGGGTTTAAACTAATGAATTCCATGATCTTTGGTGATTTCATGATTGCAAGAGGATTTATCTAGAAAATAGCTCCCAGGATCACTGTCATACACTCCAAACAAGCAACCGTCGACAACAAGTGATTCTACCCACGACACCTGTGAAAGTGGACTCAAGACGGAGCCCAAGACCCACCTTTGGAGGGGGAGGCCCACCAGGCACCATAATGGGCCAGCCGGCCCAATTGGGAGGTCACCCGGCCTAGTAGGGTGGCCTCTTGCCCCTTGCCGCCTCATACTCCTTCCTACGATCTATACCGTTGATTCTAAGGTGGTTTTAGGTCAGTTTATCCTATGGTGATCGAGGGAGTTGATGCGGATCGATGATGTGGTGATTCCTTGCCCCCTACTCCTCCTCGATTCCTTGCCCCTACTCCACCTCGGCCTATATATAGCAACCCCTACCCCCTCCCTAGAGCCATCCTGAAACCCTAATTCATATCTCTAGGATCAGAGCCAGCAATCAAGAGAAGATTAGTCTTCAATAGGATCTAGTCTTATAAATAATAGTGAGAAAGAGAGTGAGGGAAGAGTTTGGAGGAGATGTCGGCCTGTCGGTGCTCTCTCTATGGCTTGTACCATGCCGGATTCAAGTTCTATCGGAGCTTGCGTTTGAGATTTCTCTAGTAATCAACTTCTGATTCAAGTAAGTATCTTATTTATATTATTCTTTATGTTCACGACTCTCTTTTGAGTTCTTTATTCTCTTCCCAGGTGGAGTAGAGTATTAATCGTAAGTGTAAACGTGGTGCTTAGACTTAGGTTAATTGTGGATGCACCCTGCATTCCAGAAGGTGGTAGATCGCGTGAGTGACATAAGTTCTATATAGCCTGTACTATATAGCTTTGTTGATCCTTTGTAGTCCACCTCCCGTCTGTATGCACACGTAGGATGCGGTTGCGAAGGAAAGAAACCTCTACTGGTGTCTTTCCCTAGTAATGTCCCTAGTTGAATAGTAGAAGACATAAGCTTACCCAAGTCAGAATTAAAGAACTTTAGTTATCCTCTCTATGCTCCTATTTATCCTAAAATTGTTGCTACCCTTAGTTAAGTTTGACCATAGTTAGTCTCACACGTTTCCCTATGGATACGATACTTGGAATACCTCCGAGTGAAAGCTACATTGGTATCCGTGCGCTTATGGATTTATCTGTATGCGTTAAATATACCAACAGTGGCCAGTACTAGAAAATCTTGATCCAAGGGCCAACAACAAATGGTCCTTAATCGACACAGGTGAGGCACTATGTTAAGACTCAAATTTGACGCAAGCAAAGAGTCCACCCAGTCTCAGATTAATTCAATAACATCATTAAGTCTTAGGGTCTTCCCTAAGTATAGATCCATAGCATCATAAACTTCTTAATCAACTCTTTTCTACTAAGCATGGCTAAGCATAAAAACTACTATAACTAACAAAGTGACAAGGAGGGGTATGAAAATATCAAGGCAGGTATGCAATAGTTGGTATACAACCCATTCCTATTTTACTTAAATGCACAAAGCATAGGACTTAAGTGAATAATATTTGAAAACATAAGGATAGGGGTTATGCTCCGGGGCTTGCCTTCGGTGTCGAGGTTGTCAGTTACTTCAGAAAACCATAGATAAGATAACCAACACCCACTGATAGAAAATCCACTTTGGGACTTGCTCAACAACGGGATCACCACTCTCAATCACTAAACGTAAATAAATATGCATGCTTTAGAATAATGCGATACTTAACAAGATTGATGATGATTAACAAGATTAACTAACTTGAGTACAACCTTAAGTTAGGTTAATTATTCACAAGCAACATTTGTTTATTATTATTAAAAAGTTGATTATGAGTTCATCAAACAAGTAATTAACTTGCCCAGGAACATCAAAGGTGTTTTGTGTCCCAAGGTCTACAGTCAATCCAAAAGTATATTCAAATCATGTTATGATTAATTCTAATCAATTAAACATTTATTAATTAATTAAGGCATATAATTAAGTCAATAATTAAAAATTACCAAAACAGCACCAAACTTTTTTGTAGAGCTAGGTTACAGCACATAACATTTACACAAAAAAGTTTCCGGATTAAAACATAATTATTTTAGCCTATAAAAATCATGGAAGGTGCATTTATTAACTAAAAGAGGTAATTTTAAAGCATGCAAAAGCTATTGATTTTCACCATTTCATATTTTTTTTCTAGATAGAGCACATCATTAAGAGGCTACACAAAAAATTTCATGATTTTATCTACTCTATATATTTTTCTATGAAATAAACAAGATTCAGCATTATTTAATATTTTCTGAAAATCGAAAATGGATTAAATCATTTCCTCACCCACTCTCTCTCTCTACCCCCTCCGGCTTATAGCCAGGCCCGGGGTCGCGCCCGTGTTGACCACGCCGACCAGCCAGCTGACCGGTGGTGAGCTCGCCGACGACGAGAACCACATCAGCAGACTCTTCTCTTCCACGCGCATCTATTGGTGGTGATGTTTGATCGAGTAGGGAACAACATCAAGCACGCTGGCGACGATGGCGGCCTAGTGAAGCTCTAGCATGGCGGCTACAACTCCCGATGAGGATTCGGGTGACAGAAGCTACTCCTACGCACTCATCTCGACCTTGCGAACCTGCCCACGGGTCAGTTGGGCGGATTAGGGCTTAGGACGAGCTCACTTGCGGCCATGGCAGCATGGCAGAGCAGAGCACGCTGGCATGGTGGCACTCCGGCCAAGCCCAGCTCTAATTAGCCTAGCTAAGGACTTCTACGCGTCCAAGGTGCTCACCGTGACTTGCGCGTCCTAACACTCAAAGCAGAGACAGAGCAAGTGGCACTGTCAACGGTGATGGCGGCTCTAACGACATGAACAGATGAAGACAGTGGCGTTCCAGCACGTCTGGGCTCGCACAGCTAAAACCAATGAGCCAATGAGCAAAAGGGCAACAAGGCGAGGCTGGTACATGAAATGGCTTGGTGATAGGCTCACCAGAGTGGCCTAGCCATGGTGAGGGGCAGTCACGGCGACGAGATTGGCATAGGCGGCGAGAATCACAGCACAATGATTCCGGACGGTAGCGGGTCGGTAACCAAGTGCAAACGAAGGGCAAGGAGGAGATGAATGCGGTGGCTAGAGCAATCGAGTTGAGGGTGAGTGAGGATGGCGAACACGACCAATGAATTGGTGGTGCTCGGTAGCAGCAGGAAAAGGGAAGAAGGACAACAGCGGTGGCTCAGTGAGATAAGCACGAGGGCGAGGCATGAGCGAGTGACAGCAGCTGCTTGGGCTTGCCACCACGAAGTAGCTCGTGCCGAGTATGCGTGAAGCGGCGAAAATGAGCACGGCGGCTGTCGACGGTGAGCAGGCAGGCAAGTAGGGTACCGGCGAGCACTGTTCATGCCTGACAAAGCTTCTTCTTCATCCCATTTCTCCTGATTCCAAATGTAAACTTGAAAAACTCTATTAATAGAAGTTGCTCATCTTGATGAGATCTTCATCTTTGCTTTAAGGCTCATCCCCTAAATCTAAATGGTTAGAGAGATCTAAGGTCAAGAACATAGGTAAGATAGAACTACAATTAAGATCATTCAGTAAAGACAGATTAGGGTTTTGGAAATTGTTTTATTTAGCTAAATTGGTGATTTAATTGGTGATTAAATAACAAACAAACATCTCAACCACTAGCACCATTGCAAAGTACAAACTTTGTACTAACAAATGATACTAATGCTTGAGCAAGTTTATTTATGAAATACATTTTTATAGATTCTCCAAAATTGAATTCAAACATTGAAGTCTAGGACTTAGGTAGATTAGATTCTCCAAAATTGAATTCAAACATTGAAGTCCAGGACTTAGGTAGATTTGTCTAAGTGATGAATTTCAATATTGAGTTCACTTTTGAGGTCCAAATTTTAATGATTTGAACTTGAATTCATACCCCATACCTGATCCTAGTGTAAAGTACACCCTTTACACTACAAAGTTTATTAAGGTATGTTTCCAAGTATTTTAGTGAATTTTAAAAATAAAAGGTCACAAAGTACCTTGGAAATATTTTTGGTTCTAGCTCAAACATCACACATATGCATTGCATAACCAACAAAGTAACATTGCTTTTAGTGAATGCAATACATGATTAGCTACTAAGGATGCTCAGGATGCTTAATGTTGACATGATCAAGTTTTTAGTGACGCTTAACACCAGGAGTGTTACAATCGGCAGGCCATGACACACAATCATGCAAAGCAATTGTTGGAGGTCATTACCAACCAAATCCGACCGCCAATTAAAACACAAAAAGAGAAGAAATAAGCAATCTTGATCACATATGCATTTACTACTAACCAAGTTCCACATGTATTTGGAGAACGTTATTTTGCAGGTCACAAACACAAATACATGGAACAATTCACCGAAAGGCGCTTTCCGACGCTGATTTGAGCAAAGGAACAAGGGAGACGCCCATCAACTTAGTGCAAACTAGGCAAAACACCATGAAGCAGGGATCCATGTCCAACCCATGGCCTGCCAGGCGAAGGCGGTGGCGAGTGGCCACGGTCAAGGGGCGGCCGACCCCTAGGGGTGGGCAACCCACTGCCAGCGCTGCTCAGCCGCGCCTTGCTCTGGCGGTGGCATGCCCCTATGCTGAGGCGGTGCATCCCATGCTTTCACGCCAAAGATAGATAGAAGCATAGCCTTACTCTTGTATAATTAGAGGGGTACCCTTCCCTCTCTCAACACACTTCACTTGAGCATCACCTCACACACCTCACTCTCTAGTAGTAGTAGCTTACTTTTTAGTAGCTTTAGAGCAAGGCAAAGCTACCTTGGAGATCTTGGCTCCTTGGAAGGAGAGACCTTTAGGTATGAATAGAGATATGAGTTCTTCCTAAGTTATGCTCTCACATGATATTTATAGTCATACTTATGAACTAGAGTATAGTTATTCTGTTATAATCTTGATATATGAACTAGTCTATAGTTTATGTGTCATGAAAGTAGCACACTTAACTTTATGCTTAAACGCTCATATAACTTATATAATTGGAATTAGAGCAAAGTTGAGGTGATGATTCATCGTGCCATTAGGTGTGCCCAAGTTTTTTACCTGTCGATCCGTAGGGTCGGGGACCCGGGGGGATTTAGGTAGTTTCTATATACGCAAGCATGGTGCTTGGGTATGGAGAGACAAGTGAATGCATTGTCCCTTTCCACGGTTGAGGGGTAGGCGGCAGGTGGTGACAGCCATGTCCATCCCTTGTAATCCCCCACGTTCGACTGTGTAATACCCTCGGTGTTACACAGTAAATCATCTAGTAAAACATGTCATGAGCATCATGTTTATGTGTTAATGCATGTGATAAAGTGTGTAGATCAATTCCTGTAACTCAAAACGATCAACTAAAATGTGAAACAAAAGTTGATTCAATAGTTCTTGCATATCAAGTAGGGTTTAAAACCGATTTTTATTAGGCAAAAATGCTATAGAACAAGTATGTGATACTTAAATAAAGTTTGAAGTACAAACTTTGTAGATGACAATGAAATACTTGTTGTAGAAAAATAATGTTACTAGCTAATATTTCTAATAATCTAGAAACGGAACTTGGAAAGCAAATGAATCTCAAAAACTTAGAAATTTCCAAGTCTGCCAACAGCTAGACATTGCTATGTTTAGCAATTTATTGTGACAGATTGGGTTAAGAAGTGGTGTAGTGTTATAGCTCGATTTGGTAGTCTCATGTGCCATCTTGAGTGTAGTGAAGCCGGTTTAGGTCTAGGAGCAATGGTTTCATCATAATCAGCGCTTTAAAATTCGTGCGCGTAATCAATCTCGGACCGGTGGGTTCGGGCGCGTGGTCACCATGCGTGGCTGTTCTATGTCGCTACATGGATGTGCCATGTGTGTGAGTGTGTGGCCACACACCGGCCAGTCGAGGCTACCCTTGGTATGGCCGCACCGCTTGTAGCCAGCCATAGGCCACCATGCCCTGCCGGCCCTCTCTGCCCCGACTGCCACTACCGTCGTGGCTGCCACTGATGTTGCTGCTGCCCTCCATGTCATGCATCATGACGCAATCATGGTCGTAGTCCCTGTCGCTGTCGTCGTGTCACTCCCGCACTCATGTCTGCTCGCTGCATCGCGCTGCCCCCACCCTGGCCCGGTTGGGTGCCGTCCGCACATGGCCGCGCATGCCGTCGTCATGCCATTAATGGCACTGTGGCACGTGGGCCATGGCCAGTCATGGACGCTCGTGCTCGTCCCCTCATGCTTTGATGTAGGTCCCTCGGTCATGTCAACCGCGTCCCGCTAAGGCTCACCTCGCCGAGCCCACTGCCGCACCCCGTCTCTCTCTCTTTCTCTCTTTCTCTCTCTGTTTTCTGCCACCGTCGAGTCGTGGTCATGGTGAGCCAGAGAGCGAGCACCTCTCATCAATTCCTCATGCCTATGTCTCCACCTTTATGTCCTCTTGTCGATCGCCCCCACCCTGCCTTGATTGCGGCTCAGTCGAGCTCCAATTTTTTGAGCTTTGCTCCCGCTGCCGTGTCATTAAGGCCCAGCCCGCCTAGCCATGGCCAGCTCCAGCCTCACCATCTCACGTTGAATTGACCACACCACTAGCATCGCCTAGAACCCCTCTTTGTCATGCGCACCCAAGTCATAGCCCTATAGCCGCCTCCATGCCGCTGGCACGACCGTGTCACTGTGCTTCATCATCGAGCTTGTCGCGCGCACGAGGCCAAACTTGCTCGGGGCGTCTCCGACCAGGCCACCACCATGGGTAGGTTCATGGTGCATCACTGATGCTTACCCATCACCTCTATTATCTATTGTATGTTGTGGCTCACCAGAACGCAATTACTGTTGATGTAGGTTGCTGCCGTCGGGGAGAGTCCGCTCTGCTTCACCCCCGTTCGTGCAACCACCGCTCATCGTCACGCATCGGCCCATAGGTGAGTGTCGATCTCCTAGCTAGGTTTTCAAGGGTCCCAAGTGGTCGACGTACTGTCTAGTGCCACCGCCCACCGCGCCGGTGAGCGCGGGGCGTCTCGGGGACCTCTCTGGTGCGAAGGTGAAAAGATACGAGGCTCCGTTGCAAAGTCGTTGTCTATAGAAATAGTACGTGTAGTGTTCGTGCTATTGTCTAATAACATGAGGGCATTTTTGCAAGAATGCCAGCGCACGCGTGGGCTCCCCGCCATAGGCTGCCTCCGTGCGTGGGCCGCGCCTTGTGTGGGCCACGTTCGGCTAAAATCAGTTTACCTTTTTCGTGGAAAATAGAAATAGCTTTTTATTTTAATTCTGAGCTGAACTTTGGTAATTAATATAAAATAATGTAGATATCCAAAAATTGTGAAACAAATTTTGTTAGGTTCCTAAAATTGTGCTCTATCTGTTAGTGTATTTAGTTCATATATGTGCTTGTTGATACCAGGAGCTATTAAATCATTTGGGAGTGCTCAATATTATTAAGTTAATTATTGTAAAAATTTTTGTGGTAGATTGGTGATAGCTTTAACTCTGAAATTTCTATAGTAGCTTCATGGCATTATTATGGTAGCTAAATATTGGTGCTCGCTGTAATTTTTGTAGCCCTAAAATAGACTAGTTAATATGGTAGCTAAATACCCATTAAGGCTAAATGAATAATGGCATGATATTAGTTTATAAAAATTAAGCACGTGTAGGGTGAGCAGGGGATCTATTTGGTAGAGATAATGATTAGCTTAGTATCTTAGTTATTTGAGCGAGCTTAGTAGCTTAGCATGTGTATTCTTCTTTTAAGAGTTGATGTTGCCAAAATAATAAGTGTTGCATCATCATTGCATTCATGTAGAGAACGAGTTGGTGGAGTTCGTACCCGCCGGAGAGCAGGAGTAAGAGGAGGTGATCGAGGAGTACAAGGAGGAGGTCCTCGTATAGGAGGAAGCCCCACAGCCACTGACTGACTCAGCTGACATGGTGCCTACCCAACGTAAGCCCCGGTGCATAACCCTTATTTTGAATGATCACTGGATATATGTGTGTGTGATGCACATTTACGTTATAGGATTTATATTGAAACTACATGCATAGATAAACCTACCTATGATTCCTACTAGCATAGGTCAAGTAGCTGCTATGCTTAGGCTATCAATAGCGTGAGTAACCTGCCATTACTCACAATAGGTGATTATTATTACTCTCATGATAAAATGGTTAAAGGAAATGGAGACCGAGCAGGAATATGGTACGAGTATTGGTCGGTGTAATAGGTCATGTCCCACGGCCAACGGAGCATAGCTTGGTTACACTATTTTCCCTGTTCATGTCAATTAAGGACCGTCCGTTGTTGTGGATTCTAGTCAGGTCATAGACTTATTATCCTGAGCACATACATGCTTATGGGAGCGGGAAGGCTCGTTGCTCTCTTGTCGTGGATTCTGACTCTTTCTGGACCGACTAATTGGAGGCAGGGATGGTGGAGGTCTAAGCACCACACTGAGTCTAGGACTCAGGAGTGGGGGCTTGGAGTCCAAGTTTGGACGGGGACCTAGATCCCTTGATAGGAGAGTGATGGGTTCGTCTTGCTTGTGCCTGTGGTACAAATGGGGCGTGTGTTTTAGGGTACCCAACTGGGATACATTGGTTCACGAATCGCCATGTGATACGATATGACTTGTCTATGATCTAGCACCGTAGTAAGAACTAGAAGATGAAAGATGATAAAATAGATCTAATTGCTCAACTCTTGCTTGAAAGTAGAACAGGTGCTTACATAGAATGGTTAGATAATGAACTAATCATGACTGCTAATAAGAAACATACATAAGGATTCACCACTGGTAATGCTTTTTGTAAAAAGGAAACCCAGCAAACCATAAAGCTTATCATATCCTTTGGAGTTGGGAAATTATTCCCACTAGTCGGGTAAGTCTTGTGAGTACATTGTGTACTCAGGGTTTATTTACCCCTATTGCAGGTGCAGCTTGAGGAATGGGTGTTGTGTGGAGGATTCTTCTGGTGGGCACAGATGGATCCTTGTATCTTATCGTTAGATGTTTATTTCAATTCCACTGTTTAAATTCCGCACTCTGAACTTGGTATTGTAACAATGTATTTTTGAGAACTCTTGTTGTATGAAATGGACTAAGTATTGTAAACTCATACTCATTATTGGATCCTGGACGAAAAACATGGATTGTTCGAGTTCTCCCTTGGGGTGTGCTCGACAGAACCATTTGATGTAGCTAGCTTTGGGGGGAGCTTAGTGTCTGGTGGAAGACGAGCACCTCTGGAAGCGTGCTATTTCAGACGATTCTGCCATAGACTAGGGTGTAGGAGTCTAAATTGTCATATGAGGTTGCTGGTAAACCAGTACTTGGTGGCCTCCCGACCTGCTTCACACTTAGCCTTAAGACTAATTATGTAACTTGTATGATCATTAACTAATCTTTGTATGACTATACTAGACCAATGCTTACTCAACTAGGATTATTCTTTTATTCTTTCTTCTCTATTTTATCCTTTGAGGAATGCCAAGTGTGTGTCCACTATCTTGAAATCACCGTTCTTACCCCTGTTATAAACATTGGTATACTTGCAAGCATTATTATTCATGTTCATATCCATACTAGAATCTTAATAAAATGCCTTCCTTCAGGAAAAATATAAATAACGATACCCTGAATACTTTTGGGTGAAATGCTACAATGATAGCTCCGTGCGCTTGAGGATAAATATCTAAAATTGTTAAGAAACTATCAAGGCTATTACTTAGTGGCATTGCTAATCATTAGTGATGACGCTAAGAAATACCAACAAGCATTTCTAGCGCCATTACCAGGGATGGATTCTATCTCCATACTTGGTGATTGCGTTTAGAAATGCCAACAGCAATCCAACGCAAAAGGCAACTCGCTGACTAGACGTAAAGGCTTTTACTTGATTCCGAGGGCCCGAACCAGTATAAATCGTTCGCTCTTTGCATTTACCGTCGAGTTCCTGAGTTCGTCGAAGCCCATCGAACACTATCCTAGATACCCCCATGATGGGTTGTCGGTCATCAAACACCGACAGAGGCATCACTAAAGAACCACTTCTCGCTAAACCTGATCTACGGATATGAGATTGGATTCGGCTCTAGTGGTGTTGCGGGTGGCTTGGGCAGGGCCTCTGCAGTGCTGGTTCTTGGGCAAAAGTCTCGCCTGGCTGCTAGACGGTGCCGGTGGCAGTGACACCCTTGGCGTCATGTTTCTCTTTGGAGGTGTCATTGTAGGACCACTACTCTACAGTCTCACACCTTGATCTCTGTAGCCTTCAACCATTGCCTCACAGGGGTCTCCGTTGTCTGTGGTTCTTGCCGCATCACCAGACCATGTTGGACCTCCCTACTACGCCTGTGTATTATCGTCCATCACCCCAACGGTTGGTCCAACAATAGCGTCATTTGGATCGTCCTGGCGGATGCTTTAGCCACCCTCATTAAGCTTATGTGGAGGATGCTTTGCCGCTACTATGTCTCTCCTGCTGGATACTTGGTCGTTGTTGGTCTCTCCCTTGGTAGATTCTTTGCTGCCAACATCGCTTCGATCCCCATGTATGCTTTGCTTCTGAGATCGTGTCTATGTGGCTGATACTTGGCCGATGTGGTCATTTGGGGCTCCCCTTCGGTGGATGCTTTGCCACTAAATTAAGTTTGTGGATGCATGTTTCGTCTCCTTTGGGTGGATACTTTGCCACCACCAGTTTAGTTTCTTTGTTGGCAACCGTTGTGTTGATGTCTTTATTTTTCATAGGCTTCATCTGCTTGTTGGGTGTCATGGCTGAGGGTTCACTCCCTGCTTTTTTCTTGTTGCTTTGGGATGCTTTTGGTTGTGTACCATTGTCTTGGTAGTTTGTAACGTACGCTACGAGGGCTCTCTAGTAGTTGCATCGTGTAATCCTATTCTTCTTAATGAAACATGTGTCAAGGCATCGCCAAGGCATGTTCTCAAAAAAAGAAGTCTAGCGTAGTACAAGTATGCCTCATTTTTATCCTACGCAAGCTCTACATAAGCCTATTAGAACTAGGTTTTTGGCAAAGAATATATATCTTGGTGAGTATTTGTTCATATTGACTGATCCAAGAGTATCATTCAAGGAACTTAAGTTTGTTTACAAAAATATTATAAAACCTCTGGGATGATGGCTGTGTAAAAAAACCCCATGAGGACTAAGGTAATATGCATGAGTTTCATATAAAGTGCCAACATATTCAATTTAAAGGAGAATGTCGGGTTGCATGCAACTCCTAGGAAGTATAACATGGCAGCAACTCCTATTCCACTAAGCCTCAGTTTTAGTCTTTACTTAGGATGAGTAAAGGGCTAATCTTGGGACAGCTTGTTGATGGTCATTACATGATCAATCCTATCACCAAGTATCTTGGCAACAAAGTGTTGGGAAAATTGTTCCCAGCCAAGTGAGAACTAGCAGATCTTCGCTCGGGCAGAGGCAAGAACTCTAGAAGGAATATGATGGTGGGACCTAGACACAATTAGGGTTTCATTTACTCATGGATCTCTCTCCTTACATGGGTTATGTTTCCCCCTTTTATAGGTCACTATACAAAAGGAAGCCATTTTACATCTATACCCTATGCCAGGTAAGGCATATTCCTAGAATGTGCCCGTACAAATACAACCAAATAGGGACATCTTGGGTCTTCTCCCTTCCCTCAGACTTAGCTCATGGGCCTTAGCTCCGACCACGATGGAGGCCCAGTTATCACTTGTCACGTATCCCCCCTCTGGCCTTCTCACACGCCAGGTGGAGGCCTGGCCATCACTGAATCTTCCAACCTACCAGGTCGACCTACAGTCTTCTCTCAGAGGGCCTTCGCTTAGCCTCCCTCTGCTCGGCCTTGAAGTTCGTCATTTGCATTCCCCAGCGAGCGTCCACTAGCCGCTTGCCTTTGCATCTTCTAGTACAGTGGGCAAAGGCCCCTACATGACTCCTATCAATCATAAACACAACAGCTCATATTCTAGTTTAGTTAGCTTGGCTTGTGATGAAGAGATGTGAAGGGAAGAAGTCTTCATGACCAAGGTATTTGTGCCCCAACAGTTCCCCCCTGAGCTTCTAGTCTAGCGTAGGTGGGCTGTGAACCTCATTTCTTCACTAATACTTGGATGTGAAGGCTTCTTCCTCTTCCCCTGTGGCACGTTGTGTTAGACCCGGGATGCGTGATGTGGCCTCTTTTGATTGGTTGTGGGGGCTCTAGAATTGATGCGTCTACTAACGGTCATGACCGTTGGTGGCGGAAGTTGAAGGCTCCCCCCACCCTATCTCATAAGCTGTCGCTTTCCCTACACCCGTGCATTTTTTCTACCTCTTGCTCTTCCTTAGGTTTGCTAGCCCTAGCCTTCTTCCCTACCTTTCCGCATGCATTAGTTGCTATAGTCTTCAGAAGTGGCTTCTCCCATGAGTCCAACTTTCTGTTGGCCTTCTTTCAACGGCCCCTATTCTCGCTTGGTTGGTGTGAGGGCCAACGGGTGGGAAAAGTGGTTTTAAGAGTGTATGATGGTTACTGCGAAGGCTCAAGAAGATCTTACCAATGTTGAAGCTTTTGTCAGAGACCTTGTCCCCCTATCGAGGAGAAGAAGAAGGCTCCAATGAAGAAGACTTGGGATTTTGGGACTTCGCTGATGACGGACGAGATGATCATCGAGTTGGAGAAGGATGGTTGTTTTCCTAAGGGTAAGGCAAGGCCTTCGGGTGGTGAGACTGTTCCCAAGCTGGAGAAGAATGAGGCTGTCATCTTCAAAGATTTCTTCGCTTGTGGCCTTTTGCTTCCTGGCTATTTATTTTCTTCGCTTGGTGCTTGAGACATTCAAGGTACAACTCCATCACCTCACTCCTAATAGGATTCTTACACTAAGTAAGTTTTGTTGGGTGTGTGAGTCATATGGCGTGCCACCTGATCTAGATACGTTTTGCGAGTATTATGAACTCCAGTGGTAGCCAAAGAAGGTGAAGGCAGAAGAGGTTGAGCTGGAAGCCTAGTTTGGGAGCTACACCTTTATGGCGAAGAGGTCACAGAAAGATTGTAGGATGGAGATATCCTTTGCACAAAAGAATAAGTGGGAGAAGGATTGGCCCTGGTACTAGTTTTACATGAAGACCACCGGCGTGACCCCCAAGACCAGTCCGAAGGCTACCCGCTACCCTCTTGCATACACCACGGGGGTTATGAGGCCTCTGACTCATGTGACGCCTCCGACGGAGATCGATGTGGCTGGAGAGGCATGTGATGCCACCTTCGCCAAAGCCTGCTGTTATTCCAGGGGCGTGACCTTGTTGAGGAAATGGTGGCCACCAAGTTCTAACCATTGGGGAAGAATAGGCCAGTAATGAAGTTGGAGAAGATGAAGCTGTCAGTCTTCGGTGGTGAGGAAGGTGAAATGTGCCCTTTCTTTAGTCTCCAGCACATCGAAGATGAGATTGATAAAGAGTTCATCACTTATGTTGAGAGCACTATAGCATTGGTACTTGGCGAGATCTCAGATCGTGAGTATCTCGCCCGGCGGGCCATTGGAGGCACTATGCCTCTCCTCAACCGGATTTTAGAGAAGTTGAAACTAAAGTATGGGGATCGCAAGGTCCTAGAAAAGGTTTTGATGTCAATTGAAGATAAGGCTGCGAAGGCTGTTGTGCCTAGAACACCATGGCACTGGTTGAGTCAAGGAAGAGAAAAGATGCTAGTGTGTTGAAGGTGGTCTCAAAGAGGCTAAAGTCTTCAAAATCTTCGAAGGTTGCTCCTACTGCTTCTGCCAAAGAGGTGGCGAAGAGCGCACCCATTGATTCCATCACCGCACCAACAGGTGTGGAGGTTGTCTAGTCGAGAGACGTTCGCTGCTGATGGGGATGAGGATCTGATGGCCTCTGCCCTTCTGGGGCTAGGTGGTGATGCTGTTCCTGGTGCTCCTGATGTGGAGCCCATGCCATCCACGTTCTGTGGTGTAACAAACCAGGATTTCCAAAATAGAAATCCTGACTCATTTGCCCCTTTGTGATATCTTTGCTATCATGGGCGTCCAATTTACAACTGATTCTAGAGTCATACAACTTCAAAGTATATAAATAAATATATTATAATAGAGTGTGTGGCTCAATGAATTGGTAAGCACACTATGTCGAGAGGCCTCCTGAGGTGGTCGATCATGTCGCCCCCTCACTAGGTCATCGTGGGTCTTGTCGCTTGCTGTAGTCGAGGTCGTTCAGCATGACCTCCGTGTGCTTCTCTATTGCATAGAAAAGTCACATTCGGTCTTAACTCCTAGAGGCTACCCCATGGTGCTTGCCTCCGGTGCAGCCTTGATTGTTGTCGCCTGGATGGGTCACGGCTCTAGGATCTAACATGCGGCCGTCATGATGTCATAGTTTTGCCTTTCACAGAGGTGGGCCTAGCGAAGGTAGGTGTAATTGGGGATGGCCATGAACTTGGCATAGCATGGCCGATCCAAGATGGCATGATAGGCGCCTAGGAAATCTGCTATCTCGATTGTGAGCATCTCTGTGTGGAAGTTTGCTCGACCTCCGAACATAATGGGTAGGTCAACCGGCCCAAGAGGAATGGCCTAGAGCCCAGGTATGACTCCATGGAACGAAGCACCGAACGGCTGTATCACCGCTCGTGAGAGGCCCATGGCGTCATTGGTTTTGGCATAGAGGAGGTTGAGGCAGCTCCCGCCATCCATGAAGACACGGGATAGATGGGTCTTGCCGATGATCGGATCGATGACAAGGGCAAGCGCCCTAGCTGAGGAATGTGGTCACTATGATCCCTCCTGTCGAAGGTGATCATAGTTTTTGACCATTTCAAGAAGGTCGAGGCGGCTTTGCCTAGGGTGGATGCGTTGACCTCTCTGGCCGTGAGCTTCTGTTGACACCTAGACTTGCAAGCCACCAGTCCACTGAATATCATGAGGCACCCTTTTGGATTGGGGAAAGTGTCCCCCCTTTCCTCATTGCTGGTGGATCCGGCTAGCCCATCTGTGTTGGTTGTCTTGTAGTCGCCCTTGAAGTGGCATTTGATGAGATCGCAATCTTCAAGGCTGTGTTGGCCTCGGTATCCATAATTGTGGCACGGTGACTTGATTATCTTCTCGAAGCTAATAGGGTTGAGCCTACTAGTATTTTGCTTGTGGACTCTATCGACCTCCATGACAAACTCATTGTAGCGATGTCTCTAGCTATCCTTCTTGCCCTTTCCCTACCAGGCTCGATCCTTGTCCTTGTCCATGGGCTAGGCCTGAGCCTTGCCTTTGTACTTACAAAAGTTTGCACAAATGGCCTCCTTGCCGGAGGCATGGCTTGTGGCGAGGACGAGTAACTCCCACATCATCCGTGGTTTGTTGCATCTGAGCTCATGGACAAGGGCCTCATTGGTTGTGTGGGAGATGAACAGTCCGATCACATCCGCATCAATGATGTCAGGAAGCTCATTGCACTACTTAGAAAAGCGACAGATGTACTCATGCAGAGTTTCCTAGGAACACGTACATGCCCTAGAGTTCCCCATGAAGATGCGCTTGAGGTCTGCCCATGAGTGGATGTTGTCCTCATGGAGGTGCTCAAGCCATGCTCGAGCGCTCTCCGTGAGGTAGAGTGGTAGGTATTGGACAATGAAGAGGTCATCATCCACCCCGCCAGCCTTGTAACAACCCAAAAATCCATACACCAAAAATACCAACACCAAAAATTTTCTTAGAACTCCCATGTGTTGATGAGTGTCATGTATAGAAACCCACCCTAAGAGATGCATTAGGTCTAACCCCAACCCAAGTCAACACATAAGCATGGCTTGTCATTAGTTAACTGTGTTTATTTAAATTCTAACAAATAAAGTATTGCATACATTGTTAATTCAAAATGTGATTTGGATTTCCATTTGAGTTATGTTATGCTTAACAACTCCATTAAAGTAATAAACCATAAAGTAATTATTACTCAAACCAAAGAATAAATCTATAAAGAGAAAACTATTTCCATTTTTGTATAACAAAACTACACTTATTTTTGTTATACAAAGTAGCTAAATAAATTCCTAATATATATATAAAAGAATGTTGTGGGCCTCATATCTAAAAACTCCAATGAATAAGGTACACCAATTTTGAATTCAAATTCCAAAACCAAATTTGAATTCAAACAAAGGAGAAGAAAAGAAAAACAAAAAGAAGAGAAAAGAGTGGAGCCAGCCTCGCAGCCCAAGTGACCGGTCGGCCCAGCCTGCTTCTTTCCCCAGCCAGCCCACCTCGCTCACCCAGCTTTGCTGGCCCACGCGTAGCCACAAGAAGGCCTGGCCTGACCGCGCCAGCCCAACGTGCCAGCACACCAACTCGCGCGGCCAGCCCAGCAAGCAGCCCGGTGCATCACTCACGCCCGCACGCCTCCCCGCTCGCTTGCTGTCACTGCCACCGGACCCCACCCGTCAGCCTTCCTGTTCATCTTCTCCGCCCATGCCTCAACTACTGTGTGACCAGAGGCCAAATAGCGCTGGCAGGAGCGGGCCAGGGGGTCATGCCTGGGGCATGGCCCTGTTCCCTTGGCGCCGTGCCCACGCAACCATGCGCGGGCCGTTAGATGCAGTGCACGCGCCTCCACCGCTCGATCACCGTCCGCCACGGGTGCCGTGGAGCTCGGCTATAAAAGCCCTGGCCCCGGGAGCCCCTGAGCTCTCATCGCCCCGCTGCCACTTTGTGGCCGTCCACAGCACACCCAAGCCAAGAGAGAAGAGGGGGAAGAGGAAGAAGAAGGGGGCGCGCCGAAGCCGCACGACGTCGCCGGAGCGGAGGACGACGCCCCGATCAAGCACGTCGACGCTGCGCTACACTGCACTGCACTGCGCTGCTTCTAGAGCTACACGGCCGCAACATGCCACTGCGTCACCATCCTATCTTCCACGACACCAAAGGTGAGCCCTGGTTCTTCCCCTGCTCGCCGCTGGACTTTGCTACTCCGGCCATGGCGCTCCACACCGTGAGCGCGTAGGCCAAGGCCATCCCCGGCCTCTGGGTACACAAGCACGGCCCACTCACGTGCACACCCGCGACCATCTCCTAGCCCCTGGACACCATCGCTGTGCACGCGCTCGCAACGCCGCCGTCATGGCATGGCCACCGCTAGCGCACCCGGCCGCCTCACCAGGACTAGGACGCAGCCGTAGCACCACCTGGACGCCCTCGTCGTGCTCCCACGGACCCACTGAAGCTCTTATCCGCCCAGCCAAGCCACCAGGGAGCCTACATGCACGACTTCATCACCGGCGAGCACCGTCGAGCCACCGACCACCGTGGCCAACGCCCTGGAAAGCCCCGGCAGCCACCTAAATCCCACCAACGTGTTCACCGTGGCCTAGGGAAGCTTTCCCCCACCTTAATTGGGTGCCAGCGCCGCCGTAGGACCACACCGGTGAGCACATCATCGGTGGGAGCGCGCTGGGGATAGAAGCAGAGTCCTTCCCTCACCGGCCGCACGCACCTACACCCGGTACACGTAGACCACAGAGAGAAGAAAGGAAGGGTGGACACGGTTCACTGGAAGGAGATGCGGTCCACCATAGACCAGCGCTTGTGCCCACCGTGGACCATGCCAGTGCACCAAGCCCAGTGGAGGCCCATGGCTACGACATGGCAGCGCCACAGCTTGCCAAGTGTCCGGCCCGGCCCGACCCAGATCGGCCCAACCCAAGCCCGCCAGAGCCCGTTGAGACCCAGTCCGAGTTGACCGTTGACCGGTCAACGTTGACTGTTGACCTAGCCCCACATGTCAGTGGCACAGACACTCTAGACCCACATGTCAGATGGTGACGTCATGCTGACATCACGCGGGACCCACACGTCAGGAGCCAACACAGCTAGGGTGACGTCATGCTGACGTCACGATGACATCAGCTACTGACGTCAGCAGCCCTGGCCCCACATGTCAGTGACCCTGACCGTTGACCGTTGACTCGCCTGTTGACTTGACGTTGACTTTGACCGAACCCACATGTCAGTGACCCAAGAGCCTCTGCCCCACCTGTCGAATGGATGACGTTGATGACGTCATACTGACGTCAGCTGGACCCCACCTGTCAGCTCGGAACCGAGATGATGACGTCATGCTAACGTCAGCATGACACGTGGACCAGTCACAGCATGACGCGTGTCAGCCCAGGATTAATTCAGCCTTTTTTCATTTTCAGAAATGATTTAAACTTTGGAAATTCATAACTAATTCATATGACCTCAGAAAAATACGAAACTAGGACCAAAATTCATCTAAAATCAAGCTCTACGCAACGAACCCATGTTTGAGTGCATTTGGCTCTTTTGAATTTTCATTGCTACTTTGTGCATTCTATAAACGTCGCTAACGTGACTATAATGTGATCATTTGCAAACTCGGAGGAGAACCGGACGGACGAGGATCGTGAGTACCGTGAGGAGTACGAAGACGACTACACTGAAATAGAAATGCTAGTGCTTACTTTATTGTTATGATCACACTATGGTAGGACTTGCATGGTAGTATGCTTTCTTGATGGCCTTTACCTTGATGCAACCTTACCCCTGCTCACCCTGCTGTTAGGCTAGTCACACGTGTGCTGCTATATTTCATTGCTTATTACTTCTACTATGCTTATACGACATTGATGCGTGGTGGAAAACTGGTGTTATCTGGACTATGGGGAGAGTGTTGCGTGTGTGACTTGGGTGCGTGGAGGGTGAGGGTTGTGTCGACCAAGTTGAAGTATACGATGAGCCTGGGGCAAGTCTTGCCATGGGGTGCTACCTGGGCACCCCTAGAAATGGATACCTGTGGTGGGTAAATGGAATATGAGGTGGCCCTGGGTGTGAACCTGTGATGGGAGGCTGGGGTGGAGGTGCTGTGGTGGCACGGTAAATGGAAACCCTAATGAAGACATTCTGGCTTGGTCATCCCTAAGGACTTACTAGTACTTAGATTCACCGGGAAGCCTTATGTACCACTCGCCCTATATGGTGCGGGATGGCTGGACTACTTGGTAGGATATTGCCACTACTGCTAGGTTGATAGCGGACAGTGTAAGGAGGTACGGGGCACGGAGGATTTCCCCCACACCCTTCTGAGACTTCATGGAGACCTTGTGGAACCGGCTCATGACTCACAGTTTCAGCCACCCCAGATTAGACTTGGGGTGTACCAGGGCTAAATGGTAGAGTGGCATTATCCTAGGCTAGCAAGCGGCCGGAATCAGCCCAGTTGACGACGGTCAGCGAGGAAGGTGGATCTTGTGGTTATGTAAAACCTCTGCAGAGTGTATGGTTGATCGATCGATACATATGCCGACTTGTCGGCTATGGACCTTTCCTGGGTTTCGCTTAAACTAGATAGTGAGATGAGTCCTTCTCTTCTTCCCCCTAGGAGTGAGTGTTCGGACGTAGCCAGGGGCTACGGGCCTTGAGACAGTGCCGAGAGGGAGTTGGCCTGTCGACTGAGCCATGGTATGGTTGTGGTATGGTGATGGTGTGGAGATGGTGGTATATCGATCCCTGGATCGAAACCTGCCTCTGGAATGGGAATGGGGTGGAATGTGTGTGGGAATGGTGTTAAAACTTGACCAACTATTATTATGTACTTGATAAGCTAATACATAGGAAACCCCAGCCTTATAGGTTCCTTTTGATTATATCCAACTTGCATCCAATTTCCACAAAGCAATGCTCATAGGGTGGGAGTGGCCAGTACAAATCGTACTGATAAATTTTGGCACACAGGTTCTGCTGAGGAGTATAGCTCTGAGGAGTTTGACGGTTGAGGGGTTCGTTCCTACGCTCGAGTTTGGCGATCTTATCTTCAAGCTGTTCTGAATGAATGCTACTTTTGATTCCGCCAATGCGGCGATGTAATAATTTATATAATTCCGTACTATTTGTACTCTGATATTATTATTGTATTGATGTGATATTCGACTGGAATTTGTGTAATATGATCTACAACGGTCTTATTACACTTCGACTCTGTGGATTTCCCTTCGCGGAAATCAGGTCGCTTCAGTTGGTATCAGAGCCATACTTGACCATAGGACGAAACCCTTAGAAATGGACGATAGAATAAGACGTGAACAGCCCTTCTTTCGGTTATATACCGACCCTGCATTTACTTCTATGCAAGGCTTATCTATTATTGACCTGCTAACACCTATTCCTTGAAACATGCAGATGGCAACGAACGTCGACTGGCCGCCTCTAGGACCGCTACCTCTGGACCACGCCAAGCTTACCTTCGACCTACGTGAGCTCGGGGGTTTTGCACAGAACCTCTATCGAGTTTTCGTCATGTTAGGAGTCCCTGATGTGCTTGTCAAGGTCACCTGCACCAGGAAGTCAGCTCAGGAAGGAGGAATCGAAGGACCGGTTGTCACCTCAGTCGAGTTCCCAGCTAGCACTACCTGACCTTATGTTCCAGCTTTCACCGAGTTGACTATAGAGGACACAGTTGAGGAGGGACTACGAGCTGTCACACACAAGGCACTTCGCAGAGTGATGAGGGACCACTATGAGCACCTGAAGATGACAGAGTTCCATCTACTTCCCTAGGCCCTCGACCTCAGCCTTACCCCTAGTGAGCAGAGTTTCGTAGCCGGCAGAGTTATCTTTGTAGAGGAGGACAGATGCCTTCGCATCTCAGCTATCCACTTACTAGAGCAGGACAGGTACGTGACCTAGCTTGAGCAGAAGAGATGTCAGGACTATGCCCTTCTGTGGGAGTACTAGGAGCGAGACTCGCAGGGAGCACAGGAGCGAGCTAGTCTGCTTGAGACAGTTGCCAAGCTATAGGATGAGTTCAACCATCGTGAAGAAGTCCACCGAGCTGAGGTCGCTGACTTACAGGACAAAGCAGCCGACCTAGGTAACAGAAACTGCTACCTCGACAGCAAGGTCTTGGAGTTGCAGAGAGAGTTGGATAACAAGAAGGCCAAGTTCAACCACAGAGGAGACAGAGAGAGGTCCAAGGGGATTGATATGCTGAAAATCCAATCTCGAAGGGTATGTGGGACCATGACCCAGGAGCTAGAGGAGTTCAGGAAGAAGGCCATTCATAACCAGGGTCACCTGATCGAGGCACTCAGGTAGAATGAGTACCTACAGGACAAGTGTGAGAGGACCTGGCAGGCTTGGCAGAAGTTTGACAAGAAGCGCCTCAGGGAGATGAAGGGTATGTGGGATCAGCTACCCAAGGAGATTCGTAGTAAGACGAAGCCGAGGATAGAGGAGTTTGAGTTAGCCCCGACTCGCCTCAACCTAGACGCCTGCCCTACCTTACCTGGAGCCAAGCCTACTGAGGAGCTCGCCGAGGCCTTGAAGTACGTGTCCCGACTTCACAAGTCTGACGAGGAGATCGAGATCGAGAACAGTCGTATCCCAGCTGCGGTGTACGAGTTAGAGTAGATGACCCTGCGTGGTCATGAGTCATGTCAGTGGCTTCCATAAGTTGTACCCCATGATGTACCCCTTATGAGATGTATTATGAGACATTATGCGTAGTACGATTCTCGCACGTCTTCAAGTGTAGCTACTGGAGATGATGCTATGTAATAAAACCCATGTAATGAATGTTTTGGATCTTGTTGCATCTTATGGATCTTATTGCTTCTTTGTAATGAGTGTTGGATAGTATAAATGTTTTTCTTTAAATCATCAAAATCATGTAATCATATTGAATCATAAGCACTTATGGCACAAGCACTAAAATTCCTATGATCCGTGTTGCAGATGTTGAACCGCCGATCTGCTCGCCTACTGAACCATGGACGTGCGCCCATCCCCAAACTAGTCAAACCAAATGGGGGCCATGGTGGCAACAACCATGGCCGTGGCAGTGGATGTGGAGGGATACCCTTCAACCTGGAGAATACCCCGCCGCCTGTTGAGGAGAACATTCTGCCACCACCACCACCGAACCTGGCAGAAGTGATGGCGCAGCAAACCCAGCTTCTTGTAGCCCTTGTTGACGGAGCAAACTGTCACCAAGGAGGTCAGCAGAATGACTTCCAAAGGAAGCTGGAGGGATTCCTAAAGCTAAGGCCACCTACCTATGATGGCACTGACCTTGACCCGCTTGTGGCCGATGACTGGCTCAGGGAGATGGAGAAGAAGCTTGACCTCACCACTTTCATCGACGATGAGTGTGTTGGAGCTACCACACACCAGCTCATAGGTGCAGCACGCGCATGGTGGGACAGTTTCAGTGATTCCCATGAGGACCCTGCCAACATCTCGTGGGATGAGTTTGTTGAAGCATTTACTGAGTATCACATTCCCAAGGGTATCATGGAGGCCAAAGCCGAGGAGTTCCGCAACATCAAGATGGGAAAGGACAAGGTGACCGAGTACACTACTCATTTCACCAACCTTCTGCGCTATGCACCTTCCTATGTTGTGAACTCTGAGAAGGAGAAGTTGTACTATTACCATAAGGGACTTAACCCGCACATCAAGCTAAAGTTTGGCGGTATTGAAAGTAACACGTTGCGTGCTCTGGTTGATCGCTGCATCCAAATTGAGAAGGACCATGCTGAAGCTGGAGAGAAGTACAGGGAGAAGAAGCGTAAGCCTGAGGAGTCCTTCTGTGGCCGTGATCGCAAGAGATTCCACACAGATGCACCCTCCAGGGAACGCTCACGCCACAACAGGGATGACAACCCTGGATCAAGTAGGGGTAGTGGAGGTTACACCACCAAATACTCCCGCCCTGCTCAGGATCGTTACACCCGGGACCGTTATGCTCAGGACCGCAACACTCAGGACCGATCCAACCGTCCCCGCTCTATGAATGAACGCCCAGCACAAAACCGCTCTGCACCAGGCACTGGAAACTGGAAGGCACCCATGCCAACCACTACAGGCGGTGCGCCTTTCACCTGCTTCGCTTGTGGCCAACCGGGTCACAAAGCCACTGAGTGCCCTCAGAACTCAGCTGCTTAGAAGTCTCAGTTCAAGGGATCTGCTACCCATGGACGTCTCAACCATCTGGATGCCGAGGAAGCACAGGCTGCTCCTGACGTTGTGTACGGTATGCTTTTAGTTAATGGCAATACTGCATCAGTTCTATTTGACTCTGGAGCAACTTGTTCTTACATATCATCCAAGTTTGCACGAGAGCATGACCTGCCTGTAACCCCACATGAAAAGCCTATCATCACTAGTTCACCTTTAGGAGACCTAAAATGCACCCACATCTGTAAGGGAGTGAGTCTTACCATTGAGGGTCTTATCTTTAAAGCCGACCTAACCTTGTTACCTTCCACTAACCTAGATGTCATCTTAGGCATGGATTGGTTAACCATTCACCGAGGCATCATATCATGTTCACCTAGATACATCCAAGTGACCCACCCACCAGGCCAAGTCATTAGATGTGAACCCCAGACCAGAAAGTCCACCTCTATCCTATGTGCCCTTAAAGCAAGTTTAGAATCACAAAAAGAGAAGACAGTTTATGATGTGCCTATGGTCAGAGACTATCCCGATGTATTCCCTGAAGAATTATCGGGTATGCCACCAGACCGTGATGTAGAGTTCATTATTGATCTTTTGCCGGGAACAGGACCCATTGCCAAGAGACCCTATCGCATGTCAGTTGATGAACTGGTCGAGCTCAAGAAACAGCTTGATGAGCTCATCTCGAAGGGATATATCAGACCCAGTGCTTCACCCTGGGGATCCCCTATTCTGTTTGTTAAGAAGAAGGATGGCTCGATGAGAATGTGCATTGATTACGGAACTTGAACACAGTCACCATCAAGAACAAGTACCCCCTGCCAAGGATCGATGATTTACTTGATCAGCTTTGAGGTGCCAAGTATTTCTTCAAGATTGATCTCAGATCTGGCTATCATCATATGAAGATTCGAGAGAGTGACATCCCGAACACAGCTTTCGTGACTAGGTATGGACAGTTTGAGTTCACTGTGGTATCCTTTGGACTCACGAATGCTCCCACATACTTCATGAACATGATGAATAAGGTTTTCATGGATGATCTAGATAAGTTAGTGGTAGTATTCATTGATGACATCCTTGTCTATTCACCCACCGCTGAAGAACACGAGCATCATCTGAGAACTGTACTTGAGAAACTAGCCCAACATCAGCTCTACGCAAAGTTCAGCAAATGTGAGTTTTGACTACAGGAAGTTGCCTTCCTAGGCCATGTACTATCAGTTGAAGGTGTTACAGTTGACCCAGCTAAGATTGAGGCTGTGAAAGAATGGGAACAACCCCGTAATGTGACAGAAGTCAGAAGTTTCTTGGGATTGGCTGGATATTATCGCCGATTCATCGAGAACTTCTCTAAGATAGCCCGTCCGATGACTAACCTTCTGAAGAAGACTAAGGAGTTTGAATGGACGCCCGAGTGCAAGCGAAGCTTCCAGGAATTAAAACAAAAGCTTACCACAACTCTTGTGCTAGCATTGCCTGATATCAGCAAAGATTTCGTGGTCTATTGTGATGCATCCCATCAAGGACTTGGCTGTGTATTGATGCAAGATGGAAGAGTGATAGCTTATGCATCTCAATAGTTGAAAGAACACGAGAACCGTTACCCCACCCATGATCTTGAGTTAGCAGTAGTTGTGCATGCCTTAAAGATTTGGAGACACTACTTGATAGGCAACAAGTGTGATATCTATACTGATCACAAGAGCTTGAAGTACTTTTTCAATCAAGAAGATTTGAATATGAGGCAATGTCGATGGCTAGAGTTGATCAAGGACTATGACCTGGAAATTCACTATCATCCGAGAAAAGCTAATGTAGTCGCAGATGCTTTCAGTCGCAAGAGTTACTGTCACACCTTGATCACTAAATCTGTACCACCTGAGCTCAAGGAGGAGATTGATGGTTTCCAACTTGAAATACTACCGCATGGCTTGTTGAATGAGCTCCGCATACAGTATGATCTCACAGATCGCATCCGTCAAGCTCAGAAAAACTAAGAAGAGATCAAATATCTCCATGGTCTGATAAAACTAGGCTACAAGACCAACCACCAGGAAGATGAACAAGGAACCATCTGGTTCAAGAACAGAATCTGTGTAATTTCTGATCCAGCCCTATGAGAGGAAATTCTATCTGAAGCCCATGATTCTAAGTATTGTATTCACCCTAGAGGTTTAAAGATGTATCAAGACTTGAAGAAACACTTTTGGTGGAAAGGCATGAAGACAGACATTGCGGGACATGTGGCACAATGTGACACCTATAATAGAGTCAAGGCTGAACATCAAAGGCCTGCAGGATTGCTAAAGCCTCTTGATGTTCCCGAGTGGAAATGGGAGAGCATATCCATGGATTTCATAGTTGGATTACCCCGATCACAGAAAGGCAATGATTCCATCTGGGTGATTGTCGATCATTTGACCAAGATTGCTCACTTTGTACCAGTAAAGACCAAGACTAATGCAGAAAAATTAGCAGATCTATATGTTGAGCATATTCTCAGACTGCATGGAGCTCCCTCTAGTATTGTATCTGATCTTGGGAGAGAAGCTTTCCCCCACTTTGTGGCTGTCCACAGCACACCCGAGCCAAGAGAGAAGAGGGGGAAGAGGAAGAAGAAGGGGGAGCGCCGAAGCCGTGCGATGTCACCGGTGTCGCCAGAGCGGAGGATGACGCCCCGATCAAGCACATCGACGTTGTGCTACACTGCACTGCACTGCGCTGCTTCCAGAGCTACACGGCCGCAACCCACCACTACGTCACCATCCTATCTTCCACGACACCAAAGGTGAGCCCCGGTTCTTCCCCTGCTCGCCGCCGGACTTTGCTACTCCGACCATGGTGCTCCACACTGTGAGCGCGTAGGCCAAGGCCATCCCCGGCCTTTGGGTACACAAGCATGGCCCACTCACGTGCACACCCACGACCATCTCCTAGCCCCTGAACACCATCGTTGTGCAGCGCTCGCCGCGCTCGCAACGCCGCCATCATGGCATGGCCACCGCTAGCGCACCCGGTCGCCTCACCAGGACTAGGACGCAGCCATAGCACCACCTGGACGCCCTCGCCGTGCTCCCACGGACCCACTGAAGCTCTTATCTGCCTAGCCGAGCCACCAGGGAGCCTACACGCATGACTTCATCACCGACGAGCACCGCCGAGCCGCCGACCACCGTGGCCAACGCCCTGGAAAGCCCCGGTAGCCACCTAGATCCCACCAACATGTTCGCCGTGGCCTGGGGAAGCTTTCCCCCACCTTAATTGGGTGTCAGCGCCGCCGTAGGACCACACCAGCGAGCACATCACCGGTGGGAGCGCGCCGGGGATGGAAGCAGAGTCCTTCCCGCGCCGGCCGCATGCGCCTGCACCCGGTACACGTAGACCACAGAGAGAGGAAAGGAAGGGTGGACGCGGTTCACCGGAAGGAGACGCGGTCCACCATAGACCAGCGCTTGCGCCCACCGTGGACCATGCTAGTGCACCAAGCCCAATGGAGGCCCACGGCTACAACGTGGCAGCGCCATAGCTTGCCACGTGTCCGACTCGGCCCGGCCTAGACTGGCCCAACCCGAGCCCGCCAGAGCCCGCTGAGACCCAGTCCGAGTTGATCGTTGACCGGTCAACGTTGACTGTTGACCTGGCCCCACATGTCAGTGGCACAGACACTCTAGACCCACATGTCAGATGGTGACGTCATGCTTATGTCACGCGGGACCCACACGTCAGAAGCCAACACAACTGGGGTGATGTCATGCTGACGTCATGATGACATCAGCAGCTGACGTCAGCAGCCCTGGCCCCACACGTCAGTGACCCTGACCGTTGACTCGCCCATTGACTTGACATTGACTTTGATCGGACCCACATGTCAGTGACCCAAGAGCCTGTGCCCCACCTGTTGGAATGGATGACGTTGATGACGTCATGCTGACGTCAGCTGGACCCCACCTGTCAGCTCAGAACCGAGATGATGATGTCATGGTGACGTCATGCTGATGTCAGCATGCCATGTGGACCAGCCACAGCGTGACACGTGTCAGCCCAGGATTAATTCAGCCTTTTCCATTTTTATAAATGATTTAAACTTTAGAAATTCATAACTAATTCATATGACCTCAGAAAATACGAAACTAGGACCAAAATTCATCTAAAATCAAGCTCTACGCAATGAACCCATGTTTGGGTGCATTTGGCTCTTTTGAATTTTCATTGCTTCTTTGTGCTATTCTATAGACGTCGCTAACGCGACTATAATGCGATCGTTTGCAGACTCGGAGGAGAACCGAACGGATGAGGATCGTGAGTACTGTGAGGAGTACGGAGATGACTACACTGAAGGTGCCACATCCCACCCAATCTCGTAGCACCTATTACGCATGGCTAAAATAGAAATGCTAGTGCTTACTTTATTGTCATGATCACACTATGGTAGGACTTGCATGGTAGTATGCTTTTTTGATGGCCTTTACCTTGACGCAACCTTACCCCTGCTCACCCTGCTGTTAGGCTAGTCACACACTTGCTATTATATTTCATTGCTTATTACTTCTACTACGCTTGCACTACATTAATGCGTGGTGGAAACTAGTGATTGGGGAGAGTGCTGCGTGTGTGACTTGGGTGCGTGGAGGGTGAGGGTTGTGTCAACCATGTTGGAGTATACGACGAGCCTGGGGCAAGTCTTGCCATGGGGTGCTACCTGGGCAGCCCTAGAATGGATACCTATGGTGGGTAAATGGTATATGAGGTGGCCCTGGGTGTGATCCTGTGACGGGAGGAGCCCAGGGTGGAGGTGCTGTGGTGGCACGGTAAATGGAAACCCTGATGAAGACATTCTGGCTTAGTCATCCCTAAGGACTTACTAGTACTCAGATTCACCGGGAAGCCTTACGTACCACTCGCCCTATATGGTGCGAGACGGCCGGACTACTTGGTAGGATATTGCCACTACTGCTAGGTTGATAGCGGACAGTGTAAGGAGGTACGGGGCACGAAGGATTTCCCCCACACCCTTCTGAGACTTCATGGAGACCTTGTGGACCTGGCTCATGACTCACAGTTTCAGCCACCCCAGATTAGTCTTGGGGTGTACCAGGGTTGAATGGTAGAGTGGCATTATCCTAGGCTAGCAAGCGGCTGGAATCAGCCTAGTTGACGACGGTCAGCGAGGAAGGCAGATCTTGTGGTTATGTAAAACCTCTGCAGAGTGTATGGTTGATCGATCGATACATATGCCAACTTGTTGGCTATGGACCTTTCCTGGGTTTCGCTTAAACTAGATAGAGAGATGAGTCCTTCTCTTCTCCCCCTAGGAGTGAGTGTTCGGACGTAGCCAGGGGCTACGGGCCTTGAGACAGTGCCGAGAGGGAGTTGGCCTATCGACTGAGCGATGGTATGGTTGTGGTATGGTGATGGTGTGGAGATGGTGGTATATTGATCCCTGGATCGAAACCTGGCTCTAGAATGGGAATGGGGTGGAATGTGTGTGGGAATGGTGTTAAAACTTGACCAACTATTATTATGTACTTGATAAGCTAATACATAGGAAACCCTAGCCTTATAGGTTCCTTTTGATTATATCCAACTTGCATCCAATTTCCACAAAGCAATGCTCATAGGGTGGGAGTGGCCAGTACCAATCGTACTGATAAATTTTGGCACACAGGTTCTGCTGAGGAGTATAGCTCTGAGGAGTTTGACGGTTGAGGGGTTCGTTCCTACGCTTGAGTTTGGTGATCTTATCTTCAAGCTGTTCTGAATGAATGCTACTTTTGATTCCGCCAATGCAGCGATGTAATAATTTATGTAATTCTGCACTATTTGTACTCTGATATTATTGTTGTGTGGATGTGATATTCGACTAAAATTTGGGTAATATGATCTACAACGGTCTTATTACACTTTGACTCTGTGGATCTCCCTTCGTGGAAATCTAGTCGCTTCAAGCCCGATAGGCGAGGTGGAAGTCTTCTAGCCATACAATGGGATTGGTGTCCCTAGAGTATTTGGTGATGTTAGGCAGCACATGGAATTACACCAGGAACAGGGTTTGCTAGATCCTTTTCGTGAACGCTTGTGGGCCGCAAGCGTCTGACCTCGGGCTACTCCAAGCATCTCGGATCCTAGGGTGTCGGTCGTGGTTATCTAGGTCACTATCACCATAGTGTTGTTGGTCTCTATTTGCCATGTCTGGCTCACGACGTCTAGCACCTTGAGCCGGGCGAGCGTTGTGGTTTCTGACAAAGCAACTATGCGACGGGGAGGGTTCCCGTCCGCATGCCACTCCGTCCTTATCAGGTTGTAGCTTGGTTGGCACGTGGTGCCCTTCAAGGGCACCGCACACAGAGGAGATGAGTATGACACTAGCCTTGGGGTGTCGCCTCTCTGAAGAGCTTTGTGCTTGTAGTACCGCCATGGCTTCTAGCAGGTCTCGTAGCTCCCAGTGAACATGATTTGCCTCATCGCTCGAGGGTTCTAGAGCCGTTCGCATGATCATGGCTGGCACAACGACGTTTTGGCTGGCTCAGAGGAAGATGGTTGTCTCCCCCTTGCCTTGTTGGATCTGATTTTATACAAGCCGTGCCCGCGCCCGTGCGCCCTCGGTGTCGAGATGCTATGGACTAGGGCATCTACCGTCATGATGTTCGTTGGCCTATTTAGCATCATGGGTTTTGGCTCGCTCTAGATGCTCTTGCTCGTGCTCTGCCTGCTCCCTAGGGGTGCGTGGAATCAAGTAAGCATCGTCCTCCTCACCTCCCGCTACTGTCCAATTCAATGAGAGGTGCAACATGTTGCACTCCCACGCTGGGTGATAGCTCCCCTCAGAACTAGACTCAGAGTTCGTATTACCGGGGGTTGATGGCAGGAGGATGCAGATGGACTCTGGGTCCCACTCCACCATCCCCATGAATCTAGAGAGGTTAGGCATCATCGAACAGTAGCTGCATCTGGCCAACTCTCGTTCAAAGAGCGTGGCAGCGTCCCTTATTCCTGAGGGCAATGTGATGCGAGGGTCCTAGAATTTGGCTTCTAGAGCCATGAGCCCATCCCCTGAAAGCTAGGCGAAGGCGTTGGCCAGCATAGAGCACGTGTCGGCTTTGTTCTAGCTTGGGATCTATCCTAAGGTAGGTGTCGATTCTACATGCTAGCGTGTCGGAGTCGATGATCGTGGGGCCGATGCAGGCTGGCCCAAGGTCGAGCGTTGGGGTGTATGGTGGTGCCGCATCCCCTTCACAGATGTAACACCCTAGCTATTAAGCATGCATTTAACCTTGACATTGCATCATTACAATCATCATTGAGCATTCATGAGCATAAGCATATCATGTATTCTATCTATGTTGGCTTATATTGCATGTATTGTTACTTAATTGCCTTGCTTAGATTAGGGTTTACATGTAACCAATGTATGAAATGTGTGTGGAACCTTGGGAATACCTTAAACATGTTTAGAATAGCATAAGGAACAACTTTGGTATTCATGACTAAGGTTAGTTTGGTCTCTAAGACCTAGTTATGGTGTATGTCATCATTTAAAGTGGTATGTTTGACCTAGTTTGAATTATGTCATAGAGTCTTTGCATGGCAAAGCGCCCTTAAGCAAAGTTGTAGTATTTGAGTAGAGTTATTTTTGGGTCATGAGCTAATTTAGTGCATAGCTTGGTCATTTTGAGCTCACAAAAATCAGTAAAACACAAATTTTCCACACTTAGAAAATTTCTAAGTCTTAGTGCGTTTATAGTTTCGCTGAGCCGACTTTGGGATGATTTTACTCCTTGTTCATTGAGAATTAGAACTTGATCTTTAAAGAGGAATTGGAGATGGTATATAGGGCTACAATTTTTGTTAAGATTGTTTGTGCTAATAAGCTACGGATTAGGAGATTTTTCATCGCCAACTTGCGCTGTCAGGCTCGGACATCGCATCTGATGGCCGAATCGGCTGGCCATCAGTGGTCGACCGCCGTTAGGTCCTGGCCGCACATGGAAACCACTCGCCACCGTTGGCCCACCCAGTCAGGCCATGTCGGGCCTCAGTGCACCACTTCATGCCCCAGCGTTCGCCCGTGACTCCGCACGCTCCCATTTCTCTCCTAGCTTCCTCCTTCGCTCTCGCCTCCGCCCGCAGCAGCCGCCGCAGCACTGAGCTCGCCGTCGTCACCATTGCTAGCCCCCAGCTCGCACCGCATCACTCCTCCACCACCGCCATAGTTCTATTGTGATCCCACCGCCTCACCGCACCTGCTTGATTGCTAGCTGCGCACGGTAAGGTCTCCGTGACGTGCATGGCCTCGCCGGTGTTTCGCCGCCATGCCACGTCGCCATGGCTGGGCCGTCTTCGACCACCGCTGGTCCTGCTTGTCATAACCCTAGATCGAGTCATCTTGGCTAGCTCCGACGCCTCGCCGTCGACCTGCTCCGCCATGCCACCATGAGCGCCGTAGTCACCATTGATGGCCGCAATCGATCCAAATAGCTAGCCTATTGTGTGCGGGATGTCATGGGGATTACTGTAGTGTCGACGTCGTCGCCAGAGAAGCTCGCCGTCATCGAACTCCGGCCATCCTACGCTGTTGCCCTATTTTTGTGTCGCTGACACATGGGCCCGACTGACTTGAGGGTCCCAACTGTCAGCAACTGTTGAGTGAAAAGCTATTTCATTTATTTCAGATTTGTAAGCAAATTTGAAAAATCATAAGTGGAGTTCTAGATGTCCAATTCTTATGAACCAAAATTTGTTGTAATCTTCATTACTGTAGTGTTTTATAAAAATATGAAATGTACAGTTCCTTGTATTTTTCATGGTGATTCAAATGTATTTAGATAAGTGCTTTTTGAATGTTAGTAATCTTGTAAAATAGATATCTTGAGCTCGAAAACTCATAAAATTGTGATTCCAATTTTGTTGGACTTGTGTTGACATGCTTTAGCTAGGAAAAATAATAGTCTTGCTGTAAACTTGATTGAAGTAGGGCATTTCTATTTATCTATTAATAAATGGCATTTTTTGAGGAAAATTGTAGGGATAAAAATATGTAATATATTGATATGCAAATTTTTGTACAGTAGTATCGTACTAATATGAAGCTAGAAAAAATATATAATCTATTGTTTGACACTTTTCTATAGGGTTAACTATTTTCACTAAAATAGGCCTTGCTAGCTTGTCATTTTTGTAAAGGATGTTATACTTGGTCAAATGGCATGAAAATTTTACATTAGTCTTTTGAGAGCACTTGGAAGCCACTGTAATGTTCTGAGAATTTATTGTGCAACATTGGTATATGTTTGTTATTTTCCCTAATTATCTAATTAAATTAATAAAGGCATTCAAATGAATAGATTGGGCTTCACCATTATGTTTTCTCGAGTGTATTTAGTATTCTTGAACTGTTGGTATACTTGGTGATGTCAAATTTTGAATGCTTACATGTAGTAAAAATATTGTTGCTTTATAATTTGATTTAGAAGTATTTCCGAACATATTCTATTGTTGGGTATGTTGCATAGTGAAAATAATGTTTGCTGTAGAATTGGTTAATAACAAAGTTGTAGGGATTCATCTATCTTGTGTTAAAATTTTAGGAAAATAGGCCAAAGGGTTTAGGAATTATAGCTGTTTTAAGTTAGTCTCCCAAAATGCTTGTTCTAATGAATTTCTGGACAGCACTGTATAGATTGTCTGTTTTAGTTAGGATAGAGTGTGAATTAGCTTTTGGTGATTAAATAAGAGTTGTAGGCAATTTTATAAGCTTTCCAGAAAGTCCAAGATCACAGCATTTGGATACGTAGAACTTCAGTTATGATGTAAAATTGTAACTGCCATGTGTAGCTTAGACATTGTTTTGTGTGAAATTTGTAAGTAGATAGAGAAGAGATATGCACCTACTCAGTTACCATGGAGTTAGCAATTGTTATCATTGTGCTAATTACCATCATTATCGCAGCATGTACCTTTCCATATCACATCACCTATGATCCTTCTTATGCATTCATGAGACTTACTTATGCATATGCATGCAATAGGTGCCACCGAGGAGATCACGTTGGTGGAGCTCGACGTCGATCCACAGGAGGAGAATCAGGAAGTGTAGCACCAAGAGGTTCCCAGAGAAGGAGAACTTGAAGTCGATCACCTTCCCGAGTGCCCTGATCATCAGCCTACAACATTCGTGAAAGGCAAGCCCCGGAGCATTATAAGTCTCCCTACTTTATTAATGTCACCTAAAGTTATGTGTATTGATGCATTACGTGACAGGAGTTGTTTGGAAACACTTGCTGCATATTACCTTTCCTTGACCAAAAATATCTACTATGAATCCTATTTAAGTCCAGGAACGCTTATCATGCTTAGTTATGCTTAGACCGGTAGAAGTCAGGTAATTTCTTATCACCTGCGAGCTATAGGTGATAACTTGATCACGGTTGGCTATATTGTGCTATCGTGGAACATAACCTGGTACTGTTGAATAAATGGAGACCAGGTGGAATCTTATGTTGTGGTATCATAGTGATTCCGTCTGTGTCATTTAAGGACCGGACGTTGGAGGTCATCTTGTCATGTTGAACGCATGCCTCTCACATAGTTGGCCGGATAAGTCATTTCGACCATGAAGCCGAGTAGCTCAACTCATGCCAGGGACAAGCAATTATACTGGTTCAAGCCAGAGCCCTACGTCTAGTCTCAGAGAAGATCAAGTGTGTGTTCCTCAGTTCAATGCTCTGAAGTTCTTACGATGGGGTGTGTAAGAAGGTGAGAGGTAGGAGAAGAGAGGAGATGGACTGCCCGAATGAAGTCTCAAGAGTCCATCCCCATGGAAGGGAGGCCTGGCCACCCTTATATAGAGTTTAGAGGCTAGATTACATACAGAGAGAGGTTCTCCTATCCGAGTGGTCATGAGCCTAAGGGAGGGGGAACTAGTAAGCTTGGCCTGCAAGGAAGGCCATCTTGTCCTAGCGTCAGCGCATGTCCCGGTGTAGTTGTCATCATGGTCTTGTGCCCATGTCGCGGCATGGCGTGGCATGATGCTAAACTACTAGTTGTGGCAACACTATTGGCATGGTGGTGGTTTGCTAACTATCTTGTGCGACATGAACTTGTTGTGGCCTTCGTCATCATCTCATGTTATCCTAGTGGCATCATGGCAACATTGAGGGGACAGGTAGCCACCCCTGGGTCATCGGTTGCCTTTGTTGGTCATGGTGCCAGTGGCCCTGATCTCGAGTTACAGGATTGAGGTCCATGGTGGCCTGGCTGGTCTTGGAAGTTAAGGATGAGGTCATGCGCCCCATCCCATAGTGGCTAGGGTTGTATGACTATCTTGTTAGATCGTATCTGGATAGTGAGTCGTCGTACCAGTCATCACCGCTTGGCAATGCTGTCTTGTCTATGCAGCATGGCGATGATGGCATCTGCCCCAAGGCGGTTGTCCCCTTAGTCCTATCGAAGTGAGTGGACCATGCCTATCCATGTTAGGGCCGGCGTACTTGATGTAGCTTGACCTCTCCCCATTCCTTCCTAGGGGTCCAAGCGGAGGAGAGGTCGTGTGGCCTTCCACTATGTGCAGCAGAAGGAGGGAGAGGCCATGGCTGACCACCCACCTTTGTGTGTGGCCTAAGTCCGCATGGCTTAGATGGGCCACGGTTGCTCAGCTTCTGCTAGCTTGGCCATCGTGGGCCGCCCGAGTGTTGACGGTAGTTAACACTTATCATAAACCGTCAATATAACTTGTATAAATGCAAGAAAATGATCACCAAGATAGATTTAGGGGTTTAAACTAACAAATTCCATGAGTTTTGGTGAATTTGTGTTTTCAGCAGGGTTTATCCAGAAAACCGTCAAGTTGGACCCAATTGTCAAATTTAATCACGTTTATTCGTGACAAAACCGAATTGGGAAGACTCTAGAGTACTCTAGAAGGCAAACCACCGCAACAGAGCATAAGTGGCTACCATGTGGCGCTGGCTGGCCAGCCTATGGGGTCCACAAGTTAGCTCCTCCTTGCTACATCGGTTCTCCACCGCCTTAAAAAAACAAATCTACGCCGTTGCTCAAGGTTAATTTGATCCTAGAGTCCAGATTTGATGTTTCCCCCTATATATACACCCCAGTACCTCCTCCAAGAGGGCATCCTAAATCTAGAAACCCTGAGCCACAATTCATATCCTCATTTCAGGAGTAGATAATCGCATTCAAGAGAGATTAGTCCTCTAGTAGACTCTACTCTTATTGTACCCAGAAAATAATGAGTTAGAGAGTGAGAGAAGAGTTGGGAGGAAGCACCGGCCTGTCGGTGCTACCTCTATGGCTTGTACTTTGGTGGATCTAGGCTTCTCCAAGTCTGCATCTGAGATACTTCTGGTAATTGATTTCTATTTAAAGTAAGTATTGTGTTCTCTTGTTCACGGGTTCTTAGTTCTTTGAGTGTTTAATCCTTGCTAGATCTCTAGATTAGAGTAGTAATCGATAGCATAAGCGTGGTGATTGGGCTATTGGTTACCTGAGTTTGCTCTCTGCTCCCTGGTTGCATGGTAGTAGTGGGTGGTGACAGCCCCATCTATCCTCTATACTCCACTCCGAATTGAGCAGGTTCCTAAATTAGTAGGACCGTAGTCACGTCGGCAGAGTTATCTTGCTTTGCATAGGGTCATAACCATAGGAATCCTCTCTACTCATACTTATACCTTGATTGCTATCTCTAGACAAATAGTGTTTAGACAACACACATATGTTTTCCCGTGGATATGATACTCGATAATACTCTAGGTGAAAACTACTTCGTTACCCGTGTGCTTGTGGATTTTGTCTCTATGTGCCACCACAGGTGTCAACAAGTTTTCTGGCGCCATTGCCGGGGAAACGGTTGCTATGATTTCATCGAACCAGGTTTGTCCTTGTATCTATTATTTTATTTCTTTTTCAGCATGGATAACATCACGCCTATTAATCAATTTGCTGCTCCCACGGGCGCACAACTAGACCACCGGAATCTTTGAAACCTAACCTTACACCTAGCTATGAGTTGCATCATTGTTTAATAAATATTGTCTAGGAACAATCATTCTCAGGAGAAGGTGATGAAAACCCATATACCCACCTGTTGATGGTCATTAGCATCAATCATAAATCATCAATATAACCTACATATATACTTAATTCCATCACCAAACCTAGGTCTAGGGGTTTAAACTAACAAATTCCACAAGTTTTGGTGAATCTATATTTTCAGTAGGGTTTATCTAGAAAATCATCAAGGTGGACCTATTCGTCAAAGAAAATCACGTTTATCCACGACGAAACCGACTTGGGAAGACTCTAGAACACTCCAGAAGATAACTCACCGAGACCCACGCCCAGAGGCTAACATGTGGGGCTGGTCGGCCCCACCTGTAGGCCGGCTGGCCCATGGGACCCACCTGTCATCCTCCGCTTCGATGTTGGTTCTTCCCCTGCCATTGAGGTCCAATCTACACCATTGTTTTAAGTTGGTTTCATCCGAGGGCTCAGAATTGATGGCTCCCCTATATATAGCAGCCCCTACCCCCTCCCTAAAGCCATCATGAAACCCTAATTCATATCCTCCTCATCAAGATCAGAGCCAGCTATCAAGAGAAGATTAGTCCTCCAAGTTAGGATCTAGTCTTATAAATAGAAATAGTGAGATAGAGAGTGAGGGAAGAGTTTGGAGGAAGTGTCGGCCTATCGGTACTCTCTCTATGGCTTGTAACTTGGTGGATTCAAGTTTTAATTGAGCTTGCGTCTATGATTTCTCTGGTAATCAACTTCTGATTCAAGTAAGTATCATATTTATATTGTTCTTCAGGTTTGTGACTCTTTTGAGTGTTTTAATCTATTGGCCATAGGTTAAAGTAGTAATTGGTAGTGTAAGCGTGGTGCTTAGACTTCATTACTCGTGGATGTACCCTACATTCTGGACCAATGGTAGATCTTGAGGGTGACTGTATAGCCTTGTTCAGTCCTTCGTAGTTCACCTCCCATTTGTAGACTAATTAGGACCCGGTTACTATGAATAGCATTCTCTGCTGGTGTCTTTCCTTAGTAATGTCCCTAGTTAAATGGTAGAAGACATAACTTACCAAGTTAGAACTAGAGAACCTTAGTAATCCTCTCTACACTCCTATTTATCCTTAGCCGTGTTGCTACCCCTGGTTAAGTTAGATTGTAGTTAATCTCAGATGTTTTCCTATGTATACGATACTTGAAATACTTTTGGGTGAAAGCTACAGCAGTATCTGTGTGCTTGCAGATTTATCTGTGTGCGTCTTAAATATACCAACACCACCTATGAGAGTTTGAGCAAATGTGTGCATGCTCGCATATCGCAGGCATATCACATGAAACTTTAAAGAGGAAGCTATTTCCATTCTCTTTGACGGGGACAGCTAAACACTAGTATACCCGAACCATAGGGAGTGTACAAGGAGATTGGGAAGCCTTATGCTCTAGCTTTTGCTTATCCTTTTTTCCCATCTCTGAAGTGGTTAGCCTTTGCATAGAGGTTCCAACTTTTAAACAAAAAGAAAAGAATCTCTTGGTGCGGCATGGGCACATTTTAATGACCTAGTCAATTCTGGCCCTGACCTTGCCATTCAAGACCCTATGCTTTTATAACACTTTTATATGGGTCTTAGTGGGGAGACCACACATTTTCTTGATACAACTTCTGGAGGTGCTTTCTTACATTATTCCGCTAGTGAAGGGAAAAATCCTAGATAACACCCCCTACACCAACATTCATGATGATGGCCCAGAAGATGTAGTTGAGAAAACTCCCGAGGAAGAACCTGTAATAGTTGAGCCCGAACTTTTAGCTACCCCATCTGAAGCCTTAATGGTCCTCCAAGTTCCTAAACAACCAAAGGAGGAAGAAATTCTACCTTTGGAAAATATGTTTGAATTTGAAGAACATCTTTTTTCTGACTTTGGAAACACCTCGAATTATTATGCAATAAGGAAATCTTCTGTGCCATCTGCACCCAACCAGCATCTTCCTGACCTAACCGAAGAAAAGTTCCTTAAAAGCACTATGAAGGAGTTGAGGATGATCATAAGCAATGAGTGGTTCGGAGAATCCTAGCATTCTCCTGAAGTTATTCGTTTAGATTTTCCCTTTACTTCCATTCATTCTCAGATTCGTAAAACCTCCTTCGATGCTTTTTATAATCTGGTTGTAGGAGTAAATCTTATGTCTAAATCTTTTGCACATACCCTCTCCAAAAATATGCAATTAACTCCAACAACCAAACTCTTAAAAAGTCTCTTGGGGCAAATCTTTCTTAGTGAAGGAATACTTCACCTTATCCCTATCAAAGTAGAAGAAACCAAAGTGTATCTTAGTTTTTATGTTTTTGATATTTGGGAGTTCAACCTTTTGATAGGGCATCCAATAGAGAGACTTCTCCAAGAAGGAAGAAAGGGGAGTATAAATGTAAGTCTTGGGAAAAGCATAAACCTTTCTATTCCCATCACTCGCTCATTACATGCTAAAACTGAGTTGATTCTCGAGCAAGATCCAATAGAGGAGATTATGGCATCATCCCTCCTAGAAGTTTCCAATAAAGATCTTGAAGAAGATGCCTAGGACTTCATCCATGATGAAAAAGAACCACGAGATCCTTTCCCTTTGGATGAAACTTAAGAGCCACCAACCCCCCCCCCATTATGCTCAAATCCCTTCCTTTAGGTTAGAAATACGCTTTTCTAAGGATAAGACCCTCTGGCTCCTTACTGTTTTAGAAAAGCATTGCTCTGCCTTTGGCTACTCACTCGAAGACCTCAAGGGGATTAGTCCTGCCCTTTGCACCCATCGCATTCCCATAGATCCAGCATATACACCTTCTAGGGAGCCCCAACGTAGGGTTAACAATGCGAGAGAAGTTGTTAAGAAAGATGTTTCGAATCTTTTGCATGCAGGGATAATATATCTTGTGCCATCTAGTGAGTGGGTAAGCCCGGTACAAGTTGTATCGAAGAAAGGGAGCATGACTATGGTAAAAATGAATTAATCCCACAACGAACAGTCATAGGATGGCGGATGTACATTGATTACCGAAAACTTAACAAGGCAACAAAGAAAGATCACTTCCCATTACCCTTCATCGATGAGATGTTGGAATGGCTTGCAAAGCATTCTTTGTTTTGTTTTCTTGATGGGTATTCAGGTTACCATCAAATCCCGATCCACCTTGATGACCAAAGCAAAACTACTTTTACTTGTCCCTATGGAACATATGCTTATAGTAGGATGTCCTTCGGATTGTGCAACACTCTAGCTTCTTTCCAAAGGTGCTTGATGTCTATTTTTCTGACATGATAGAAGAAATCATGGAAGTTTTTATGGATGATTTTACTATTGATGGAAAAACTTTCAATGATTGCTTAGATAATTTAGACAAAGTTTTGCAAAGATGTGAGGAAAACACTTAGTCCGTAATTGGGAAAATGTAATTTCATGGTTAGAGAAGGCCATAGTGCTTAGACACTTGGTGTCCAAACATGGGATTGAGGTAGATCGAGCTAAGATAGAAGTAATAGAATAGCTACCTCCTCCTACAAATGTGAAAGGGGTACGAAGTTTTCTTGGTCACGCAGGGTTCTATCGCCGTTTTATAAAAGATTTTTCTCATATTGATAGACCCCTTACAAGTTTGTTATCCAAGGATGCTCTCTTTGAGTTTGATGACAAGTGTTTAAATGCTTTTCAAATCCTTAAGAAAGCACTCACCTTTGCACCAATCATTCAACCCACTGATTGGTCGCTGCCTTTTAAAATCATGTGTGATGCTAGTGATTATGCTATGGGGCTAGTTTTGGGTCAAATGAAAGATAGAAAGCATCATGCAATTTCTTATGCTAGTAAACCTCTGTCAAGACCTCAACTTAATTATGCAACAACTGAAAAAGAGCTTCTGGCTGTTGTTTTTGCAATTGATAAGTTTAGATCTTACTTAGTAGGAGCCAAAGTTATTGTTTACACTAATCATGCTGCTCTTAAATATCCCATTGCTAAGAAAGATGCTAAGCCTCGGCTTATAAGATGGATGCTTTTACTTCAAGAATTCGATTTAGAAATTAAAGATTAGAAAGGAATAGAAAATTTTGTAGCCGATCACTTGTCAAGAATGCAGTTCAAGAATCCACAAGAGATGCCCATCAACGATTTTCTACGGATGACATGCTCCTAAAGGTAGTAGGATCCGACCCCTGGTATGCGAATATTGTTAATATTATGGTTGCAGGTTATGTACCACTAGGGGAGAATAAGCGGAAGCTCATCCATGAAAGTCGCCTACACCTATGGGATGAATCGTACCTCTACCGAGTCTATGTCGATAGACTACTCAAGAGGTGTGTTCCGGCTAAGGAAACAACTAAGCTCATTGAAAGATGCCACTCATCGCAGTATGGAGGACATTATGGGGCATTTCGCACTCATGCTGAGATTTGGCAAAGTGAATTTTTCTGGCCAACAATGTACGACGACACCAAAGACTTCATATGGAGGTGTACCCCATGTCAGAAACATGGAAGTATCAATGCAAGAGACGCTATGCCACTCACCACCAACCTATAGTTAGAACTCTTTGATGTCTAGGGAATCGACTACATGGGATCATTTCCAAAATCCCGACAGTGTGAATACATCCTGAGTCGACTATGTCTCAAAATGGGTTGAAGCTCTACCATGTCGAGCTGCCGATTCCAATAACGCCAAGAGGATGTTTTCTGAGACCATCTATCCATGCTTCGGAGTTCCATGTATGGTGTTGATGGTAGTTAACAACCATTATAAACCATCAACATAATGCATGAATATTATCACCAACATAGGTTGAATCTATGTTTTCTTTGAGTTTGATTTTTAAGAGCTGAATAAAATAAAAGGACTCTAAAGGTAATCTCTTGAATGAAAATGATGAATAGTTGCTCTGTTATAATTCCTTTCAAGTACCTATTTTTAGCCTTGAATTCTCTCGAGTTTTGGATAAGACTGTTTTGATATAGGAAATTGACTCTGAACTTGAAACTCGTGGGAAGTATATGCTTGATCTAAGTCTAGGTAATTGACGGATATGATATGAAAAGGTCTGAGCGACTATTTATCTTGTTCCAAGTAATACTAAAGTTTTTGGAGATTTATCTTTTGAAAAACATAAAAATACAACATGATGAGTTCCTGTATGACAAAACTTGAATTCCTACCAGAGCCAAATATGATATTTAGACTAGGAAAACTTCCACTCATAGATACTGCTTGTTTTGCATTGAATTTAGTCAAGCTTTGTTGACCCTTATGAGAGGTGTGTCATGCTTTTAAAATCAAGATCACGTACACACCACTCACATATGCACTACTCCTACACTAGGGGTAGGTGCAAAAACCATGTCATTCCATTTAGATTCACCCAAAAATGTTTCACTCTTATACTGGGAGTGAACACAAAAACATGCTTGATAGATTTTCCATCTGCCAAATAAATGCTCCAAAGTTCTTGTTGCTATCTCTCAAAAGTTTTGTTGCAAAGAGGCATGGGCTATGCAAAAATTATTCATAAAAAAGAAAAAAAGTTGAAAAAAATGGACAAGTGTCCAAGATATTGAAAAACAATGGGTACTTAGATGCCTGCCTGAAAAAAAGAGAGATGAATAAGATAGTCCTTGTTCTCTTGCAAAAATATTTCCAAGTATCAAAAGAGAGATGTGTTTTCAAGGAGCATAGTAGAATTAGGTTAGCCACTATATATATCCACCACATATCCATACACATGCACATCTTGATTTGACTGTATGACTCAACTCTCTTTGGATCCGAGGTTTGACTTTACAATATATGTATTATAAGTATGCTCTTTCATGCTATTTCCACTCCTATGAGCTCCATATAAACCTTAGTTGTAGGAAGAGAAAGGCATAACATCACTATTGCCTTGGTTATGATCCACAAATACCACATATATTAAGAGATTTGAAAGTGTCATAAATGGAAACTCTGAGTTTTATTTTTGAAAACCTATAAAAACTCTAGAATAATGGTTGAGCAAAGAACTTGATACATAGTGCTTGACTTGATCGTTCTGTCTTTTAATTGCTCAAGACCCAAGTGAAGGCTAAGAAGCCCCATGGTTGAAGATAATATGAGTAAGTTCGAAAGTCAAAATAGTTTATTCTAATCCGGAGGAGAATTCTTGTTTGAACGCATGTGTACTTTTGAGGAGTGAAAACATTGATAAAACTACTGATCCATTGCTGAGTCTAGCATTGCTCAGGGACGAGCAAAGGTTAAGCTTGGGGGAGTTTGTTGACAGTAGTTAACAACCATTATAAACCATCAACATAATGCATGAATATTATCACCAATATAGGTTTAGGGCTTTAAACTAACAAATTCCATAAGTTTTGGTGAATCTGTGTTTTCAGCAGGGTTTATCTAGAAAACCGTTAAGGTGGACCCAAACATCAGATTTAATTGTAATTATCCATGACAAAAACAACTCTAGAAGGTTCTAGAGGACTCGAGAGGGTGAACCACCGAAGCAGAGAGGGGATGGCCGGCCAGCTGGCCATTGGGGCCTCCTGTCAGCCTCTCATTGCTATGTCGGTTCTCCACCGCCTTAAGGTTTGCATCTACGCTATTCTTTTAGGTCGGTTTGATCCAAGGACTTAGAATGGATGCTTCACCCTATATCTCTAGCCCCTACCCCCGTCCCTCGGGCAATAAGTCATTTAGTCAAGAAGGCAAAAACCCTAATCATCCTCAGAGCTCCACCATATTCTAGGGCATAGCTAGCTAGGCTAGATCTAGAGGGAGGCAAGCTTCACTTGGATTCCTGATCTTGTCAAGAAGCGTGGCTTGGTATAGCCCCTTGTACCCTTTTTTGTATCTTTCATTATTCATATGTTTGCTATAATTGATTCAACATTATTCTTAATTTTATTCATGTTCGTAGTTATTATGTTCATCATTTACTTTGATTATATGCTTAGTATTGCTAGATTATCTTTATGTTCAAGCATAAGTTCATATAGCACTCGCTCCAAAGTACGAGGGGTGAGTGGTCGATATTGTTTAAATATGGTGCTTATACGTTGTTTACCTGTGGATGCACCCTATATTCTAGACCATGTGGTAGATCGATGTGACACTCCCGTTGAGTCCATTGTAGTTCACTCTCCGAATATAGGACAAGTAGGATCTAGTTACGAAGGAAGACAAGCTCTGTTCTTAATCTTCCTTAGTAATATCCCTTATGTGTAGATATGGAGTTGATCTTAGCCATGACTACTAAGTGTAATTGCACTAATCAACGTATGCTTTGACTTGTAATTAAGAATGACTTAGGAATTATTTCTCTAATTTCTACTTAGCAATGCTAATGCCATAGAAAGGAGTACTCTGAGTGATTATTTATCATTTATCATTACTTATCATATTTATCTCTTGACTTACCCCAGTTGTGAGTAGAAGTTTAGTTATGGTTTACTTCTTCGTCATATGTATAAGTTATCAATATATTCTTTGCCAGTCCTTTCCTATGGTAAAAATATAAATAACGATACCTGGAATACTCTTGGGAGAAATGCTACAATAGTAAATTATCTGTGCGCTTGTAGATCCCTTCATATTCATATTTATATTCTTTCTAGTCACATAAAATACTAAAGTACTTCTTAGTGTCATTCTAGAAGTGGCACTAGGTAGTACCAACAAGCATTTCTGGCATCATAGCTAGGGATGACAACTTAGCAAAAGTGATGTTAAGAAATGTCAACAACATTAGGTGGCTACTTAAACAAGTGACAAGTTAATAAATACCAACACATGGTAATAAGTGACTGAGGTTCTCACTTCATTGATAGAAAGTTCCGATGCTTCTTATTCGATCATGGGATCCATCATAACATCATGACACCATATCATCCTCAAACTAGTGGACAAGCAGAAACGTCAAACAAGCAAATCAAGAACATTCTGCAAAAGACTATGAATGAGATGGGGACAGCATGGAAAGATAAGTTATCCGGAGCACTATGGGCCTATAGAACAGCCTACAAAACACCTCTTGGAATGTCACCATACTAACTCATCTACGGGAAGACATGCCACTTACATGTCGAGTTGGAATTCAAAGTACATTGGGCCATAAAAAGGTGAAATATGGACTTTGAAGCAGCCGAAAAGAAAAAGAAAACTGCAACTCTCTGAGTTAGAGCAATGGCGAGAAAAGGCATATCATAATACAAAACTCTACAAGGAGAGGACATAAAGGTGGCATGATAAAAGATTAAAAAAGAAGGAATTCAAACTGGGTGACAAGGTGTTGCTTTTCAACTCCAGAGTGAAGTTGTTTAGACATGGAAAACTATGAAGCAAATGAGAAGGAACTTATAAGGTAATTAGCACATCATCTCATGGAGCAGTCACTCTTCAAAATGACGAAGGTACGCTTTTCAAGGTAAATGGTCAGCGTTTAAAAGTTTTCCATGACACACAATTGCCAGAAGAAGAATTGGATACAATTAACTTTATAGAATTTAAATAACATTTTCAATTCAAGCTCTTCTTCTTTACTCTGTGAAAAAACTTAGAAAACCATTTTTACCTGCTAAGCTATCTATACATTCGAATAAAGTATCGCCAGGATCTCTCTAGTCTTTTGTTGGTGCTTGTCTCCACATGTTGTTTATGCAAGGTAACAGAACTTAAGTGTGGGAGAGGCAAACCTCCCAAGCAAAGCACGGCATCGACAAACGATGAAAGAACCATAAGAAAGGTAGGCCGACCTGTCTTGGGTCTGCTAGCCTTGCACTTCATCCTTGGCCAGATTTACCAATAACCAGCTTGGGGGAGAGGCACCCCCGTGTATCTAGCTAAGTATTTATCTTCCTTTGTTTTATTATATTTAGTTTGCTTTATAAAAAATGCAAAACTAAAAAATAATAATAATAATAAATAGTTATCACTATAATAGTAAAAATAAAAAAATAAAATAACAAGAGTGTGTCTAGCTTGCTTTAATTTCTTTTAAGATGCTAAATAAATAAAAAGGGACTCTTACAATGGAAATGATGAATAGTTGATCTGTTGTAATTCCTTTCAAATACCCAATTTTTAGCCTTGAATTCTCTTGAGTTTTGGATAAAACTGATTTGATATAAGAATTTACACTAAACTTGAAACTCGTGGGTAGCATATGCTTGATCTAAGTCTAGGTAATTGATGGATATGAAATGAGAAGGTATGAGCTATTGTTTATCTTGTTCCAAGTGGCACTAAAATTCTAGAGATTTATCTTTTGAAAAACAGAAAAAATGCTACATGATGAGTTTCTGTATGACAAAGCTTGAATTTCCACCAGAGCCATACATGTTATTTAGGCTAGAAAAACTTCCACTCATATATGCTACTTGTTTTGCATTGAGTTTTATCAAGCTTTGTTGACCCTTATGAGAGATTTGTCATGCTCTTAAAATCAAGATCACGTACACACCATCCAAATATGCACTACTCCTACGCTGGGGGTAGGTGCAAAAACATGCTTTCCATTTACATCCACCCAAAAATGTTTTACTCCTACACTGGGAGTAAACACCAAAAACATGCTTGATAGGTTTTTTATCCACCAAATAAATGCTCCAAGTTCTTGTTACTATCTCTCAAAAGTTTTGTTGCAGAGAAGAGGCATGGGCTATGCAAAAGTTATTCATAAAAAAATAAAAAAAGAGTTGAAAAAAAAAGAGAGTGAAAAAATGGACAAGTGTTCGAGATATCTAAAACAATGGGTACTTAGATGCTCACCTGAAAAAAAAAGAGAAAGAGATGAATAAGATAGCCCATGTTTTCTTGCAAAAATATTTCCAAGTTTCAAAAGAGAGAGATATGTTTTCAAGGAGCATAGTAGAATTAGGTTAGCCACCATATATATCCACCACATATATCCACATACATGCACATCTTGATTTGTTTGTATGACTCAACTCTCTTTGGATCTGAGGTTTGACTTTACAATATATGCATTGCAAGTATGCCCTAGCTTTCTCCCCACCTATGAGTTCCACATAAGCCTTAGTGGTAGAAAAATAAAAGGCATAACATTATTATTATCTTGGTAAGGATCCATAAATACCACATATATTGAGAGAGTTGAGAGTGTCATACAATGGAATCTCTAAGTTTTATTTTAAAATCTATAAAAACTTCGGAACAATGGTGGAACAAAGAACTTGAGACATAGTACTTGACTTGATCATTATGTCTTTCAATTGCTCAAGACCCAAGTGAAGGCTAAGAAACCCTATGGTTCAAGATAATATGGGTAAGTTTAAAAGTCAGATCAGTTTATTCTAATCTGGAGGAGAATTCTTGTTTGAACGCATGTGTACTTTTAAGGAGTGAAAACATTGTAGCAACTCTTGATCCATTACTGTGTTTAGCATTGCTTAGGGATAAGCAAAGGTTAAGTGTGGGGGAGCTTGTTGATGGTACTTAACACTTATCATAAACCATCAATATAACTCGTATAAATGCTTGAAAATGATCACCAAGATAGGTTTAGGGGTTTAAACTGATTAATTCCACGAGTTTGGGTGAATCTATGTTTTCAATAGGGTTTATCTAGAAAACCATCAAGGTGGACCCAATTGTCACATTTAATCACGTTTATCCACAACGAAACCAACATGGAAACACTCGAGAACACTCTAGAAGGCAAACCACCGTAACAGAGCCTGAGTGGCTGCCATGTGGGGTTGGTCGGCCCCACCTGTAGGCCGGTCGGCCTATGGGGTCCACAGGTCAGCCCCTCCTCGCTACGTTGGTTCTCCACCACCTTAAAGAACAAATCTACGCCGTTGCTCAAGGTCGGTTTGATCCGAGGGTCCAGATTTGACATTACCCTCTATATATACGCCCCTATACCTCGTCCAAGAGGGCATCCTGAATCCAGAAACCCTAAGCCACAATTCATATCCTCATCTCAGGATCAGATGATCGCATTCAAGAGAGATTAGTCCTCTAGTAGGCTCTACTCTTATTGTACCTAGAAAATAGCAAGTTAGAGAGTGAGGGAAGAGTTGGAAGGAAGTATCGGCCTGTCGGTGCTACCTCTATGGCTTGTACTTTAGCGGATCTAGGCTTCTCCAAGTCTGCATCTGAGATACTTCTGGTAATTGATTTCTATTTAAAGTAAGTATTGTGTTCTCTTATTCATGGGTTCTCAGTTCTTTGAGTGCTTTAATCCTTGCTAGATCTCTGGATTAGAGTAGTAATCGATAGCATAAGCGTGGTGCTTGGGTTATTGGTTACCTGAGTTTGCTCCCTGCTCCTTGGTTGCATGGTAGTAGTGGGTGATGACAACCCTATCTATCCTCTGTAGTCCACTCCAAATTGAGCAGGTTCTTAAATTAGTAGGACCATAGTCGCGTCGGAAGAGTTATCTATTAGCGGTGCTTTACCGTCTAAGCGGCATCCCGAAGTGAATACTAGAATCATAAGCCTTGCTTTGCATAGGGTCATAACCATAGGAATTATCTCTACTCATACTTATACCTTGATTGCTATCTCTAGACAAACTAGTGTCTAGACAGCACACATACGTTTTCCCGCGGATACAATACTCGATAATACTCTAGGTGAAAACTACTTCGATACCCGTGCGCTTGCGGATTTTGTCTCTGTGTGCCACCACAGGTGTCAACACTAAGCGGCTAACTAAATCGATATCTTGAGATACCCGGGGTATCATAACCCCGACATTTAGCGTTCACTACATGGCATTGTTGGTTACCGGCTTCCCCTACATGACATGGTCAGCTACTAGGACTATTACGTGCTTGACATTCACGAGATTGCATTGTGAACCTCATCCTTCACTTATTGCAATCCAATATATCAACAAGATGCATAATGTCAACTAGTGATAATGTGTCTTCGGCACTGGTGCCACCTCTGGCATACTACTACAATTGTTGTTGCTTTGTTTTCCCTCTATGATTTGTATGGTTAGCATGTTCGTTCCTACAACGATCATGAGTATATCACACATGCACATGTTTGAAATGAATATCTTTATATATTTCTAGATTAAAATGTATCTAATTTTTCCTAAATATCTAACAAAGAGTACTATACTATTAGCAAGCCACCAATACTAGTGTAGCTGTAGCACTCAAAAACCACACTACCTACGATGCCACTAAAAGGATAGCAACCATGTCGAACAATAAAAATTTTGGCAGCAACTCCCCGTAAAACAGATACAACATAGAAGCAACCACATATGAAGAGACAAAAATAACATAATTAAAAGATATAACATCCTAAGGAGCAGACAAGCAACATTGAAAATCTACAAGAAACAATCCATCAAGAAACACAACTAGAAGCTCCACTTCTAATGATGTTATTATTACAGGGTAGAGTATGGCATGATGTGCAAAAGTGCTCCTACTTTCCCTTCCTTTAAGAAAAAGCCACTTGAATACCTAGAAAGATAGAAGGGGTGTGGGATGTGAAATCTCAGCAAGTAAACCACTTTAACAAGCTATTTAAGCTACAAGCTCATTAGGTAACGGTTTAGTCTTCAATTATAAATAATCCAACAATTAGCAACACAATACATCAACAAAGTAATACAACCTCATATAAGATAAATGTTAATCACCACCAAACCTTGGAGAAGCATTGCTTCTCACAACCTCTCCCAAAACTTAATTAGTCCAAGGCATAAATTTCATAGTCCAACAACATAATGCATATGCAATGCAAATGACATTTCTCCTGTCTTCATAGCAAACAAGGTATGAAGCCACATCATCATTCCCAATAAACGATGTTCTAACGGTACAGTCGCAGGTAGCAAGCGACAATGTAACTCCATATATGCCAATGAATAAATGAGATGCAATGCAAATGCCATAAAAAGAATGATAAATACACACATTTAACACCAAGAGCATCTCTCCATGTAGGAAACAATCCTTGTTCCATTGAAACAACAAGAGCACCATCAAACCATAACTTTAGGAACATAGTTATTCAAATAGATAGCATAGAGCATGTGAGTAGGGGCAAACATGGGCCCTGGGGGCTGTAGCCTTAGGCGCGGCCTAAAGTTTCTAGGAGCATGTCTTCGGTAGCACAAGATCAGCGTACCATGCCCAGACGCCAGCCCAAGACCCACATGGGCCTTCCCATGGCCTCATCCCCACTTTCTGCCACTACTACACAAATGATTTTGTGAGGCAGTGCCCTTTTATTAACCGAGGTGGTGACAAAATTCAACCGCCTCCTAAAATACCCGGCGATTAATGGAGGTGGTTGTTCTTATTTATGGAGGCGGTCAGGAAATGAATGCCTCCAAAATAGATTTATGGAGGCGGTCGTCTTAGGGTGCCCGCCTCCATAAATCCATTTTTAGAGGCGAGCACACTATAAGTCCCGCCTCCTAAAATATAGGGCCCAGCTCCCAGCCCAGATAGTCCATCTCGGCCCGATATCACGCTCATCGTATATATATACATAGAGTTAGGGTTTCATTCACTTATCATCTCTGCCTCTCACAGCTCCACCCTCAGTCGCCCCTTCCTCTCCCTCACCCAACGCCCCTGGCACCCTACGCCAATCCCGACCCCTCACTCACCCCTTCCTCTCCCTTTCTCCCCATGGCAGCACCCACCTAAGGATCCTCCCTCCTCTCCCCCACGGAGCACGAGCTCGGCCGGCGCAGGGTGTGTGCACTTCCCTCTCCTCTCCATCTCTCCCATAGAGACCGTGCTTGACTGGTGCACGGGGAGGCCGGAGGCGCATCCCTCTCCCTCTCCGACGGTGCATCTCTCTCCCTCAAGCTCAGCCGGCGCACGGGGAGGCCGGCGGCGCATCCCTCTCACTCAAGCTCGGCCGACGCATGGGGAGGCCGGATCCGGCCCCGACGCAGGCAGATCTGGCGACGACAAGCTCCACCACGGTGAATATAGCGGCGGCGGGCTCCACCACGACGGATCTGGCCCTAGCGCGGGCGGATCTAGCGGTGGCAGGCTCCACCATGGCGGATCCGGCCCCGGCGCGGGCGGATCTGGCAGCGGCGGGCTCCACCACGGTGGATCTGGCCCTGGCGCGGACGGATCCGTCCCCAGCGTGGGCAGATCCGGCGGCGGCAGATCTGGCCCTGGCGCGCAGGTGGATCCGGCGGCGTGCAGCCCAGATCCAGGCCTAGGCCCGGTTCGGGCTGTAGGCATTTTCCTCTCTTTTTTGTTTTTTTAATTTATTTTTGGAGGCGGACAAAACATCCGTCCCCGTTAATCTAGCATTAACGATGACCTTTGATTGGAGGCGGTTGCAATGCCTGCCTCCATTAATCCTTTTTGCCCGTCTCTATTAAGATTTCTGTAGTAGTGCGCGCTCCCCTAACTCTCATGGACTCCTGATTCAGTGTCTCCATTGCTTAGCCTATGCCCTCGGCGAAACCGTGACATTGGCGACAATGCATTCGCACCCCACCCTCGGAGCCGCAGTCTCCCCTCACTGGCTAGCCCCTTCTGGGGCGAAGCTACGTTGGTCTTGCCTGGTGCCGATGCACCAGGGTAAGAAAACAATTACCACTAGCTAGATAAATTTTCACCATGTATTGCTACTAGATTACGTATGTCTCCTTAGTAGATTACGTATTTCTCCTTAGTAGTGCACTACCATGAGTTTATTAGAGTTGGCTTCACCCCTACGCCCCTTCTTGTCCACTAGACCAGTAGACCGCGACCAAACCCCAGCCGGTAAGTGTCTCTCCTCTCCGTCTCTCCTGTCCCTCTAGCCCTAGGTCTCCTCCAGGTTCTAGATCGAGGCACTGGCCCAGCGTGGTGGCACCCCTTGCTGCAGAGTGGGTGTGCAGGAAATGTGCATGATGCCGCCCGCCTGGCCCCGTTGCCAGCCCTAGGGTCTAGAGGCACCGGCGCACTAGCTCCTGCACTCTGCTGCAAAGCGCACAACAGTACAGCAAGGCATTTTGTGACACTTAGCAGGTTTGGTGTTAGCTTCATTGTTCTTTCTACAATTTATCTATAAATCTATATACAGAACATGGTTCTGTGGAACAGTAATATGTGGAAGATAAATGTATCGGTGCGGTAGGATGGTTTCTTTACGGTGGGAATAAATAATAAGTTAAAGCTTGTAGTAAACAACCGTTACGTTTACTTACCTCCAATGTAGTGTGCTCTATGTGCGATCCTGAACTACCACGTTGCCTATCTCCAACTTAGGGCAGCAATAAACGATTGGAGAAAAATCAATCTACACTCAAGAAGCAGCTCTAGTCGATCCTCTCCTCTTCAATCCATTTTCCCTCCTTTCCTTTGGTTCTTGCTGATTGGGAGGAGGGTCTAAAGAGAGAGGTGATGAAGGGAAGAGGGAGGGGGGCGGTCTGGGAAAGGAGAAGCGAACCAGGGAGAGAAACCCTCTTCCAAGTCTTCTTTTTTTTATGTGTTACAGTAGGAATATCTATTAGCACCGCACCCTAGGTTGTCTCTTTAGGTAATGAACTCAATTCTGCTGGTACTAATCATGGATACGTGGGACTTCTTAAAACTATGTAGATGTAGCTCATATGTACATTGCATTCTTAGTCTTATTGTTGAAAAACCATATGCAAGCCGCATGCATGTTCAAAAGCATTACTTTTCAGGAAATAGTACAATTACTACCATACGGATCAAACTGGCCATTATTGGAAACAGGAAACAAACAGCAACGATCAAAGCTAAGGTTAATCCACTTCATCCCAACAACCTGCCGAGTCCTGCCAGCTGAAGTCACATTCCGGTGGTGCTATGCTCGGGCTCCAGAACATGGCATCATTAGCTGGAGCAGCTGCTGTAGAATCTGAGGTGCTGCTGCTGTTGGTCGACATTGCTGTGGCACTGGAGGTAGCGGTTCCGGTGCAGTCAAGATACTTAGCGTTCTGAGATCCTGAGCTGATCATGCTCCCTTGGCTCCCACTCGGCTCCCGACCAGAACTACTTGTGGGAACAAAGCTCTTATTTGCAGCAAGTGGCATTTCATTAGTCACTTCCTCCAGTTGATCCCACAACAGGTATGCCTGAGTGGCCAACTGCTTCACGTGGAACTGCGTTTAATTTGAGAACATCGATCATACAAGAAAATATCATTTAGAAATTCACTGAGGTCAAGGCTGCAAATAAATTCAGTTACCATATATAAATCAATGTGATTATTGTACGTTACCTGTTGATGAGGATGCAGTTCTTGCAGAGCAAATGTCTGGTCTCTAATTCTTGCTGCCAAGACCTCTCCTATAGGGTTAAAGGTAATGTCACACCCTACAGTCTTGAAAACATAGCATTTCTGTCCCATGTCACACGTTTTTGCATGATTCAGCGTTGCGTTCCATGGCCTATCTGACATGCCGACGAGCTGAAGAACATAGCAATGGTTCGAATTCAATAGCATGCATGGATGTATATACAGCTCTTGCCTAAATATTTGTATATGTAGAAATATCATGTGTACGAGTGCTTACAGCTTTGAGCTTTTCAGGATCTATGGTGTTAAGCTTCAAGAAGTCCTGGACGTTCCTAATCCCCTCAGACTCCAACCTCTTGTCAATTGGTCCATCTTTTCCAATGTTCTTGAGCCTCCATATGTTGTCAGTCAGCAAAGGAGGATAGTGCTTTTTGTACACTAGTAAAGGAAATGCAAACATATATATCAACTCTCAAGTATGATATGAGAAGATACACCAGCGGATTGGTGACGATCGACATGCGTTGTATTTCTCATAACTCATAGCATGTAAATTATCTTTTAAATTCTGAAAATATGTTAATTAACTACATAGAACTTATACAGGTTGGAAACAAACTTACATTCACCTCGATGATCTTTGACGGTGAAGCTGCCACTCACTGCCTCTTTGACTCTTGATCCAAGATGGCCTCCAGGCATGATGCGCACACCAATTCGAAACTTTCGGCACCTTATCCAGCTCGAATTGTCAGTGAAGGACACATCATCAATCACAGCCACTCCATGGTTGTTCATAGGGACACTGAGTGAGCCCACGAGTAATGGTCTCTTCCCTTCTCTAGCCTTCACAATTGCTGCATTAAACTGGTCAGCCGTCCACACATCACGGTCGTCACACTGAAAATCACCATCCAGAACCAGCACTTCTAGTTTTACTGATGAAGATCCAAGATGAGTATCTGGTGGTGCGATCATATAGTTGGTTCTTGTGTCCATGAGCTGGATTTCAATTGGGTTGTTCGCAATATCAACAAGTTTGTTGTTTGTGAAGATTGGTAGCTTGAGCTGTTTAGCGAAGACTAACTTCAGAGGAGGATGCAAGACATCTGCCTCTTGGATGCTTAGAGGAAGAGATCTGATAGAGAATATTTGATATTGTCAGAATGCAGTTGTCAGGTGTAAAGTTACAGCTAGCTGTGCCTTTTCCTTATTCAGGTAATCTGATTAATTTAGATTTGGATTTGCTTGTTCAATGACATATGAATCCTGCAAACTTAAAAAAAAATCCAGAAAATAAAAATAAACAAAGGAATTTACAGATACCTGAGTGGCATGTGATCCTGGTGATGAGAAAACATGTTCTGGATTTCCTCACGCACCTAAGCATAACATTGTATATGAAGTTATTAGCTGAGCTGCACTCCAAAACTCACGGTGATGATGAAATAAATTAGGATCAGTGTATGTTGACACTTAACACGCATATGTGTAGCAGTGTTTTCAATATAAACTACAACTTAAGAAGGCATTTGAATAATCATTCAGACCGATTTGCGTTGTCTTTTGAGGGCAATCAGTAGATAAATTTATTTCCTCAATCAAGAACTAAGTTTCATACCAATATTTCATGCTAAAAATAAAAGTGATAGAAATGTACTACTGTTGACACATAAAAATGTGTATGCTTCATGTAGTCTTACCACTCTACGAATAAGTGGTTCCAGATTGTGGACTATTTGTTGAATAGTTTCTTGGGCCACAACTCTTCTTACCACACTGCGAAAGGAGTACAGAAATCAAAAATAAGAAAGTTAACCAGCTAGCTGGGAAATTAACCTTTGAGAGGGAAGCTAGTAAATGAATATATTGACACATGCATACGCCTATATGAGAAACATATTTAATTTAGTTTCTGTTAGAATATGAATTCGAAAATTGGAGTTCATAAGGTGGCCTACTAATTAAAACCAAAGGATACATACATTTTCTTGATGTCAAATTGTCAATTAACACAAAGGTAGCAAGCATGAAAGGGTAAGTAGCTAGATATGGGTTTCTTCCCAGTTATTAGTTACAAATGGTTTTTTTTGTGATTCCATGGATTTAATTAGTATGGGATTTTGCTCTCTAGTCGTCCTCCATAGGTGGTGAACTGATGATCAATCTGTCTCGCTCGACTCAAACCGCCGAATACATCTATCTATTCTTGTTTTTGCGGAGTTCTTCAAACTTTAAACAGAAAATAAATAAATGATTGGAGAATTGAACGGGCAGCAGCTAGGGCGCGGCGGATCAGTAATATATATGTGGAGATGAGGCCAAGTACGCAGTTGCAAGGAAACTCGAGTCAACCAAAGCATGCAAAAATGAACTAATTGATGGAGGCGGTGAACTCAAGTAGTTGTTACGCGGTAAAAGCAAGCGGCGCTGGGCGGATCCGCCTAGGGCCACGCCTGTGCGGATGATCATCGTCTCCGCCCCCGTCCTCATCCTCCTCCCCGTGGTCGTCGTCGTCGCGCGGCCTCCGCGCTGCCATCTTCAGCTGATTCAACAATCAAGATCTATCAGGGAAGAAGAACAAGAGTTTATAGGAGAAGAACTAATCAACTTAATAGAGGTTGATGTTTGGTTTGTGCTCCAGATGAAACGATTAGATCGAGGATCGGATGAGAGATCGAGGAAGGAAGAAGGAAAGCTTTTGGTTGCCGTAAAAGCAAAACTAACCTAGCTAGCAGACCGTAGCTAGTACCTGCAGTGTGGTCGTCGCCTGAGCTTGCTTAGTATAAGACACTGATCGATGAGTATTACGTTAGCATATATGCTCGAAAGCAACTCTGCCGGCACAGCGTATATATAGCTAGGCAGCCTGGCTCCTAGAATTGCTGTCCATTTTCCGGCCGCCGGTCGAAATTAAATGGCATCGACGACACGTCAGGAGAACGCGTTCGAGGCAGGCTCCGGGAAGGTGGCCGGAAACCGGCGTCACGCACTGCGTAAGTTCATGGCATTGTATGCTTCGATAGATTGCTGGTCATTGGTCATTGGCTTGGCCTTGCACGCAGCAGGCAGCAGCAACACCGGCCAGCCTCGGCCTGATCATATGTGCTTTGGGAAGATAGCTAGGCCAGATGCATCATGTAACGTTCGTCAAAAAGTTCTATGGTGGTGAACATCTCGTCTTGCGTGTCGCTGCCAGGTGGGACCGGCCGGGTTGGTGCGGGCGCAGCTTCCTGGACATGACGACGACTAAGCTGCTGCTAGAGCTAGACTGTGTGGTCAGGTTGGCCACTTTTCCCGAGTCGGTCGTGCGTGTTCATTCGTACGTGACCAGACCACGACCGCCCGGGGTGGACAAACAAGTCTTTGTTGGGCTTTTGCTCGGAAACAAGCTCTCCTCTTGCATTGCTTGCGCACATTCACTAGGCGTTCCTTAGCTTGCATTGTACAGCAACGAAGAACCTGGTGACTGTGACAGAGAACATATACTACGCAGCTGGTACGTCGTCTTGCTCGGAAGCCACCCATCAGGTACCAGGATCTTGCATGCATTGCTCGGTTACGTTACATCCAAACGTTAGTTTCTTTCTTGAATATATATATATATATATATATATATATATATATATATATATATATATATATATATATATATATATATATATATATATATATATATATATATATATATATATATATATATATATATATATATATGGAGAGTATATTCAGTAGCCGGCTACAAAAATAAGTTATTCTATAGCCACCTCCGTTTACGATAATTTTATATACTAATTTACGATAATGTCAATACATATTTACGATAGTTGGGTTACTATAACACATGAGGATATTTACCATAATGTTACCGTAAACCACTTAGTAAGGAGTTACTATAATCTCGTAAATTAACATAGTAATTATCGTAACTCAAAGTGGCTACACAATAAGTTATTTTGTAGCCAGCTACAGGGTAGTAGCGCGCGCGCTCTCTCTCTCTCTCTCTCTCTCTCTCTCTCTCTCTCTATATATATATATATATATATATATATACACTACACACACACTAATTAATGTGCCTTTAATTTCTGTACGTATAAGAATCACCATACTGTATAGCTAAGCTAGCTAGCTGGGTCGACTGAAAGGGACTAATTTCTACTTGCTAATCTATTTGCAACTTACGTACCTTCCTGCTATTTTCTTTTGCACCTTCGTCTTCCCACTAAACTAATCATGGGACTAGGGCCTTGTTTAGATTGAAAGAAATTTCAACCTAAATCTTTCGCCTTATTTGGTAAATATTGTCCAATCGCAACTTACTCAAAAGATACCTTTTCCAACTAAACTATTTTCTTTTTTACCTTCGTTCTTCTCCAAAACGGCTAAAAATTGATGTGAAAGCAAAAAAACATCACTTTTGACTAAACAAGCTAGTACCTGGATACATGTTTGTGACAGTTCATCAGAATTTAAAATCCCTTTTGCAACATATAGATATATCTTGTTGTATATATTATTAGCATTGGCATCTTAATTATATTCGTCTCTTTTTGATAGCTTATTCCTCCAATGTTCCCGTCAGTTAAGTTATTGCACCAACTTTAGAGTACATATTGTAACCGTGTTTCAGTTACTGAGCATCATTTTAAAATGAATTGGGGCCATCAAAATTTGAAAACTTTGACCATTGTTATAAACTTAAGGTCTGTTTGGATCATTTAGTCCCTGGACTAAACTTTAGTCTAGGGACTAAACTTTAGTCCCTACCTGTTTGGATGGAGGGATTAATGGCCATTAAAGCTGATGTACAAAGACCAACCCTAATTAATGTGCACAGTCTCCTTTCATTTCTCTCCAACTTTTCTCTCTCCTCTCTCTTTCTCGCATCTGGATCTCACGGCTGGCGGCGGCTGATGCAGATCGAAGCATGAGGGCCGGCGGCACCCCTTCCTCTCCTGCTCCCCCATCCACCGGTGGCGGCGCCTGCCTCCTTCCCACGAGCGGCTGCGAGCCTCGCCCTCATCGGCCATGGTGGGACTCGCCTGGCCACGGCGGGCCTCTCCCCCACCGGTAGCGGCGAGCCTTGCCCCCACCAGCCCTGGCAGGCTTCCTCCTCACCGGCTGCGGCGCGCCTCCCCTTCACCAGTCGTGGCGACACCTCCATCCACCCAACGGCGGCGTTCCCAGCAGTGTCGACAATGGCAGCAACGCGGATCTCCTCCACCAGCGACGGCAGCGTGGGTCACCTACTGGCAATGGCGGGCCCGTCCTCACGTGCATGGCGAGCAGCGACCCAGGCACAATGGCGTTTTGTCGGGAGGGGTAGCAGGTGTCTTTTTGGCCCTTTAGTCCTCTGTAGTCACCCCAAAGGGACTAATGGACTAATCCCTTTAGTCACCATGTTTAGATCTTTAGGGACTAAAAGGGATGACTAAAATTTAGTCACCTAGATCCAAATAGGCCCTTAATTGCTAATATCTTAATACTAGAAGGATACCTTGTTTTTTGTTGCTAGACTTTCTTAGAAATAAAATTGTTGCATATGTATGAGTTGGACTAACATGTTATTTCATGAAATTGGGCAAAGGTAATATTATAAATCAGAGGCCTCCAATGAAGCCTCCATGTTAATCTTCGTGAGGGTTGAAAACAAGACGATAATTATATGTTAGTCCATAAAGGGGGTTTAGACTTTATTCCACTAGTTGTCTCAATTTACCAAACCTAACATAAGGCTTTCACTTAGGTAGGATCTAATCAACATCACATCATAAGAAGATGCCATTGGATATATTATGTTTTCTAAAATTTACCTAACTGTGCAATTATAAAGAAAAGTCAAAAAGTAACCCTCTAATTTCATATATAATAAATTATCCACCCATAATATTATAAAACATAACTTAGAACAACCCTCTAAACTATTACCCATAATGTCACTATAAAAGATAATACAAAATCACCACCTAATTTTTTATCGAATTATTCACCTTTGTAATTATAAAAGATAATGCAAAGTAACCCCTCCATATTTACCCTTTTGAAAGATAATATAAAGTGTTTCCTTGAATTTATATCTAAATTACCCATACTGACGTAATAAATGTGCCAACATATTACATATATTAAAATAAGCATAAATCACTACGTTAAGACATGCAATCACTGTCGAACCATCACTGCTGGTTATGGTGGAGTTGACTGTGATAAGTATGTCACTGTCGGCTCATGGCATCAACCGACAGTGATAGCACAACCGGCAGTGATAAGTGGCCTATCACTACCGGTTCATGGCTCCAACCAGCGGTGATATATATGGTACTATCACTGCCAGTTGAAGTCACGAACCGGTAATGATAGCATGTTTTGCACAAAAAAAATTCATAACTTTTTCATATGCCATCAGGTTAAGATAAAATTTATTTCAAAATTGTAGAGTTTAAAGAGCCATAAAACTTTGTAGTTGACAACTTTTTGTATTGAGATGGTTTACAAGTCCAAATATGCAATATAAGTTCTCAAATCAAATTTGGGATGATTTACAATGTCGAATGGAGATGAAGTCGACTTCAAAGTTATATTACTCGACGAGATCTACAACTTTGCAGTTAACAACTTTTTTATTTGAGATCATTTGTGGTGTCAAATATACAATATAAGATTTAAAATTATTTAGTTAAAAGAATAGTGCCAGCTATATAATTACATGTGACGCGTAGTTTAGTTGGTATGCACCTAGAAGGAACGTTAATGTCCAGTTGCCGGAGGAGCGCCTACGTGCCACCACATAGAAAAAAAATAAGTATGCACATATTAGGATAAATATTTACTATCAAGTGTAAAAAATATTTCCATAACAAACCATGTACCATGCCACATTTGAAATTCTATTATTACTCAAGGATAATAGATTTAAGTTATTTAGATATGTTTATATACTTTGACTAAATTATTGTGTCATTTCAATGTTAGGAAATTTAATTTAAGCACTTTATATTTTTATAAAATAATACTATTACAGTTATAATCATTCAATATAGCAAATTCAACATCTTGAGTGATGTGGTGCAAGCTAAAACAATTGTTTTGCGCTATTGTAGTAACTAAGATTGTAGTTTAGGACCAATAATTTATTTTTGACAAAATATAAAATCAAGGTTTTGAATAAATGATACAATAATAACTAGAGTTTCAACTTAAATGGGGCTATAAAGTTACAACAAATAATAAGATCAAAAGTTAAAATTCAAAATATAGATTCATGATCTCACGTAAAGGAATGCAATGAGAACTAAAATAACTCAAGCTTGGGTTTCAACTAAATACATAAGGCATGTTTGGTTGCCCGCATCAACCTATGTCCATGCTTATGTAATGTAGTTTACCCATATTTGGTTGCCCACAGAGGAACTTATGCAAACTTGTATGGTGTTAAAAGCAAGTTCAATGCAACATTAGCTACCACGTCGATTAGGTGATGCAAATTTTTGCAATACGGTGGGGCACACAAAAATAAAATCTCTTCACTTCCCCTATCTCTACTAGAACATTAGACATCTTCATGTCTCACAATGTTATAAAATATATTTATAAAATTTATTACGTTATATTAACAGCAGTTCAAAGTTGAAGTCCAGAAATAAATTGAACTTATTGATTATATTATGTTATAAACCTATCAACGTTCTGGCTCATCTAAGTTAGAGAGAGTGAGTCCGTACTACTTCAGTGTCACTAGTACCAGTAGTATACTATATATGAATGTCCGTACGTTCTGATGCCTGATAAGTAGTACAACTGCCCATCAAGTGTGTCGAGGACGGATTAGACCAGGTGCACAAGTAGTTCAATCAATCTCCCTGTTGTTAATATATATATATATATATATATATATAATATTATATAAATAAATTAAATAAACGACCAAGAAAATGATTTAAAGCCGTCAAATGCGGCCACCACAAAGTGGACTCACTGATTACTAACTAGTGGCTTACCTAGAATTTCTAGGAATATCCTCCGGAAAGTGACAAGTTACCACACAAGAACTCGCCTACGAAGAATCCAAAATTAATTAATAAGAGCCTTCTTAAACCTATTCTCTAGATTGTAATTTCAAGAGTTATTTTAATAAAAACACTCTCTATATTTCTCCGCCCTCCAAAGCAACTTCTCTATATCTTATTTGGTATTTTGAGAGCCAATTCCGCTTTTTATCTTTGACAAACGAGCACTGCTAGAAAAATGTCTTTAGGAGATAGGCTCTCTGATTAATGGAGGCGGACACATATAGGGACCACATCTAGCTGGGCTATGGACTTGCATGTATTCTTGTTTTTTACTTGGCCTGAGATCTCATACACCTATAGCATACATATCTGGAATCCTATCTGGAATTGGACCTCTTGCTTTTAAGGGCCCCGTGTGGCCGCCCAGCACGATCCCCCTCAGGGCCGGGCTTCGAAGTAATATGCCCAACATATATTTGAGTGAGGGTAGAATGGCACATGCTTACAATGAAAGCATTCAGAAAATGATGGAGGTGAGCTATTGCATACATTCTTTAGTATTCATCTAGTGTCAATTGAGCTACTTTCAAATTAGGTGCACCATATAAAAATTGAATTGTAGAGTGTTGCTTGCTACATTTGAATGCCTGCCACGACAGTTCCTTCTCCCCGACTCTACCATCTCTACCTCCAGCATATGTGGTTTCACCAACTCCAAATCCCTGTCCTACGAAACACTCCAGGGAAACACGTTCCGATACCTAGGGTATTTTAAGACTTTCCCTATGGTTTTCGATCCTAGGGAAATAGGTGGATTCTAGTAGTGGATGGCCTTTTTATCTGTTAGTTGTTGATCTATTGTTTACTTTGTGAGAAGTTTACATGGGGACACGGAATCCTCGCAAAGATTGGGCCAGGATGGGAACAAAAGGGTCCCAATGACATTCACAAGGTTGAAAATAGAAACCTAACCCCCTACGAGAAGTTCCACGTTTGCATCTCTAATCGACCCTCATCCAAACAGTAGCGCAAAAGGGCTATTACATGCTATCAGTAATTCCACTATATCTCTTATATTTTATTTCCTATAAATTGTATTAGAAGGATATATTAAAATCTATTTATGATAAGCTGTTGTAGCAGATTATTTAAAGGGACTTGCTAGTGTCCGGGCGTCTGATCCGAGGCGCTAGCGTTGGACGGTACCCACTCAGCAAGTGAGCGAGCACCCCCAGCAGCAGGCCCGTGCTGCCCCGGATGTCAACCGCACCGCCAGCCGCTTCCCACGTGTATCACATGTGCAACACCCGATCTACTTTTTAAACATCCATATGCAATAGTTGTAACATACAAAAGAAGACAGATGAAACACTTGAAACATGCGTCTGAAACACTTAAAAAAACACCTGAAAACCCTTGAAAAGCACTGCAAACATAAGCAACATCCAGATGAAACACTTGCAACAGACGTATAAAATATCTGAAACACTTGAAACATACGCTTGCAAGATGCATGTATATGCAACATCCAGATCTACTTTTGCAACATTCAGATGAAAACACTTGCAACATACGTATGATACAGATGAAACATTTGGAATATACACTTGAACCATACATGCATAGCCATTGCAACATGTGTAACATCCCGATCTACTTTTGCAACACTGATACGAAACAATTGCAACATACCTCTGAAACACCTGAAATATATGTTTACAACATGCGCTTTCAGCACAACTACATCTCCTTGCTGCTTGGGAATGGAGGCTTGTCGGCGTGTGGAGTTCACCAGTGTAGAACTCGCCGATGGCGCGGAGCTCGTCGCTCCGGTGGAGAAGGCCACGATAGGTCTGGTGGAGAAGGTCGTGACGGATCTAGCGTGGGCTGTCACCGCTCCGGTGGAGAAGGTCGTCCGCACGCTAAAGAAGACCGTGGCGGAGATGGAGGAAGGCGGGTGGCCACGACGGGCTGAGGCGCAATGGAAATGGAGGAAGGCGGGCGGTTGCACTCGGGCACAGTGGAGATGTCAGCCGACGGGCACTCAGGATGTCGTGGAGAACGCCGAGGCAGCACGGCGGAGTGTGGTCATGGCACTACGGAACGGAAGCGTCCAAGTGTTGGAAGTCTTCTGGAGAACGGAAGCGTCCGAGTGTTGAGACGATACGACTGTTGGGCCGTTGGGCTGGCGTCGCGGTTCGCGAACAGGAGATGATCGTACGCCCACAACATTTCCGTTATTTGAAACTTATCTTTTATATTTTTGGGATATATAAGAGATAGTGTTATCTTTTATATTTGGAAGAAAGGAAGTTATTTTTAGGAGATTCTTTTTAGAAAAAATATACGTATAGAAGATGAGATAGGGCATCTGATATACAGTAGCAGTAGCATCTATTATTATGACGTGTGCTGTGCTACAGGAGACTGAAGACCCAATCCAATGCTTCAGGGTTCTGGCTGAAGGCAGACCACACCACTCATCCTGGCCGCACGCGCTCGGCACACGGTCCAAGTGGACCGATGAGTGAAGCAGAGTGAGCAACGGGCCAGAGCCGAGCCCGCCATGTTGCCACCGCCGCTGCCCCTCTTCTCCCCGTCCCCAAAGGCCCCGCCTCCGCCGCCATGGCTCCACGGGTCCTCCACCCAAAGCCGCGACTCCGCACCCCCGGTGCCTCCACCCCCCGCGGAGGCAACTCCTCCCAAGCCCCGCACCGACAGCCCCAAACTGGCACCGGCAAGGAAAAGCACCAAAACAACAGCCAAGCCCCTCACTGCCGGAGTCCCCGGGGGCCGCACCCACCGAGCGGTCCTCGGCATCATCCGGCGCGTTCGCTCCCTCGAGCTCTCCGATGCTCCGAAACCGAGCTCTGTCCACACCAGCAACGCCGGTGCAGCCGCCGCATTCCACCTTCCAATCGAGCCGTCCCCGCCGCGGGAACCAGGCCAAGAAGTGGTGGGGAAGGCGAAGCCGCGGGCGGTTCCGTGGGCGGCTGCTAGGGACGAGGGCCTCAAGGTCGCGCTGCGGCGGGAGAAGAAGCCGCGGGAGCCGACGCGCGCCGAGACCGAGCTGGAGACCGACGAGCTGGACCGCCTGCGGCGGTTGGCGCGCGGGATGGGCAGGTGGGTGCGGGCCAAGAAGGCCGGGGTCACTGACGAGGTGGTGAAGGAGATGCGAAGGGAATGGGCCAGTACTGGTGGTGAGGAGCTCGCCGCCGTGCGCATCGTCGAGCCACTCCGCCGGTCCATGGACCGCGCCAGGGAAATTCTCGAGGTGAGACCATGAGGCGCTCAATGTATTTTGTTCCTTGGGGTCTGATCCCCTAAGAACTGTATGCTCTCGGCATGATGATCTCGACCTTAGCACTTGAGATTTGAATTTGAGCTTCAATTAAAGCAATGTAGCTAGTAAGTTGCAGTTTTGATAAAGCAATGCACGCTTTCTAATATAGCTGGGGCTGAGCCTTTGATCTAAAAAAGTTGCAGTTTTGATGCAATCTTTCGTGTGTTTTTCTTGGCAAATTGATTTTGATGCAAATGAATATTGGCAGTGCAAGAGTGTAATCATGGTCGTTCTTGCCAGTTGCCACCATCTAAAACTTCAGACTGCCAAATGCAGATTTAGTTAGTAGTACTATAGTAGTAAGGAAATGGTGGGTGGAGGGTGTTTACAACTGATGCAAAGGAGAATATGCAACTGTATTTGTGACATTGTGTTCCAGTGGACTTGACAGTCATTATGCCAATACTTGCAGAGAAAGATTGTTTCTCTACCAGCTGTATTTGTTCCTAGTGTAACAGTGTGGGTTACCAAAAAAAATAAAAAAACAAATTGTTTTTATACCAAGCGTATTTGTTTTGAACTTTTTTAGTTGTATATGATTACTCAACTACTAATGTTGAGTTCAAAAACTTACAATTTTCTGTGATGGATTATAATTTTTTTCACAGATAAAAACAGGAGGCTTAGTTGTCTGGACAAAAGGAGACATCCATTTTGTCTACAGAGGAAGCAAATATCAGCAAAACGCAAAGCATAGTCACACTTCTCTAACTAATGTTCATAAAGGCTCTCTAGTAAAACATAATGTTCGTACAACCCTACTTAAGTATGGGAGCGAAGGTCCAGCGTTAATCAACAGTTATGGTGAAGCAGATGATGCTTTTCAAGAAAACAATCAAAGTATTTGTGACCAGAAGGATGAAGAACCTGTCAAGGGAACACTATATGAGAGAGAAGTCAATAGACTATTGGACACTTTGGGCCCTCGATTTGTTGATTGGTGGTGGGACACACCATTACCTGTGGATGCTGATCTCCTCCCAGAGTTTGTTCTAGGCTTTAAGACTCCATTTAGGCAGTGCCCTCCTAGTGTGAGACTCACACTAGCTGATGAGGAGCTGACATACTTGCGCAAGCTTGCACGCCCTTTGCCAACACATTTTGCCCTTGGTGAGTATGCGTTTAGTTACCATATGCACTTTCTGTTAAGTGTACAAGTAAATTGTTCCTTGTGTTTGTGATTTTATACACACATTGAGTGATAAGCATTTCTGTTGTCATATGCTTTCTGTCTTATACATACATCACCTTCTATGTGTTCAATACGTGTCATCCACTTCTGTTGTTTATATGGTTACCATCATAGGGTTATATCACGTTAACTTTACATTATGAACATGTTGTGGACTCCTTCATTGGGCAGCAGTATAATAGGAAGAAGAAGCAAGGGTCGGCTGCCTCTAGTGGCTAGAATTAGTCCAAGCTAGCTAATAATAGAACATGCAGGAATAATAGGAATACCACAGCCGCTCATGTGGGTGTTATAACCACAGGTGCGGCTGGGGATTAGGAGCAAGCAGAGAAGAAGAGTCCTCTTGTTCAGAGCCTCCCAGGGAGGGCGAACTAGCTCTTCTGCTGCTGCCATTGCTAGGATTAGCTACTGTAATTTCCCCTCCAGTTCATCAATAAAGTACCCAGATTCCTAGCCATATCAATACAAGACAGTCATAATTTTGTGTGTCGTTGGCAGGTAGAAATACAAGATTGCAGGGTTTGGCTGCTGCTATACTGAAACTTTGGGAGAAAAGCCTTATAGCAAAAATTGCAGTGAAAGTAGGTATCCAGAATACGAACAATGAACAAATGGCATGGAACCTGAAGGCAAGTATTATTCCTGATGAAGTACCTTCTGACATTTATGTTATTAAAGTGCATTATAGTCAAGTCCTCTGACTAGCAAAACCTAAAATGTTGTCAGTCACCTCCTTGGTAATTACAATGCTTGGTTTATCTTGCATTACTACATTTTAAAGGGATTTGCTAATTCCTGTTTTTGTTCTGTCATAGGCTAAACTAGTGACTAGAGTATGGTAATGAATCGGACTAAACATGAATCCTTAGTTTCTTACTGCAAGTTTACATGGTTCTTAATCAGATATTTATGTTATTAAAGTGCATTGTAGTCAATTCCTTTGACTAGCAAAACCCAAAATGCTGTCAGTCACCTCCTTGGTAATTACATTGCAATGATTGCATTACTACATTTTAAAGTGATTTGCTAATTCCTGTTTTTGTTCTATCATAGGCTAAACTAGTGACCTAGAGTTTGGTAATGAATTGGACTAAACATGAATCCTTAGTTTCTTACTGCAACTTTACATGGTTCTTAATAAGATATCCATGCTTTCTGTTTATATTGGTCCTTTATTTGTATTTTCTTGTGTAACACTGAAGCTCCTCAGTGCAGCATCTTACAGGAGGCACTGTGATATTGAGAAACAAGTATTTTATTATTCTATATAGAGGCAAGGATTTTCTTCCTGGTGGAGTTGCTCAAACTGTTATTCAACGAGAAGCTCAGGTACATGATGAACAGGTGAAGGAAGAGGAAGCTCGACTGAAAGCAGTTGACTCACTTCAGATGGTTGGTGAATTATCATCTGAAGAAAGTTCTGTAGGAACTTTCAGGGAGTATCAGGATTTCCATGCTGACCTTGTGCATGAAAATACTGAAAAGTCCAACATCATGATTGAACTAGGGGCCGAGAAGTATAGATTGGAAAAGGAACTGAAAGACCATGAATGGAAGCTTTCCATTGTATGTGTTCACGTGAAGCATCTCATGCTCTGATTTGAAGTCATTGACTTGTAATGTTATTAGTTACAGTTATTTTTGCAGCTCAACAAGAAGATTGAAAGATCTAACCAGGCACTGGCAAAGCTTCACAGTTCTTGGAGCCCTTCAGATCAGTCTGCTGATAGAGAACTCTTGACAGAAGAGGAAAAGATGATGTTCCGCCGGATTGGGTGCAAAATGGATGGGCTTGTTCTCCTAGGTAAAGGCGTAAAGCTATCCATATGTGCTCTTATTACTGTACCAGTGACCTACAATATCCATTTTATCTTTCTCTGATCATTGAATCCGCATACCATTTGTTTCCCCATACAGGAAGACGGGGTATCTTTGATGGTGTAATTGAAGAGATTCACCAGCACTGGAAACATAAAGAGGTTGTGAAAGTAATTACAAAGCAGAATCAAGCCCGACAGATCATGTACACAGCGAATCTGCTTGAGGTTGAGACAGGTGGAATATTAATAGCAGTAGAAAAGCTCACAACCAGCCATGCCATAATACTTTACCGTGGAAAAAACTATCGCCGCCCAGCAAAATCATCATTTAGTAATCTCCTAACGAAAAGAGAAGCGCTCCGAAGATCAATTGAGGTCCAACGACGAGGGGTAAGAATCGGCATATAACATTCATCCACTAAAACTTCCATTTTGTTCTCTTGCTGGCAATCTCATGCCCTTTAATCGAATATATGCAGTCAATGAAATACTTTGTTCGGGAGAGACAGAAGTCCATTTTGGAATTGAAAAGAAGACTGGTCGGTAATATACATACTTGATACGCTTTTGTAGCTAGAAATTTTGCCCTGATGTTATTTTATTTTATTGCTACAGAGATATGTGACAAGGCAAATCAAGTATCGAACCCCTTGATCATGAAGAGGTTGGATAGCATGGATAGTAAATGATATGTGCAAATTGTAATAATGGTTGCATCCATATATTTTTTTTCCTTAATATGGAATGGCCCTGTAAACTGTGAATCCCAAAATGAACAATTCTAAAGTGTACAGATTATATAATACTAGTATGTTGTACATATGTGCCACTTTACCCGCATTTCATGAAAATAAGTGAAATTTCTTCTGTTTTGGCAAAATTCGCCAATCCCTGTTAACTATTGAGATGGCAGAAAGCATGGTCCGCTTCTTCAATTTTTTTTGGGAATATTGTGTTCTTATCCCTATTTTGATGTCCAATTGTGATTTTACTCTCGTTTTTATCATCGTTGTGATTTTACCCCTGCTTTGTAATTACTAAGGCTCAGTTTACCTTTATTTTTAATTCTGTTAGTTGTATCTGGAATAAAAAAATAAAAAAACAACAAAACTCTTCACAGTAAGACCAAAGGATAACAATACCCCTTATGCACTCATACCCTCCCCAATCCTCCATCCTCTACCGTATCCTCTCTATCTCTCTCATTCTCCTCACGTCAATCCTCTGAAACCCTAGCAGCGGCGTGGGCGTGGGGGTGCGGCTGGGCGGCGTGGGTGTGGGGTGCGGCTGGGCGGCTCCTTGCGCCGCGCGACAAGGGCACGGGAGTGGCCCCGAGCGGCCAGTGCCTCGCTCATTAAGGGCGGCGCCGCCGGACGTCAGCGCTGGCGCATGCGTGGCGGGTGGCGTGCGGAAAGTGGTTTGGCGCGCTCCTTGCTGCGACGAGGGCACGAAGCGTGGCCCCGAGCGGCGGCCAGCCCCGTTTGTCGGGTAGGCGCCCGGCGTCGGCGGCCAGGCCAATGGTGGCGAAAGCGTGGTGCGGTTAGGCGACGAACCGACGAGGAGGGATTTGCGCGCTGCCCGAGCGGCCAGGCCCCGTTCGTTGGGCGGCTAGGCGCCCCAATGTCGGGTGGCCAGTGCCCAGCGCGGTCGTGGCGGTCAGGAACAGAAGCGAGCAGGCATCGTGGTGTAGTTAGCGAGGACAAGAGCGGTGACCCCGTCGAGATGGATTTATGCGACATTGGTTAAGAGATTAGGTAAGATTTGGAGCTCCTGTGATTTGGTATGTAGGAAAATTAGTATCAATCTGCAGTGACCCCGGCGAGATGTATTTGAAATGTTTGCAATCTGAGATTTAATTGTGGTGTACTAGTGTAGGTGGCATGCAATTTTACACTGACTGCATTTGAATCATATGGCCTCCTTTTGTAATTTGCATAAATAAGGATGCTATGTTTGTATTCTATTCAGGCTGATGGCCAGATGCCTGGTGACAAGACCATTGGGGGAGGTGATGATGCTTTCAACACCTTCTTCAGTGAGACTGGCGCTGGGAAGCACGTCCCCCGTGCTGTGTTTGTTGACCTTGAGCCCACTGTCATCGATGAGGTGAGGACTGGCACCTACCGCCAGCTCTTCCACCCAGAGCAGCTCATCAGTGGCAAGGAGGATGCAGCCAACAACTTCGCCCGTGGTCACTACACCAGTATGTAATCTGATCTGATCTTTCAATTTACATTGCTCCCAGATATATTCACTCTGTAATGAACATCTTACTTAAACTTGATTGCTTGTCTTGCAGTTGGCAAGGAGATTGTTGACCTGTGCCTTGACCGTATGAGGAAGCTTGAGGACAACTGCACTGGTCTCCAGGGCTTCCTCGTCTTCAACGCTGTTGGTGGAGGAACGGGATCTGGCCTTGGTTCCCTCCTCCTGGAGCGCCTGTTTGTTGATTACGACAAGAAATCCAAGCTCGGGTTCACGGTGTACCCATCCCCCCAGGTCTCTACCTCGGTGGTTGAACCATACAACAGTGTCCTGTCCACCCACTCCCTCCTCGAGCACACTGATGTTGTCGTACTGCTCGACAACGAGGCCATCTATGACATCTGCCGCCGCTCCCTTGACATTGAGCGCCCAACCTACACCAACCTCAACAGGCTTGTGTCCCAGGTACTGTCTTGGTCTGCCTTTGCATTCTGCCAGGTAAACGTTCTGAAATCTGGGCTTTTGTCTCTAACCATTAGCTGTTACTGATGTTGTGCAGGTCATCTCATCCCTGACTGCCTCCCTGAGGTTCGATGGTGCTCTGAACGTTGATGTGAATGAGTTCCAGACCAACCTGGTGCCCTACCCAAGGATCCACTTCATGCTTTCTTCCTACGCTCCAGTGATCTCTGCGGAGAAGGCCTACCATGAGCAGTTGTCCATGGCTGAAATCACCAACAGCGCCTTCGAGCCATCCTCCATGATGGCCAAGTGCAACCCCGCCATGGCAAGTACATGGCCTGCTGCCTAATGTACCGTGGTGATGTTGTCCCCAAGGATGTGAACCCTGCTGTGGCCACCATCAAGACCAAGCGCACCATCTAGTTCGTGGACCAGTGCCCGACTGGCTTCAAGTGCGGCATCAACTACCAGCCTCCCAGCGGGGTGCCCGGTGGTGACCTGGCCAAGGTGCAGCGTGCCGTGTGCATGATGGGGGGACCAAAATCACGGCGACAGGGTAGAACATTGCCTACTCAAGTTGTTGACATCTATAGTTTTGATCTGCTGCAGCTAGTTAATTTCATAGCTGAGCACTGCATGTGAACTGAAACAGAAGGAACAAAAGGAGCTGGAACTAAAGAAAGAGGAAGAGAAGGGAGGTTGGCTGCATTGTTAGAAATAGATGCATGAATGTGATGTATGACACTGAATATGTAATATCTCACTATTAGCTACCATTTTTGTTGGACTTGTATGTTGGATGAGGCTTGGTGTTGTATGGATACTTGAAAGGTTCTTGTTTGGTTTTGGTAATTGAGTGACAACCTAGGTGGACTAATTGTGTTTATGTGAGATACACAGGTAATTAGTCCATAGGTACATGTGTGTGAGCAACATATGCCATGAAGGTGAAAATGGCTTAGAGATGTTGCAAAGCTCACACATGTGATGATGAAGGAGCTTAACGCACATGAGACATGACATTGAGTCATGTGATCAAGGTAGAGAAGATCAAGACAAGACTTGGCTTGATGGATCGGTTGCAAGCGTGAAGGGCAAGTCGAAGGCTTTGGAGTGATGGACCGCGTGGCGGTGAAGCTTGAGCAAGACTTGGTGCCGATGGACGATGGCAACGGTGAAGGGCAAGTGAAGTCAAGATCGATGAACCAATATGATCACGTGATGATATGAAGTGAATCATATCATTGTTGATCGTGTTGGTGCATGTGTTGCATCGACATTGGAGGAGATGGAATGGAATGCGCAAGGCAAAGGTATAACCTAGGGCATTTCATTTCACCGGTCATAGGTGTGTAGAGAAGTTGATGACCGGGTTTAGGATAGATGGCCGTACTATCAAGAGAAGCAAACTTGTTTGCATATCGGTCATCTAGTGCCACTCGAGTGATCTAACTTTGCATCGTCGCTAGGATCGAGTGGCGTGGCAAGTTGAGTGGCTAACATCCTTTGGGAAATGATTGTGAAGGGATTCGGCGCTTTCGGGAAAATGGAATGCCTATTTTCTATTGCGCCGGATGTAAATTCTTGTGGTTGGCACATTGGAGCAAGGGTGAAGAAGTTAGAAGTGAAAACGAGTTGGTCGCGAAGACGCTGGCATCGGTCAACTGACCGGACGCTGGGTCTGAAAGCACTGGACGCTGGTAGCATGCGTCCGGTCGAGCTGGTCGGTCGGCACAGTACCGAGGGTATTGCACCGGACGCTGGTCTGTGTCCGGTCAAGGTGGACCGGACGTGTCCGGTCGAAGAAATACGCCTCGGGGAGCTTACTGGAAATGACCGGACGCTGGGGCTTCAGCGTCCGGTCAGTTGAAGCTGCTGCGTCCGGTCAGGTCAAGTGACTGTTGGAATCAGGACACGTGGCCGTCTGCGGGCGACCGGACGCTGAGGTCCAGCGTCCGGTCAACACGACCGGAGCGTCCGGTCAGCCCGACTTTTGCCCAGTGAAGGGGTAACGGCTAGTTTAGCCCTTGGGGCTATAAATAGAAGTGGCCCTCGGCCATGGCTGGTGTGGAGCACCTTGGGGGACTTTGTGTCCATACTTGAGAGTGCTTAGGAGCCCTCCATCTCACACATACTTAATAATGATCATCCGATTGTGTGAGTGAGCGATTCTAGTACGATTGCATCGTGAGATTGCATCGAGTGGCACTATGTGATCGAGTTGCAAGCCGGTGGTGCTTGTTACTCTTGGAGGTTGCCACCTCCTAGACGGCTTGGTGGTGGTCTCCGTCGAAGCCCGCAAGAAGCTTGTGCGGCGCTCCGGAGAAGTGCTTGTGAGGGGTACTTATGCTCTCCCCGCGGGAGTCGCGAAGAGCAACTTTAGTAAAGCGTGTCATTAAGCTACCCTCACTCAATGGGTAGGTTCTTGCGGTGCCCGACGTACGGGCTTAGCGGGTGATGCTAATTAGCCGCCGAACCACCAAGTGAGCGGTCGACACAACGGGGACTAGCGTGTTGGCAAACACGTGAACCTCGGGAGAAAAATCATCGTGTCAACCTTGTTCTTCCCGTTGGTTTGCATCCCCATTACACAAGCTTGCAATTACTTTTATATATCTTAAGCTTGTGTAGTTGCTCTTGTAATTAGATAGCTTGTGTAGCTAGCTAATTACCTTCTTGCTTGTGTAGCATAGAAGTAGCTCCCTTGCGTGGCTAATTTGGTTTTAGTAACCTTGTTAGTCACATTGCTTAGTTTGTGTAGCTAAGTATTTGCGCTCTCTAATTAGGCATTGGTTGCCTTGTTATTGAGCATTGCTAGTGAGCTTAGTTAGCTTTGTGCTTTTGCTTACTAGCATGTGTAGGAGCTCCCTTGTTATTTAAAGTACTAGTGGCATAGGTTTGTGTGACATTGCTCCTAAAATTGTTTAGGAGAGCTCTAGCTAGCCCGGCACCTTAGTTGCTTTATTAGTATCTTTGTAAGGTGCTATAGAACATATATTGAGAGGTGTAGTCTTGGCTAGACCGATAGTTGTATTTCCGCATTTGTTTCGGTTAGCCGACGCGATTAATTTTACAAAAGACTATTCACCCCCCTCTAGTCCGCTATCTCGACCTTTCAATACTTTTGCTATACTTTCACTTGATGTGATATTATATATCTATATTTGCATGTTGTGTGGAATCATATGTAACAAGTTGTGCAATGATGCTACTAATTTTTTTTAAAAACAGGGGTAAAATCACAATGTATTCAGATAAGTAGAGACAATTTCGCATGGGCAAACTTGTCCTTACTGAGCCTATTTGACACTATTACCTGCTGTTTATGAAATAGAGGTAAACTGAAGCTTCGTTTCCAAAAAATAGAAGTAAAATCACAACGATGACAAAAACAGACATAAAATTACAACCGGACGTCAAAGAGCAAGAGCGCGATAGCCCCATTTTTGTTTGAGAACAGGCACTATTTCCCTGCGCATGTTTTGCTGTCTCTGTTGGGTGCGCTAGACAGAGGCTGATTAGCCCAGAAAGCGCCCTTGATGGTGTGAAACAGAGAAGGCACGCAGCTTAATTATGCAACTTTATAGACAACAATTAGGTGTTTGCACGGAACAATATAGCCATAACAAGCTCAAATTCAACAAATTCAGCATTTGTTTCGAGGACAGCAGAAACAAGTCGTCGTCATGGTTGCTTAGAAGGGGAAGGGAAGGTGGGGAGCTTCTCCGCTTTGGCCTTGAGCTCCGGCTTGGGCCTCGGCGGCGCGTTCCTGGGGTTGGTGAACCAGGTTGTGTAGAGGAACTGCTTGTGCGGGCCGTCGTGGTCGCAGATGAGCCTTAGCTTCTGGCGCTCCCTCATCCACCGCAGCATGATCTTCATCTGCCTCTTACTTGTCAGACCTCGAAGCCCGACATCCTGAAGATGAAAGCAAAGATCAATCTCAGCTGCTTGTTAGGGGAACCCATGCACTTAAAGAAAGGATGCACCGCCGGAGTCCAGTCCGAACGAGAGGTCTTTGGAGAAGCATTCCGTCGAACAGTTTCTATTCATTCATGGATGTGACCGTGCTACGCGAGGGACAGGGGTGGATGCTCTTGGACCTTGACGTGGTCCCAGACATCGGAGATGGTGAGCGGGCCGTGCTCCCGGACGACGTCGAAGATGGCGCGCGTGACGGACTGCGCCTGCTCCGGCGGCGCCGTCAGCTCGATCGGCGCCATCTTGGGCTTCCCCTTCTTGGCCGCCCACCGCGCCGCCGTCGCGAACATCGCTGGACGGTCTCGCTGCGCACGTGGCCTTCCTGAATCCTGATCTCACCAGCGCCCGCACGCACTTCCCACTGAGATGAGCAGCCCAACGGCACGATCGAGGAGGGTAGCTACTTCGCTAGGGGTGTTTGGTTTCGGCCTCCCTCAATTTAATTCCTGTCGCATCGATTATAGTAAACATGATTGACACTGTTTGAAGTATTAAATATAGACTAATTATAAAATTAATTATATAGATTGAGATTAATTTGTGAGACGAATCTATTAAGCCTAATTAGTTCATGATTTAATAATATGATGCTACATAAACATGTGTTAATGATGAATTAATTAGGCTTAATAGATTCGTCTCATAAATTAGTCACGGCTTCTATAATTAGTTTTATTATTAATAACCGAACACCTGATATGATAATATATATGATATCCGATGTGACACCTCCTAAACTTTAATGCCTGGATCAAACACCCCCGAATTGAGTTGAACTCCTCAACCGGAAAACAAAGGCTGGGACTCATCAAAGCTTTTATATATATATATATATATATATATATATATATATATATATATATATATATATATATATATATGTAGATGCTCTCAGACTAATCATCAAAACCAATTCATCATCATATATGGATCAAGACGGATCTGAATATTTTCCTAGATATTAAGTAAAGGCACTAACTACATATATCACATGTTTTTAATTCTCCAAGATACTTTAAAATGCCAAGAAAAGTACAATTTCTCTCATATTAAGAGCAAGAGCGTGTATTTAAACTTTTTGTCAAATGGCTCAAACTATCCTCAATGTCTTTTTTTTTGCAAAATAATAATTGCAATAGGTGATCATTTGTATTTTATCAATTCACTTTGAGTTTATCTAAATATTTTAATGAAGTTAAATTTGAACTTAGTTAACACATACTTATGTGTGCTTTCGAAATAATAAACAACTACACTTCACTTATCCGTTTTGGACTGAAATTTAGCTTGAGCTTACCGTCAACTTCTATTGGACATCCAATAGAACTATCCAAATACAATATCCGAACTAGCTATTTTGGATTATCCGACTTTGATTTTGTTTTAAACAGACTTTGACGTTTCCAATTAGTACATATATCAGAAACAACTATCTGAATATGTATTCGATATTCGTCCCATTAAAAATGTCGTTTTTGACTTTTAAACTTCTTATTTGACCGTTCATCTTATTCAAAAATCTTATGCAAATAATAAAATAAATAAATTATTATTAAATTATCTTTAATGATAAAATAAGTCATAATAAAATAAATAATATTTATAATTTTTTTAATAAGACAAACGGTAAAAAAAGTTAAAAACGATATTTTTAATAGGACGAAGCGAGTATATCCTAATATAATGCTATCCGATTGTCGGTCGAATCACGCAACAGATGAGTTTTGATGTGATTCATCCTGATGGTGTACGAGCGTACAAAGGCTGGGAGTCTGAGGGGAGTCAAAAGGGACCGTCTCGGACTGGGACGCACACAAAGGTTGGCGGTCGGCATCAACATCCTAACTCGAGCCCACCGTTCGCGTGCCACTCTGCAGCGTGCTCGTCTGGTCCTGACCTGACCTCCACATTCAATGCTCCTGGCCTCCGAACACCCGCACTCCAGTTTCGTCTTCACTAAACAGCTATTGATGGGATGGCTGAACCCGACTCTGAGCTGAGGTGTTTGTTTCTCCGGTCGTTCGTAAAATTTAGGTCACATTAAATATTTAGATATTAATAAAGAGTATTAAATCTTCTACAACTAAAAAAATAAAGTGTAGATATTGTTTGGTGTGATATTTGTTTTGTTTCGTTCGTCTATCCACGCATACGATCCCACGACATCTTAATTACTAATTGATCGTGCCATTCTCCTTATTGAATATTACATGTTATGTGATAGAGGAATCACGGTAAAATAGGAAATAGAAAATTATTGTGCTATCCATATACACATTGTATGTTTGCATGCACTAGCATACATAACAACGAGCAAAAGGAAAGAGAATTAACACAGAAGAAAAGATAATTAAGACAAAAGGAACATATTTGTATTTATGAGAACCTTGCTAAATCTACCTACATTTAATTACTTCTCCTCTTTACATTTGCAAAAGGGACAACTTTTTTTCCTTTCATTTGGTTTCACGCTCACGTGTTCCATCGTCCTCGCTTGCTGTTTCTTGCGTGAACCATAGTTGATGTCATCTGTTTTTCATGGCTCAGTCTCCTAATCTCAAGAAAATGTCCCTATCTCTTCCTGACTGGAGATCCGGCCTGCCAGAGGATCTCCTCGAGTCCATCGGGCAGCGTCTCGCGTCAGGCCATGACGCGGCATCCTTTCGATCCGCTTGCTCCCCATGGCGCGCCACCGTCCCGTTCGTGACCTTTGGGCCGCTCCTACTGCTCTCGTTCGACCCCGACTCGGACCATGCCGGCTTCTACTGCGTCTCCGAGAAGAAGGTCTTATCCAAGACGCTGCCCGACGTGCGCGGCAAGGTGGTGTGCGGCTCCTCGTGTGGGTGGCTGGCGCTCATGGACAAGGCGACGTCCGTGACGCTGCTGAATCCATTCGTCGGTGCCCGTGTCCCCGTGTTGAGCTCCCGCCAGCAGGCGAACACGTCGCGGCGGCATCCTCATCGGAACGCGTGTCTAGGGTCCACGACCGGTGGGTCCTCCATCCCACCAACGGCTACGGGGATGCGGATGCCGCAGGCAAAGCCATCAAACTAGAAGACATGATGGACGTGTTCTTCCGTGAGATTGTGCTCTCGGTGCCGCCTGACACCGCCGGCCGCGAGTGCGTGGCTATGGCCATGCTTGGGTGCTCCACGGAGGTCGTGTTCTGCCGGGTTGGAGTCGACAGCACATGGATGCTGCTCGACACCAAACTGGAGTTCTTCGTGGGTCCATCGTCCACTGCCAAGACAATTTTTTGGTGATCGACTGCACTGGAGAAATCTCCGTCTACAGCTGCAACGCCGCCGGCGCTACTCTAACCACGATCCTGCTGCCATTGCTGTCGCCACCTGCGGGGCTCTGCCACTGCAGCTATCTGAAATCAAACGGTGAGCTGCACATTGTGGGTGCCATGGTGAGCACATTCCACGAGACACAGAGCTTCATCTACAACAGCGCGATCTACAAGTGCAACCTTCACGACCGTACGCCGGAGTGGTCCAGGGTGAGGGACATCGGTGATCAGACACTGTTTATGTCTAAATATTTCAATAAAAGCTTCAGTGGAACAAATGTATCCAAGTATAAGGAGAACAAAATCTACATGTCTGAGCTATTGTATGGGGATCCATACGACTTGGTCCATCAACTGGAGATCGTTGATATTGCTACCGGCGCATCCGAAGTGAAGCCCGTCCAGGAAAAGATGCAGGGTTCCAAGACTTTAGGTTGAATTCGACCCAATCTCTAGAAGCTCTAGAGTGTGAGCCTGCGACGCCGCGCACTCCGTGACTGTGTTAAATTCATAAACTTTCTTTTTTGGATTAAATGTCACTCGAACGTTGGTATTTAATTTAACAATATTGTTATCTTATCGTGCGATCCGTGCGTTTTTAGTATAAATTGCTAGTTATTCCGTAGCAACGTACGGACGCGCTAGCTAGTATAGATTAATTACAAAATCAATTATATAGATGGAGGCTATTTTACGAGACGATTTTTTTAAGCCTAATTAATCCATCATTAGCACATGTTTACTATAGCACTTCGTTGTCAAATTATAGACTAAGTAGGTTTAAAAAATTTGTCTCGCAAATTAGTCATAAGTTGTGCAATTAGTTTCATAATGAGTCTATATTTAATATTTTATATATATATCAAACGTTCCATGTGACGAATTTTAGAAACCAAACAGGCCCGGCCTGTCCAAGGTGACGGATGGGCATGCATCTTGGCCGCTAGTAGTGCGGCTGCCGGCCGTCGGACAAGCAGTGTCCATTGTCCAGCAACTCGCTGCTGCATCTGCCCATGGCTTCTGCAAGGTCAAGACTGGCAAGACGACTAGACGAGCAATGTCCCAATGTAAACCTGCAACTGAAGAAGTATAACCATTTTTTTTTTGTCTCAGAATTGTAACTGAAGCTATAGATTGTTGTTTCTTGCAACCTGCAAGTTTTCATTGCATCGTATTCACAGGGGCATGCAGTCACCTACAGGGAGGCAAAGCCAACAAACAACAAAGAGGAAAACGGAGGAAGAAGAACAGAGCTACTGTACGACGGAAAGAAGATGGCGCAAGAATCCAATTCCCCTAGCCGTTTCCACTCTTTCCATTTATTCCTCGATGGCGCCGAGCTCGATCTTGCTGCCGCCGTCCCCCTCCGGGATGGCCACCAGCACCGGGCGCCAGCTCCGGCGCATCAGCAAGCTCCGCAGCCCACCGGAGCCGAACCTCCGGCCCCCTCGCCACGCGCCGCCGCCGACGCCGCCGGGATCCGAGCTGGCACCGCCCGCCCTTCCGTCGTCTTCTTCGTCGTCATCCTCGTCGTCGCCGCAGTCGCAGCTGCACCCGCCTTTGCGGCGCCCGGCCTCCGGGGACGCGACGAACAGATCCCGCAGCGTGCGGCCCCCGCCCGGCCGGCCGCCGAAGAGCGGCTTCCTGTCGTCCTCCTGCCGGGCGGCCGCCAGCGTCTCTACCCCAGACTCGCCGCCGCGGCGGCGGCACAGGAAGCGGCGCAGGCGCCCGCGGCGCCTGGCGCTGGCGGTGGTGGCCCCGGCGGCGCCCCGGACCCCCCGGCGGCGCAGGCGGTACCCCGGGCTGGCGGCCCCCGCGTAGCCCGGCGCGGGGCTGCGCGACGGGCTCGGCGCCCCCGCCGCGCACCGCGTCGCCAGCAGCTTGAACCGCTGCGGCAGCGTCGCCATTTGCGGCCGCCTCCCTTCACTCTCTCTCCTTCCGTGCGTGTCAGTGGTGTGTGCGATTTGGACGGACGGGGCTTGGAGTCCGTGCGAGCGTTTTGTCTTGGCGAGGGCCTCGTGATCGGCGACGACGGGAGTGAACGAACGGCCGAGATGGGGCTTGATGCTGTTGGATCGGGGTGGTGCCTGCGCTTTTGATGGGATGGGATGGGAGGGTGTGAGGCAGGAATGATGGCTCAACCGTGAAGGACCAAAGGTGTGGTCTACAAAGGGTGCATATGATTCTCTTCTCCCCCTCCACCATAACATAGCTTGATGATTGGATTGTGAGTTTTGAGAGCGCTTTATTGCTATGCTATTCCATTCTGCTTTTTTCTAGTGATTCCACACTTTCATCCAAGTGTCGCAAAAATGTTGGAATCTAGTTTCCTGGGAAATGCTATGATTTTTTTGTTTATTTTTTGAGGATAAAATGGGAAGTTGCTTTTAACTTTGTTTCAGGTGATGATTATTACATATATTTTATATTAAAATTGTAGCTTTAGTTCATTGCAATTTCTGTAAGCATAATATGCAATTTTCAGATTCAATAATAAAATACCTGTTAGATAAAAACACAAACCTAACAAAGTCTAATATATGTTGACACAAAGATAATTAATAATTATTTTTTCTATTTTTAGACACTTAGACAAGGACAAAAGAATTAATATATTGTAACAAAAAAACAATTAACAAATCATAAACAAATGACAAGAGGACAAATAGAGGTTGTGCCACACGACCAGCACGTCGCTTGATGCAAGTCTAATTTTCAGGCACCTGACATTTAGAAAAAAAGTGGGTAAAATATGGCCGTCCTTTTTTGCTTTATTTTTTTAGGCAAATTTCGATCAACAACTCACCAGGTCATCTTCTTTCTCACGCTGAGTTCTTGAGTCTGTTTTCGTGTCTTCTTTGTAGCTACTTCTAGTTCCCTCATCTTGTCGACCCACCCCATCCTTGATGGCCTCTCAGTCATTGTGTCTTGCCATGTTGCGGCACTATCCTCTCTCCACATGTTAACCTTGCACCTTTCTCTCCTTCTTGTGCCTTCCCACTCGGACATTGTCCAAACCGCCTTTTTCGCATGTGGACAATGGCTAGCGCCTAGTGGAGGCCCTATCGCCTTGCAGATCCACGACTCCTGCGAGCCCTAATGTATTCACCCGTCACCGGAGCGTGGAGAGTGTCGCCTCAAATTGGTCTTGATTTTAAACATCTATATATAGGAGATGTGTAGTCTTTATAGTACTCCATCGGTTCCAAATCTGAAGTCCTTCCAGCTTTTCTAAGTATAATGCTTTTTGTTATGCACATAGATATATGCTATATAAATATATAATAAAATCTATATATATTTAGAAAAGCCAGAATAAATTAAAATATGAAAATAGAGGGAGAGTATTATTTAAATTTATTGTGTAGACTCTTTAAGAGATGTAGGGTTGTGTGTTGTTTAACTCAATGCCCCATCTGAAGATTGAGGTGTGGTTGGCGAAGCGTAATTAAGCCGAGGCTGCTACGTACGCTCATGTCGGTGGTTGCCATGCAAGAGGCCGTGCAATAGACCCAGCATGCATGATGATTAATTAAAGCGTTCAAACTTACAATATCAGCTGTTCAAACTTACAATATCAGCTGTGACTGTGAATCCTCCGCTGCTTGTTACTCACTCTATTCCAAATTATAACACGTTTTTGTTTTTCTACATACAGTGCTTTTATTATTGGGGTCTTGCTATGGTACATCCAAATAATTATGAACCGTCGATCTGAGTAGCAATTGTCACATAAGAGGTAATAGGATATATAAGGTAAATATCTTCGTATTATATCTAATATGCATGTGTCGGCTTCATAAACCCGGGTCCCTAATGGACCTGCTTCTCAGTAAAAGCTCGATCCAACAGACGACGTTGCAAATGACGCGCAACTCCTGGGCCGACCCAGATACCTAACGACATGCCGGAAGAGCAATCCAGTCTCTGACCGGAAGGCCTGGCTAAGGAGGGAACGACGCTCACTTCTGACTCTGACCCGCCTCTCCGACCGGAAGGCCTGGCCAAGGAAGGAACGACGCTCGCCTCCGACTCCGACCCGCTCTTTCCGACCGGAAGGCCTGGCCAAGAAGGGGACGACACTTGCTTCTGACTCTGCCCCGCTTCTCTGACCGGGAGTACATCGAACCTCTGCTTACGGCTCTTCTCCGACCGGCACGGTCGGAGCCAACTGGAAAACGACCGAACAGGGATGCCCGCTCGGTAAGGACCCAAAGAATCAGGCGGAGCAAGTAAGACAGGCCGCTTAAGTCAACCACAATACCAAGGACTATACCCTGCACACCTGCAGGATAGTACTATCAGGTCATGTCAGAAGGATACTTTATGACCTTTCAGACATGTCAGAACAACGAACAGTGTTGTGGGCACCGACATTTGTCCTACAGTATGGTAGGCGTCGACATTTGCCATACCCGAAGAACACGATGGAACCAACCACATGCATCTAGGCATCAACAATATTGTGGGCGCCAACAAACCGTCTTGTACCCGACGGCGTGGGCAACAAGACTAGATAGCACACACACACACACACACACACACACTCTCTCTCTCTCTCTCACTTATAAGGCCATCCTCTTCATCTATAAAAAGGAGATGCGCCCTCTCCCAATGATTGGACAAAAAAAAACAACAAACAACAGATGGACCATTCTGGCTCACTCTCTACTAGCTTTAGACATTCTAAAGCTACACAGAGCACACGTTCGAATTCATAGCGCACGTAGGAGCTCCCGTCACTCTTGGCCCTTCAGTCCAGAGTCCGACCGGACCTCTAACACCCCCATCTTACTCCCACTCGTTTGTAACCCCATAGCAAACTTCGAGCACCTGGGCTCAGGAATAAAGTCACCGACCGACTCAAACTGGACTTTGGGCACGTTGCCTAAACTAGTATAAACCTTGTGTCATTGAGTGCTCGGCCACATCCGATCACAACGTATGGCAAAACAACAAATATTTACTAGTTGGTCACTTTTCGCACCGACAGTTGACGCCGTCCGTGGGGAAGACGTCGTACGTTCATGCTTTTGATCATCGAATGGCCCACCTTTCTGCCATCTCCGTCATGGCGGGCTCAAGCGATACGACTCGCTTTGGCTTGCTGGAGTTTCCCACACTCCCACCTGTTGGGATGTGGGCTCCTTCCATCTTCGAGCCATCCTAGACCTTCCTCTTCGGAAGCCTAGACTTCGTCGCCGACCAGCTCGGCGTACTTCGCCTTCGCGAGGAGGCACTTGTCCCGGCACCCATCGGAGGAGGAGCGCCCTCCGTCGGCTTTGGGCCACCCGGTGACCTCAACGACGAGGCGCCTGCGCTTCGCTCTGAGCCTAAGCTAGGCTCAAACCCCACTGTGAGTAACGTACATATTGTTCTTTACTCGCTATTCAATATCTTCCGCTGATTTTCCGGAGGGACCCCGTTGTCCCCACTGCAACCACCATACAACCGGTTCCCCTATGGCCTCGCGTCCCTCACGGACGTGTACGCACGGGGGCTCTGAAAGACGCTGACGCCGCCCCCTCTCGCATCCGAACTCATGGGGATGGCGGGCTACGCTCCCGCCTCTTTCCACGACCTCATGGATGACGAGGTTAAAAGCGACGGCTCTAGCATCGGCGACGTCATGGCACCTAGCCACCCTCTGTCCTAGGAGTGCGCTATGGCGGATGCTTTGGGACAGCCACTGGTGGTAGCGGAGTCTCTACAGACTCACACCCCTCCGGACCCTCGTGTGGAGGCCCTCACGTGTGCGCAGGAGCACAGCGAGGAGCTACAACAAAGGTGGCAGAGCCAGCCGCCACCTACGCTGGCGTGCTCGGCACGGCACGCTGTGCCCTACGCGCGTAACCCGACGAGCGGCGTCCTGGGTCACGCCCGCTAGGTCCAGCGTAACATCATGGATGGGGGAAACGATCCCCCATAGTTCGCTCGGGCTGGCCAGAACATCACCGCTGCGGTGATGCTTCTACGCGGCCTTCCAGAGCCTGTCGACCCCCAGGAGCAGGCGGTTCACCGGAACCTCCGGGCGCTGGTGGAAACCGCCGTCGTTCAACAAGCGGTGAGATCCACATCGCGACATCGACTCGTAGCCTCTCTCCCCACCGGAGGAATGGGGGCACGCCAGTCAAACTGCTCCATCCACTCACCACTACAGTCGCCGGGCACAGAACAGGAGGACACAGCTGCACCACGGCCTGAACTGGGGCCCGCTCCACACCGACCGCCTGTGCGCGAATGCCTCGGGCCGAACCGAGACGCTCATAGCATCATCAACAACCAATGTCAGGCCCGGCATGATGATGATGTCCATCGAGGGACGGTGAGAGCAGATGGCACGGGCCCCGGCCGGACCATCGAGGGGAGCGAAGAATCGCACCCCAGGCATGGTCACCGACCGGACGGCCTGGGACCCCGGGCCTTTGGTTGTCGCATCCAGAGGGCGTAATTCCCACAGCGTTTCCGACCGCCGACCAACATCGCCAAATACATCGGGGAAACGAATCCCGGTATATGGCTCGAAGACTTCTGGCTCGTCTGCTGAGCCATAGGAGTGGATGATGACCACTTTATCATCCAATACCTCCCCATCTGCGTGGTGGAACATGTTCGAGCGTGGCTCAAATTCCTCCCACCTGACAGCATCCGCGACTGGGCGGATCTCAAGAGGATCTTCGTCGAGAATTTCCAGGGGACGTATGTCCACCCTAGGAATTCCTAGGACCTCAAGAGCTGCCAGCAGGAGCTCAATGAGTCCCTATGGGATTACATCTGTAGGTTCTCAAAATGATGCAACTCCCTTCCTGATGTCGTCGACGTGGACGTCATCAGCGCGTTCCTCTCCGGGACAACCTGCGAGTCTTTGATTCACAAGCATGGCTGTCCGAAGCCCCAAACCACAAGAAGGATCGGCGTCGACCGGCCAACTCCGCGTTGGTCGCCGTGGCTGATCGCGCGGGCAAGCAGCCCAGCAAGGCCAGCCTGACCACTTCGACAAGCTCATGGAGAGTCCATGGACCAACCATGCCTACCCAATCAAGCACCTCTATAAGTTCTACGAACTCATCAAGCCCTTTCTGCGACAAGCCGGCGGGCGAAAAGAAGGAAAGGGCAAGGAGGCAGCGACCAAGAAAGGAGGCGCGCCGAGCAAGGATGGGGACGGCTTTCCTGATCCTGAGGAATGCCTCATGATCTTCGGGGGGTCTGATGCCGTCTACTCCAAGCGCCAGTACAATGTGCGCTATAGAGAGGCATGCGTCACCGAAATGGCCATCCCCTCCTTTCTTAGTTGGTCAGAATCTTCGATCACTTTTGATCAGAGGGACCATCCCTCCCACGTCGCCAGACCAGGTCACTACCCTATCATTGTTGACCCCATTGTCCGCAAGAAGTGCCTCACCAAGGTGCTAATGGACGGAGGCAACAGTCTCAACATCCTCTATGTCGACACCCTTGACGCCATGCGCATCCCACGGTCAGAGCTCCGTCCAGTGAGCTCTCCCTTCCACGGCGTGATCCTGGGGACACAGGCATACCCGCTCAGGCAGATTGACCTGCCCGTCATGTTTGGCGACCGAGCTAACTTCCGCTCGGAGGTCCTCACCTTTGAAGTGGTGGATTTCCTAGGGTCCTACCACACCATCTTGGGGTGGCCATGCTACGCCAAGTTCATGGCTATCCCAAACTACACCTACCTCAAGTTGAAGATGCCGGGACCGAACGACGTCATCACTATGGGTAGCACCTTCTCGCACGCCTACATGTGCGACTGCAAGCATTACGAGCTCGCCACTACCGTCATCAACTCAGTCGAGCTCCCTTGGCTAGGAGAATCAACGACCCCAGCAGTCCCGGACTGCAACAAGCCAACCTCCTCGACTGCCTTCTGCCCACTCGAAGAAACTAAGGTGGTGGGAATCGACCCCACCGACCCAACCAAGATGGTGCGGATCGGTACCTAGCTCCCGGCCAAATAGGAATGCGAGATCACCGACTTTCTATGCGCCAATCATGATGTCTTTGCATGGAAACCTTCTGACATGCCAGGCATACCGTGGGAGGTCGCCGAGCATGCATTACGCCTCGTCCTGGGCTCAAAGCCCACCAAGCAATGCCTGTGTCGCTTTGACAACGAGAGGCGCAGGGCCATAGGCGAGGCGATCGCCAAACTCCTGGCAGCCAGATTCATCAAGGAGGTATACCACTCCGACTAGCTTGCTAATCCTGTTCTTGTTAAAAAGAAGACCGAGAAATGGAGAATGTGCGTTGATTATACTGGCCTCAACAAGGCGTGTCCGAAGGACCATTTTCCTTTGCCATGCATAGACCAGATAGTCGACTCCACCTCAGGATGTGAAATCCTCTCCTTTCTGGATGCCTACTTAGGCTATCACCAGATCGTGATGAAGGAGTCTAACCAGCTCGCAACCTCGTTCATCACCCCGTATGGTTCGTACTGTTACGTAACCATGCCCTTCGGTTTGAAGAACGTTGGCACCACCTATCAACGGTGCATGCAGCAATGCTTCATCGATCAAATCTACCCGCTCGACCAGCCTGATCAAGTTGAGTGGCCAAAACAAACAATCGCCGTCTATGTTGATAACATAGTGGTCAAAACGGCTCGAGCTTGCGACCTGATCACAAACCTCACCGCAACGTTCATGAACCTCTGAAGGTTCAACATCAAATTGAATCTAAAAAGTGCATTTTTAGGGTTCCAAAGGGGAAGTTGTGGGGGGTACGACCCCGGATACCCACGGCAGTCCACATGGGCTGTGCCCCCAGGGGCGGCCCAACCCACAAGACGACGCCTTGCGGGGCACGACTCTGCTCGACGGCTCCCGCAAGACATCTGGAAGATATTCGGAAGATACTACGAGATCTGTTAGGATATGTATGATCCCAAGATTCCTGTAATCAGTTATTACTTTTCGGTTATCTCTTAGATCTAACCGACTTGTAACCCTGCTCCTCGGACTATATAAGGCGGGCAGGGACCCCCTCCAAACGCACGCAATATCATACGATAGCTAATACAAACCAACAGACCATAGGAGTAGGGTATTACATCATACTAATGGCCTGAACCTGTCTAACTCGTGTGTCTCTGTTGCCTTCTTGTTCTTGATCTCACGCTCCTCTACCGATCAATCTACCTTCGTGGGATACCCCTCGGAGGACTGCCGATGATATTCTGTCGACAGTTGGCGCACCAGGTTGAGGTTTGCATGCTGTTTCCTTGTCGAACAAGATGGCTTTTTCTGTAGGCTCTTCGTCCCTCCCGCAGCCCGGCCAGCTCATCATGGTTGGATCGATATCATGGATGATCAACGCTGACGAAGTCAGAGAGCTCCTTTAGCCGGTGCAGATCGAGTCTGCTCCGATCATCCCCGCACCTGCAACTACAGATCTGATCTTGGAACCACTTTCCGAGGTCTCCTTCATCAACAACTTGCCGCCTGCTTCCTCGCTACCAGGGGAGGCAGATCAACAACGACGATCTAATCGAATCCATCGATCGGGTTGGTCTGAAGCTCGCCGATTGTCTCTCCATCACCGAATCGGCTCTGGACACTTTGGTTCAGTGCCGACCACCCTCTGATCCAAATCTATCGGAGGCTGCTCGAAAAACTCCAGGAGTTGCAGCTCTGCCCTTCGGGCTCACCGACATCGCCGCCACTTACCAAGACGCCCTGAGGGGCAAATTCGCCAACCAGGTGGGATGCGCCACCCACTCGCCGACCAAATCACCATCCAGTTTCCTCCAGCCGTCAACATGCTACACTTAGGCCAGTGCCCCGGATTGTCCCTCTAGACCATCCCAGAGGAAAATCCGGGCTCCGAGTCTCTGGGCTCTACGGAGACCCTCGCCGAAACCTTCTCCGAGCAACTCCTTCTCCCACCCTTCCGGGGGGGGCGATCTTCAACGTCCGCATCGACAGCCCTCCTCGGAACGACGAAACCAAGGAGGAACATGTCGCTCATGAGAACCGGAACGTCAACCGCGCGCAGCGCCGAGAAAACAAGGCAGCCATTGCAAGGGCCGAGGCTGCTCGAAACAATCGGCTCGACTCACAAGGAAGGCCACTCCCGCTCCACCATGACCTCGATGAAGAGTTTCTCCGTGTCGACGGCCACGACGTCTTCAAGACTCCAAGCGCCAATCTGGCAGTGGCTACCAATGAGCTCGCTCGCCTCCCGCAGATGCCTGAGCTCGCCAAGGTCGCCGCCATGCTTAAAGCGGCACACTATCAGGTTAATGAGATTCGCGAGGATCAGATACCTTCGTGCTTTACGAACATGATTCGTCGATCAGCTGCGCCGGGATCTAATCGCTGCCCTAGTCAAAGCCGTTTCGCCGACCAGTCGCTGTCTCTCTAGGGGGAGCTGGGGGCCACCGCACCGAACACCATCGCCAACACGACCAGGAGGTCGAACAGGATGCTTGAGTGCACCTCAGCAACCTCCAAGATGCGTGACGGCATATCGAGCAACGTCGCTTCGGTCGCCATGAAGACGAAGTACATTGCCGCCAGGAGTACGAGCAGGAGTACAGCAACCCGGGCTCAGCCCTCGAGCCGATCGCTGACGACAACGTTGCAGACGACGGCGCCGACAATCCTGAGGGCCCCCCAGCTTTCACAAGGGCGCTCCAAACACTCCGGTGGCCCCGTGGTTTCAAGATCACTGGGGTCGAGCCCTACGAAGGAAGGATGAACTCGACACAGTGGCTGCAGGCTTACGCCACTGCTGTCCGCGCCACCGGAGAAGACACTAGTGTCATGGCGAACTATCTCCCCATCATGCTCATGCCACCCGCCATGGGCTAGTTTACTAGCCTTGCCCCGGACTCCATTGGATCCTAGGAAGAGCTAAAGAAAGTCTTCACCGACAACTATGTGGCCACGTGTACTCGGCTGGGCACCAAGCATGAACTCAACCGCATCAACCAGAAGCCGTCCGAGCTCCTCCGTAGCTACATTGAATGCTTTTCTGAGATGAGGAACTCTATTCCCAACATCATGGAAGCTGAGGTCATCACCGCCTTCATCCGAGGACTCCACCATCGCGAGCTTCTCTCTAAATTCAACCGCAAGCCACCCACAGGCATCGGCGAGATGATCACTACTGCCAACCAGTATGCCGACACCGAGGAAGCCGAGGTGCGCTTTAACGAGGATGCGGGCACACATTGCCCACCTCGCCGCTACGACGATCGCCCCGACGACCGACGCCACAACGACCGCTGTTTCGATGACCGCAGTTATCAACGTGACAGTGGTCGTGATCGGCCAGAAGGACCCAAGTCTGGCCAAAATCGCCACCGCTGGCCAAACCACATCGTCGCCACCATCAGTCAACCTCGTGCCAAGCGCAACTACGATGAACAGTACCAAAAGATCCTCGACGACCCGTGCCCTCTTCACAAGAACGCCAAACACAAGATGAAGAACTGCCTTGGTTTGGCTAAGGAGTTCCAGGACAAGAAGCTGGACGACGATGCCAATGATGGACCTAGAGGTCGCCGACCACCTGGGGGCAACAACAATGCCTTCCAGGACCATGACAAGGTGGTCGCCACCATCTTTGGGGGCCTCGCCTCCACTAAAAGCAAAAGAGAACGGAAGCTCACCGCACGGCGGGTGCTCTCCATCACTACGGAAGACGCCACCGCCAACTCCAGCTATCGCCCATGGTCCGAGGTAGCCATCACCTTTAGCAGGGCTGACCAGTGGGCGAATATTCCCTATGTAGGGCGTTTCTCCCTCGTCCTCGATGCAACCGTCCAGAAGGTGCTCTTCAGAAAAGTGCTCGTCGATGGTGGGAGCACTCTAAATCTCCTCTTCACCAGAGCCTTAAAGGAGCTAGGCCTCGGTTTGTCAGATCTCACACCCTTCGACTCCTCCTTTTGGGGTATGGTACCTATCAGGGCCTCCAAACCACTTGGAGAGATTACCCTACCAGTACAGTTCGGCACGGCAAGCAACTACCGTGTCGAACACATAAATTTCTACATCGCCGACTTCAACACCGCCTACCATGCCATACTTGGTCTGCCAGCTCTGGCCAAGTTCATGGCCATACCGCACTACGCGTATCTGGTGCTAAAGATGCCATCGCCTGCAGGAGTTCTGGCCCTACGGGCCAACCTCTCCATCGCCTATGCCTGCGAGACAGAGAGTCTCGCCCTCGCTGAAGCCACCGACCTCTCCATCCAGATAGCTAGCGTGGTCACAGAAGCCAAGACAGTGTCCACCAACAGCATGGAGATCCTAGAGCTGGAGCCTCCTCGCGCCTCTGCCAAGTCCAAGGAAGTCAAGGAGGTCGGCCTCGGCCTCAACGACCCCTCCAAGACCGTGAAGATTGGGGCTCACCTTGACCCCAAATAGGAAAGCATGCTCATCTCTTTCCTACGTGCCAATGCTGACGTGTTTGCTTGGAAACCTGCAGACATGCCGGGGGTACCACGGGAGAAGATCGAGCACTCCTTGAATGTCTCGCCGACCGCCAAACCGATCAAGCAGAAACTCCACCGATTCGTGCCAGATAAGAAGGAGGCTATTAGGGTAGAAATAAAACGGCTCTTAGCTGCCGAATTTATAAAAGAAGTGTATCATCCTGAGTGGTTAGCAAACCCTGTTCTCGTTCGAAAAAAGAATAAAGAATGGAGAATGTGCGTTGATTACACTGATCTCAACAAACACTGCCCTAAGGACCCCTTCGGTTTACCTCGGATAGACGAGGTTGTAGACTCCACCGTCGGCTACGAACTGCTCTCCTTCCTTGACTATTACTCCAGCTATCACTAGATCTCCCTCAAGGAAGAAGACCAGATCAAGACATCATTCATCACGCCTTTCAGGGTGTACTGCTACACCACCATGTCCTTCGGACTAAAGAACGCCGGGGTGACTTATCAAAGGGCTATCCAGATGTGCCTCGATCAACAGATCGGCCACAATGTCAAAGCTTACATCGACGACATGGTCGCCAAGTCCAAGACCTCCGATGAGCTTATCGCCGACCTCGAAGAAACGTTCGCCAACCTGAAAAAGTACTGATGGAAGTTGAACCCTTCAAAGTGCATCTTTGGAGTTCCATCCGGTATACTGCTGGGCTACATCATCAGCGCTCGTGGCATCGAACCCAACCCTGACAAGGTCTCCACCATCACCAACATGAAACGGCCAATATGCATCAAGGATATACAGAAACTTACAGGCTATATGGCTTGTAACACCCTAGGTGTTTGGCTTCCACATTTGCACTGCATTTCATGAACATGAGCATCATGCATCCCTTTGTGAACTTATAGCACATGAAACATAAATTCGAAACATTGCAACGTGTTGTAGATTTCATGTGTGTTGTTCTTTATGAAATGTAAAGTGTGCAACGCTTAAGTGCAACATGTGCCACTCACTTAGTGAAACAAGGTTAGTTAGTGCTATGCAACACAATCATGAAACAAGTGAAACATGACTATGAAACAGTTGCAACATTTCATGTGTTTTTCATTGTTTCAGTACATATCTTGCTTGATTCTTGTGTGACCAATGTGTGGTGTGGCTAATAATCATCCTAAGTAACTTAGTTACACCTAGAATGTCATTAGGAACAAGGTTCATGTTGATCATTTTGCCTAATTAGGTTTCCAAGTCATGGTTGACCAATTTGGACCCCTAGAGCTCCTATGTTTGACTGTTTTAAAAGTGTAGCTTAGGACGTTTGCATGTCTGAGCAACCTAAAGCAAAGTTGTAGAGAATTATATAAGGAACAAAAGTTATTTTATGGCCACCTCATGAAAATGTGCACAACATGTTCAAAAATGGTCCACAAGTCAGTTTTGAGGTTGGATTCGACACTTAGAAAATTTCTAAGTATGAAACCGAGTTTTCAGTTTCATGAGCTCAACTTTGGCATGATTTTACTCTCTATACTTTTCGAATTAGACTTTGAACTCTGAAGGAGTTTTGTAGCTGGTACTTAGGGCTTGCACTTTCGCTTAGGAAGTTTGCGCTAATAAGCATAGGATTATGAAATACATTGACTCCAAAATGTGGCGTCACCGGTTGATTGCAGTGCCCGATGGCCATCTCCACAAAGTCGAGTGGCCGACCCGGCCTCAGCCGTCGTTGCCGCTGCGTGGCCACACCGTGGAGGCCGTCTGTGGCGGCGCTGGCCCCACCAACAAGGCCGTCGCGGACACCTCAACTCCACGCGCCCTCCGGAGGAAGCGCCGCCTTCAATTGCATCTCCATCTCTTCCTCCACTCGCTTCTCGCTGGCCAGCCGCTCTCCATTGCCGACGCCGCCACCTTTTTGCCACCACCACCGCCATTGTGGCACCACCGTCAACAAGCTCTCACCCACAGCTCCGCCGTGTACTCCTCTACCTCGTCCACCTCACCGTGGAGCCGTAAAGTCAAGGTAGAGGCCGTGCTTTTCTTCTCTCGTGGGCTGCGCGCCATGTCCGCAAGAGCTCCGCCGAGCTCTCACGCTCGCCACCGCATCGCGACTCACTCCATCTCGTCCACAGATTCCCCACCATCTCCTTTACCTCGTCCACCCTCTAGTAGAGCCTATCGAACGGAGTTGATGGCCCATTCGCCCGAATCCGCCGCCCGCCATGACTCGACCTCACCGGAGATCGAGCTCACCGTGGTCGGAGCACTTGAGGCTTCCCTTTCCCATTTTTCTTCTCTTGATAGTTTCTCCATGTAACCGTGTAACTCATACCGTGCTTGGGTGGGGCAATGTAGGCTCGCCGTCAGCCGGAGTTCCACCGCAGCCTCGCCGCCGTCCGCCGTGCATGTCGTCGTCATTGGAGGTAGAGGCCGGTGAGACCGAACCCGAGGCACCCACGGGTGCGGCTCGTCGTGGTGAGTGAGCACGACGGTGGCTCTGTTTCACCGAGACGTAGCCGCCGGATGAGCTACGCCATGCCAAGCGCCGTCGCAGCCACAGTGTGCTCTCTTTTCCTTTTCACTTACATGCGGGGCCCGGTGACGACGGACCCCACTTGTCGATGGATGAGTTAGAAAAGATAGTTCAAAATTCCAGTTTTTAGTGCCATTTTGTAAATTTTGTAACTCCTACTTGGTAGATCCAAATTGAGTACTTCCAATTTTGTTAGACTCATTGTTAGATCTAGTATTTAATAAAAATATATCTTGAGCATATCATGTAGAAAATTTGGATGAATTAAATAGGAACTTGAAAAGTGTTTTTGATTGCATGCAAACTTGTTTAAATCATATCTTGAGTTTCTGTGATCCAAAAATTGTGAAATTTTGTGGGTAAGCTAGTATGGTATAGTAGAAGCTCTGGTTAAAATTTGAGAGTCATTGCATGTGTAGTTTTTGAGTTATAGATTTTCCTTTTATCATTGGATGATTCTTGTGTAAATTTTAGTAAATAATCTATGAATCCAATGGCCATGAAACTTGGTAGGTAGTATCCTAGTGCCCTAAGGATGCTAGGAAAAATATGAAATCTGTTGCTTGACACTTTTCATTAGGGTTTCCTAATTATGCCATTTTAAGCCATTATGCTTGTCATTTTTGTGTAGGCTTTTATACTTGCTCAAATGGTGTGAAATTTTTATGGTAGTCTACTTAGAGTATGTAGTGTCTACTGTAATTTTTGTAGAATTAATGGGGCAGTTTTCATATAGGTTTACTATTTCCCTAATTAATTAAATAAATTAATAAAGGTATTAAAAGAAATGTTTTGGTAATGGACATCCTACTTTCTGGTGTTCTTAGGATATGTGTGATAAGATAGTAAAGTTGGTTTTGTCTAATTATATGTTTACATCATAAGTTGCTAATTATTTGTTGGCATTATGTCCTCTGACAGATCTGGGGACTTTAGAAAGTTCCCCATGAGATTTTGGTTTTCTGTGAATATGATGAATACAAGAGTTGTAGATAATTTATGTATCTAGCTCCTGTCAAAATTTGAGGGCATTTGGCCCAGTAGTTTAGAAACTACAGCTGTTTAAAGTTAGGTTCCTGTTTTGCTTATTCTCTGTCTTGTAGGACAGTGTTCTGTTGATTTAGGAATTCGAGCTGGTAAAGTGTCGAATCATGCTTTGAGGTCTAAAATGAATTATAGACAATTTCATAAGCTTTCCAGATTGTCTTGTTTCATATCATTTGGAATTATACATCTCCAGTTATGGCTAGTTTAATGTACCGATATATAGTCTTCATTTGCTGAAATACAAATGCTTGATTGAATGTGTTGCAACGTAATCGTTGATTGTTTGGGGTTAGCCTAACTTGAGAATATGCTTAGGTGCAGGTGCTAGGTCATTAACTGAAGATGAGCAATTATACATTAGGTTGTATAGACTTGGTAAGTAAAGTGTATTGAATAAAGCTTAACTTGGAATATGCGAACTGCAGTGAGCATGTGCATTCCCCGAGCATCCCTGACATTCGTACATGTGCATCCATGATACTTATCTTGCGCATTCATGCAATAGGTGTGCCGGAGGGAGTGACGTTGCTGGAGTTCGAGGGAGCCAACCAGGAGGAGGAGCCCGAGGTGCAGGAAGTCGAAGAAGCGGCTGTCGTCGCCGAGGAGTTGCCCGAGTGCCTGATCACCAAATTTCCTCTTTCCTCGAAAGGCAAGCCCGAGCATTATAAGTCTCCCATGTCTTTACAAATATATTGAGTATCTTTATTGTTGATGATGCATTAAGTATAGGAATTGGTTGGAACCAATTGCTGCATTATATATCCTCCTTGTCCAGATATCGCACCGAATCCTATTTAAGTTCGAGAACGGGTTAAATGCTTAGCCATGCTTAGTGCGGTAGAAGTCGTGATTTCACACCGCGAGATTTAGGATGAGGTGGATCACGGTTGGCTATATTTGCTATCGTGGAAAAGAACCATGTGAATAATGAATTAAGACCGGGCGAGTCTTGTGTAGGTTTGAACATAGTGACTCCGTCTCGTGTCGCTTAAGGACCGATACGTCAGACGTCCTCATGTCATGTTGAACGCACGACCTAACACTTAGCTGGCGGGATAAGTCGTTCCGACCGCGGGCCGAGTAGCTCAACTCAGCTCGGGAACCGTGGGGGTTGGATGCATTCTGGAGGTAGTAAGGATGTGCGGAGAGCCATTGGCATAAGACCAAGGGGAGTTAGGGTTTAAGATCCTGCACTTCCTGGCAGAGTGGTTCTCTCGAGAATGCAGGGCGGCCCGGACCCGCGTCTTTTCTTTTTACTTTTCTCCCGAGTTGTACCAAAGGTGACTTGTTTGCGACTCGACGGGGAAGCAGGTTTGTGTTAGGAATACCCTCCACCGGATAGGAATCGATTCAATCGCCGCCTCTCCGGATAGTGAGAACTTGACTTGAGCAAAACAACGTGGAGATTCAATTAATTTAACGATATGGTTAAATGGATAATGATGATGATGATGATAATGTTGTCGAGAATTATACCTGCTATGGTTATTAATGTTTGCATATTAATCAAGTGGTTGATTAGTACAAAAGCTAATATAGATGACAGTTAATGGCTTAAAGTCACTCGCTAGTTCGTGATAAAAGTTAATCATTATTACATATGCTTTTCTCGCAAAAAGAAAGTGTCACCCAGATCCACTAAATAAAGCTATGCATGATCCTTGGTGTCCTTTATTTTGGTTTCCGTCGGGTAAGTCTAGTGAGTACATTCCCCGCACTCGTGGTTTATTCCCTCTTGTTGCGTATGACCTTCTCTATCGTGGATTCTGTAAGTATTGTCTCCACCCGTGGGTGACGAAGACTAGATCACGGGCATGATCTCCTCGTTATCTTATCTCAATGCTTTTGTGGGATGTGATCAAGAAACCGGTACTCGGTATTGAACTCGTGTGTGTGAGTTAAACTATTTGCTTCCGCTATGTTACAAGACTTGTTTTGTAATAACGATGACTCTGTGTTGATGTAATCTATTTGCGAACGTCTGCGAAATGTTGTAACGCATTTATATGTTATGTTGAATTACCGTGATCTTGGTTGTATGCAAGTTGGTTTGAAATCCGTCGTGATTTTTTAGTTGACTACCGGGTTTATATGGGCGCAAGTTCGAGAATTTGATCGTTTTTACGATTGTTTTCGTACTTGTACTCTTATAAATTGGTCGGTTCTGTGACAAATGGTATCGTAGCTAGATTCAACATTAAACATGTCATACGGGTATTTAAAACAAAAGCTTTTGTTGCGAAAACTGGTTTATAACTTATAGTTATATGTAAGTGTTCAAAAATCTGAAATTTTATAGTGTACCAAAGATCACATCCTTTGTAGCCCACTTAAGGATTTTAGGTGGCTTATATAATTACTAACTTTGGGAAATGATTGTTTCTATTTTCGTTGTCCATACTGGCGTGTATATTGCATGGGTGCCATTCGCTTGAATGGTAATGTTTGGATCATTTGCCTCACGCCTGTGTAAGGGTGAGTTGTGAGAGCATGACCGTCCAACCGCTTGTCTAGGGGAGAGTAGTTGTGGTTGCTCGCATACCTACATGTTTAATCATGTATCTATGAGAGTACTTAATTGTGGGTATCTCTGTCGGTAGTCAGTGATACTAGAGTATATACATCCGGGATGTATGTATGAAAGTATTTAGTTTAATGCTTGCTTTTATGCCTTTTTAGGGAATTACCGGGCTGAAATGAAATTTTCTGCAGTACACTAACAACGATCGTTGTAGATCGACTAGCTACCATATACGAGAGAACGTATGTATGCCACCGTATATTTCGCTAGCCTTTAAATTTTATTTTAGGTTTGTGAGGACGTCGGATCGTGCATGCATCATGTTCAAGCATACATGGCATTTCTTGCATTACTCCCTCCTTTAAAATTGATGGTCTTGAATAATTAAATTTCAGATCCCTTAAATGATTCTCCCTTACATTGTAACTTTTTGCTACAGATGGCGCGCATGCAAAACGCACTCGCCTTCAAGTCCATTGAGGCAGGCACCTCGTCACCGCTTAGCTCCTCGTGAGCCCCGGCCCCGAGCCTACCGAGGAGGAAAGGCCGAGGCGCGAACTAGCCCGGTGATCACGAGAGGACTGCTGCAGCTTCAGCAGCAGCTTTTGGAGCAAGTCACGCAGAACGGGATCAAGAGAACTCGGAGGTTCAGAGGTTGACAGCTGCTCACCGCAAATCGTGGCGTAGCGTATGTTGGTTCACATGCTTGAACCAACGGAATGAAGCCTGCACGAGGAGAATGTGCCGAGAGCGCGACAGTAGAACTCGAGCAGCAGCTGGCGGCGGCAGCAGGGGTACAATGACAATCTTCATGAGGAGGTTCACCGTTACACAATCGCCTTCACCCTCTCCCCGCCACCGATGAGGATGAGATGGGTTCTCGTGTCATCATGGTGAAGGTGATGACGTTAAGATTAATGGACTGAAGACGCTCCACATGAGGAGGAGGAAGATGAGGAGTTAGAGCCTCACTAGTGATGAAGATGGAGGAGAGATCTTCGACATCGACTCGAGGACGATGCGTAGTTAGCTTAATACTTAGCTAATACGCTGGAGCTAGTCTTTTGTTGATCCTCAGGCATGAACGAGTAGCTTTGTAATAAGTTAATCATTGGGATGTAATATCGAACCTTAAGTTATCTTTGCTTGTCGCTTTGGAACCCTCTCGCTTTGATGTAACCTTTTGAACTCGTTATGTTCCGCTTATGTGAGCCTTTGACAAGTTCCGTCATATGGGGCTATCCATCTCATTGTCGTTAAGTTCATCGCCTTAATGTGTCAATTGATGCGCTTGAGAAGTTGTGTGATTGTGATGAATGATTGTGCCTCTATGATAGTATAAGTTCATTTCCTCCATTGGAGTCAATGTGGCATAATTATACAATTCATCTACAAATTTCCACATCATCGCTGCTCATTGGCTATACATTTTGCGAGATGGCTTACAATCTTCGTCATGGTCGTAACCATGGAGATGAGGAGCAAACACCTCCTCCACCACCACCCACACCACCGAGAGCTAATGCAGATAATCGTTGAAAGTCGGCAAGATGCTAGCCGAGGCTATGCGCCGATGGCAAACCGTGAGGATCGGAATGTCCGCCAAGGACCGTAACCAAATCAATACAAGTGATTTCAAGGCTTTCCTTGACACGAAACCCCGATCTTCAAGGAGGCCGAGGAGCCTCTGCAAGTCGATGAGTGGTTGAATACTCTCGAGCGTGAAGTTCCGCCGCCTCCGCTTGACTGAGGTGTGAAGATCGAGTACGATCTCACCAGCTTGCATGGGCCACCGGTATTTGGTGGAGCCATCATCGGTCCACTATGCCCGCTAATGCCCAAATTACTTGGGATCAGTTCAAGTCTGCTTTCAGGGGAAATTATATTCCTCCCGGTCTCATGGCGATCAAGCATACAGAGTTTATGAAGTTAACCCAAGGGAACAAGAGCTTGAACGAATACCTACAGCTTTCAATAACCTTGCAAGGTACGCTACGGAGTTTGTGGACACCGATGCCAAGAAAATCGCAGTTTCAAGCGGGACCGAGCCCCAAACTTATGAAGACCATGGGAAATTGCAAGTGTGCGCATTTCAATGAGTTTGTTAGTGATGCTCTATCCCAAGAGAACAACAATGCTGTGTATGCTGCTTCAAAGAGTCGTAAGAGAGCCTATGAGGCGAGTGCCTCACAATCCAAGGCTCCCGCCACACATAAGGCTCCATTCCGCCCACCAACACACCGCTAAGTTTCGCCCAATGCAGAAGAAGAATCCAGGGAGGACTGGATTTCGCAAGGCTTTTACGGTTGCTCTTCCAAAGGGCACTACCAAATAAGGAAGCTCCAATGTTCCGCCAAGCAATATGCCGTCTTTGGAATTGCAACAAGACCGCCATCAAGCGAGGAAGTGTCCTTACCCTAAGAAGAATTTCAATCAAGGTGGCCAGTGAACTATACAAATGTTGCCGATATTCCTTCAGGGGAGGCAACATCAACATCGAGAAGTTTCGTTGATCAACACCCCGCAGCTTGTACTATTTGATTCGGTGCTTCACATTCTTTTATTAGTCCCGCATTTGCATCCAAGTTTGTGCAGTAAAACATACACTTTGTTGAGGGTGAGGGTTATTGTATTAGGGCTGCCAAAGGTACCATCCCCACCAAGCTCAGAGTAGGGGCGTATAACTTGAGATAGAGGGACGAAGTTATCAAGTTGATCCGGTAGTTTTACCGGGCCGGGTATCGATGTGATATTGGGAATGAATTGGATGAGCAAGCACGGGTGCTTATTGATACATCGACTAGAGTAGTCATGCTCGAGAGATCCTAGTACTCGTGAAGGTTTCCTGGTGCAACTACCTAGGGACATCAATCTTTCTTGTGCGGCTAATGCGGTGCAAGCAAAGGCTATGGCAAATATCCCGTAGTGTGTGACTTTCCTGATGTTTTTCCCGAGGATTTGCCCGGATTACCTCCGGATCGGGACGTAGAGTTCAAGATAGAGTTGCTACCGCACAAAGACCCATATCTAGAAGACCTTATAGAATGCCTCCCAACGAACTAGTGAACTTAAGATCCAGTTAAGTGAACTTCTGAGAAAGGCCTTATCCGTCCTAGTTCATCGCCATGGGGGGGTGTCCAAATATCTTTGTGAAGAAGAAGGATCACCACTACGCATGTGTGTAGATTATAGGCCTTTGAATGCAGTCACACATTAAGAACAAGTACCTCCGCCACGGATAGACATCTTGTTTGATCAGGTTGTCTAAAGCAAAAGTCTTTTCCAAGATTGATTTGAGGTCCGGTTATCATCAAATCAAAATTCGCCCGAGGATGTCTCAAAAACCGCATTCTCCACAAGATATGGTCCGTATGAGTATCCGGTTATGTCGTTCGATTGACCAATGCCCCGCACATTTCATGTATCTAATGAATTCGTGTTTTTATGCTCGAGTTGGACAAATTTGTGGTGGTATTTATAGATGATATCTTGGTCTATTCTCGAGAATGAAGAAGATCATGTTGAACATTTGCGAGTGGTGGTTCTCACTAGACTCAAGTGAACACAAGCTTTATGCAAAGTTCAAAGAAATGTGAATTTTGGCTTCAGAAAGTACCTTTTCTCGGGCATGTGTTGTCCGATGGTGGAATTATGGTGGATCCCACCAAGGTGCAAGAAGTGTTAGACTCGAAGGCTCCCACTTCGGTGCATGAGGTTCGGAGTTTTCTGGGTTTGGTGGGCTATTATCGCCGCTTCATCCCGGATTTCTAAAATAGCCAAGCCTATGACTCGGTTGCTCGCAGAAAAGACACGAGGTTTGTCTCGACTTCCGAGTGTGATGTGGCTTTTCACACCTCATGGACCCTTTTAACTTCGGCTCCAGCTTTGGCACAACCGGATATTGAGAAACCTTTTGATGTGTATTGTGATGCATCGCATTGGCTTAGGAGGTGTTCTTATGCAGGAGGGTAGGGTCATTGCTTATACCTCTCGCCAACTTCGGAAGCATGAGGTGAATTATCCTACGCATGACTTAGAACTCATTGCAGCTTGTTCATGCTTTGAAAGCCCGGAGACATTATTTGCTTGGTAATGTGTGCAACATCTACACCGATCACAAAAGTCTTAAGTACATCTTCACTCAACCTTGAGTTGAATATGCGCCAACGAAGATGGCTCGAGTTGATCAAGGATTATAATCTCCAAGTGCACTATCATCCCGGCAAGGCAAACATCGCTGCGTATGCCTTGAGCAGAAATCGCATTGTCACTCTTTGATTGAAGGTGATTGTCATTTGTCACGGCTCATGCATCCTGCAATCCTTCACAACATCACCGCTCGGTTGTACTCGCAAAGTAGAATTATTGAGCTACAAAAGACCGATCCGGTGTATTCCACATCAAGCGCAAAGATGAAAGAACAAGAAACCAAACATTTTCGGGTAGATGAAAATGACGTGTTATGGTTCAAGGATAGGTTAGTGGTTCCGGCGGATAGAGAGCTTAGAGATCAAATCATATCTCAAGCACATTCCTCTAAATTATCTATTCATCCGGCAGTAGTAAAATGTATCATGATTTGAAGCCTCGTTATTGGTGGACTAAAATGAAGAAGGAGATAGCCGCTTATGTGGCTAGGTGTGACACTTGTTGTCGAGTTAAAAAGCAGTACACATGAAGGGCGGATTACTTCAGCCACTATCTATTCCAAAGTTGGAAATGGGAGGAGATAAGTATGGATTTTATTGTTGGACTCCCTACTACTCGTGAGAATTTTAACTCTATTTGGGTGATTGTAGACCGTCTGACTAAGTCTCACACACTTCATTCCCGTCCGCATTGATTTCCGTCCATCGATTATGCTGAGTTGTACTTCAATCGATAGTCCGCCTTCATGGAATCCTCGTACTATTGTATCCGATAGAGGACCACAGCTTCATTTGCTTTCGCTTTTGGGAGCACTTACATGGATTATTAGGAACTAAGCTAGTAAGAAGTTCTCGCCTATCATCCGCAAACCAATGGACAAACCGAACGGGTGAATCAAATCTTAGAAGATATGTTGAGAGCCCGTGTCATCTCAAATAAGGGTTCATGGGAAAATGGTTGCCCCTAGCTGAATTCTCGTACAATAATAGTTATCAAGAAAGCATCAAGATGGCACCGCTTGAAGCTTTGTATGGCGGAAGTGTAGAACCCCGTTGAACTGGGTAGAAGCCGGTGAAAGGAGATATTATGGAATTGATTTTGTTCAAGAAGCCAAGAACAAGTCCGTATTATCCAAACTCACATGGCCGCCGCACAAGCTAGGCGTAAAAGTTATGCCGATCGACGAGAAAACCTATTGAGTTCGGGTTGGAGACTTCGCTTATCCGGTTTCACCTATGAAAAGTGTCCAACGCTTGTGAAGCGAAAGCTTGCGCCAAGATATGTTGGTCCGCTTTGAAATCATTGGACAAAGTGGTAAAGTGGCGATAAGATTCAATTACCTCCGGAGATGAGTGCTATCTTCAATGTCTTTCATGTATCCCAATTGAAGAAATGTCTTCGCGTCCCTGAAGAGAGAGTTCCATTGGGGGATATCGAGTTAAAATCTGATTTGACCTTTGAAGAAAAGCCAGTTCGAGTGATTGACACTCGTGAGCGAGTGACTCGGAGTCGGGTGGTCAAGTTCTACAAAGTCATGTGGAGTAATCAGGGTAGTGAACGCGATGCAACGTGGGAAAGGGAAGATTATTTGAGGGATGGTTATAAGGAATTCTATCAACAATGGTACGCTTTTCAAATCTCGGGACGAGATTTTTATAAGGAGGGAGGGCTGTAACACCCTAGGTGTTTGGCTTCCACATTTGCACTGCATTTCATGAACATGAGCATCATGCATCCCTTTGTGAACTTATAGCACATGAAACATAAATTCGAAACATTGCAACGTGTTGTAGATTTCATGTGTGTTGTTCTTTATGAAATGTAAAGTGTGCAACGCTTAAGTGCAACATGTGCCACTCACTTAGTGAAACAAGGTTAGTTAGTGCTATGCAACACACAATCATGAAACAAGTGAAACATGACTATGAAACAGTTTGCAACATTTCATGTGTTTTTCATTGTTTCAAAGACATACCTTGCTTGATTCTTGTGTGACCAATGTGTGGTGTGGCTAATAATCATCCTAAGTAACTTAGTTACACCTAGAATGTCATTAGGAACAAGGTTCATGTTGATCATTTTGCCTAATTAGGTTTCCAAGTCATGGTTGACCAATTTGGACCCCTAGAGCTCCTATGTTTGACTGTTTTAAAAGTGTAGCTTAGGACGTTTGCATGTCTGAGCAACCTAAAGCAAAGTTGTAGAGAATTATATAAGGAACAAAAGTTATTTTATGGCCACCTCATGAAAATGTGCACAACATGTTCAAAAATGGTCCACAAGTCAGTTTTGAGGTTGGATTCGACACTTAGAAAATTTCTAAGTATGAAACCGAGTTTTCAGTTTCATGAGCTCAACTTTGGCATGATTTTACTCTCTATACTTTTCGAATTAGACTTTGAACTCTGAAGGAGTTTTGTAGCTGGTACTTAGGGCTTGCACTTTCGTTTAGGAAGTTTGCGCTAATAAGCATAGGATTATGAAATACATTGACTCCAAAATGTGGCGTCATCGGTTGATTGCAGTGCCCGATGGCCATCTCCGTCAGTCGAGTGGTCGACCGCCTCAGCCGTCGTTGCCGCTGCGTGCCACGCCTGTGGAGGCCCGTCGACGTGGCCGGCCCCACCAACCAGGCCGTCACGGACACCTCAACTCCACGCGCCCTCTGAGGAAGCGTCCGCCTTCAATTGCATCTCCATCTCTTCCTCCACTCGCCGCTCTCGCTGGCCCGCTGCTCTCCATTGCCGACGCCGCCACCTTTTGCCACCACATCGCCGCCGTGGCACCACCGTCAAGAAGCTCTCACCCACAGCTCCGCCGTGTACTCTCCGCCTCGTCCACCTCACCGTGGAGCCGTAAAGTCAAGGTAGAGGCCGTTCTTCTTCTTCTCCGTGGGCTGTGCGCCATGTCCGGAAGAGTCTCCGTCGAGCTCTCACGCCGCCACCGCATCGCGACTCACTCCATCTCGTCCACAGATTCCCCACCATCTCCTTTACCTCGTCCACCCTCTAGTAGAGCCTATCGAACGGAGTTGATGGCCCATTCGCCGAATCCGCCGCCGCCATGACTCGACCTCACCGGAGATCGAGCTCACCGTGGCTGGAGCACTTGAGGCTTCCCCTTTCCCATTTTTCTTCTCGGATAGTTTCTCCATGTAACCGTGTAACTCATACCGTGCTTGGGTGGGGCAATGTAGGCTCGCCGTCAGCCGGAGTTCCACCGCAGCCTCGCCGCCGTCCGCCGTGCATGTCGTCATTGAGGTAGAGGCCGTAGAGACCGAACCAGAGGCACCCACGGGTGCGGCTCGTCGTGGTGAGCACGACGGTGGCTCTCGTTTCACGGGAGACGTAGCCACGCCGTGAGCTACGCCATGCCAGCGCCGCATCGTCAGCAGCATTGCTTTTGTTTTCCTTTCACTTACATGCGGGCCCGGCTGACTGACGGACCCCACTTGTCAGTGACTGAGTTAGAAAAGATAGTTCAAAAATTCCAGTTTTTAGTGCCATTTTGTAAATTTTGTAACTCCTACTTGGTAGATCCAAATTGAGTACTTCCAATTTTGTTAGACTCATTGTTAGATCTAGTATTTAATAAAAATATATCTTGAGCATATCATGTAGAAAATTTGGATGAATTAAATAGGAACTTGAAAAGTGTTTTTGATTGCATGCAAACTTGTTTAAATCATATCTTGAGTTTCTGTGATCCAAAAATTGTGAAATTTTGTGGGTAAGCTAGTATGGTATAGTAGAAGCTCTGGTTAAAATTTGAGAGTCATTGCATGTGTAGTTTTTGAGTTATAGATTTTCCTTTTATCATTGGATGATTCTTGTGTAAATTTTAGTAAATAATCTATGAATCCAATGGCCATGAAACTTGGTAGGTAGTATCCTAGTGCCCTAAGGATGCTAGGAAAAATATGAAATCTGTTGCTTGACACTTTTCATTAGGGTTTCCTAATTATGCCATTTTAAGCCATTATGCCTTGTCATTTTTGTGTAGGCTTTTATACTTGCTCAAATGGTGTGAAATTTTTATGGTAGTCTACTTAGAGTATGTAGTGTCTACTGTAATTTTTGTAGAATTAATGGGGCAGTTTTCATATAGGTTTACTATTTCCCCTAATTAATTAAATAAATTAATAAAGGTATTAAAAGAAATGTTTTGGTAATGGACATCCTACTTTCTGGTGTTCTTAGGATATGTGTGATAAGATAGTAAAGTTGGTTTTGTCTAATTATATGTTTACATCATAAGTTGCTAATTATTTGTTGGCATTATGTCCCTCTGGACAGATCTGGGGACTTTAGAAAGTTCCCCATGAGATTTTGGTTTTCTGTGAATATGATGAATACAAGAGTTGTAGATAATTTATGTATCTAGCTCCTGTCAAAATTTGAGGGCATTTTGGCCCAGTAGTTTAGAAACTACAGCTGTTTAAAGTTAGGTTCCTGTTTTGCTTATTCTCTGTCTTGTAGGACAGTGTTCTGTTGATTTAGGAATTCGAGCTGGTAAAGTGTCGAATCATGCTTTGAGGTCTAAAATGAATTATAGACAATTTCATAAGCTTTCCAGATTGTCTTGTTTCATATCATTTGGAATTATACATCTCCAGTTATGGCTAGTTTAATGTACCGATATATAGTCTTCATTTGCTGAAATACAAATGCTTGATTGAATGTGTTGCAACGTAATCGTTGATTGTTTGGGGTTAGCCTAACTTGAGAATATGCTTAGGTGCAGGTGCTAGGTCATTAACTGAAGATGAGCAATTATACATTAGGTTGTATAGACTTGGTAAGTAAAGTGTATTGAATAAAGCTTAACTTGGAATATGCGAACTGCAGTGAGCATGTGCATTCCCCGAGCATCCCCGACATTCGTATATGTGCATCCATGATACTTATCTTGCGCATTCATGCAATAGGTGTGCCGGAGGGAGTGACGTTGCTGGAGTTCGAGGGAGCCAACCAGGAGGAGGAGCCCGAGGTGCAGGAAGTCGAAGAAGCGTACGTCGCCGCCGAGGAGTTGCCCGAGTGCCTCGATCACCACCCTTCCTCTTTCTGAAAGGCAAGCCCCGAGCATTATAAGTCTCCCATGTCTTTACAAATATATTGAGTATCTTTATTGTTGATGATGCATTAAGTATAGGAATTGGTTGGAACCAATTGCTGCATTATATATCCCTCCTTGTCCGTGATATCGCCTTTGGAATCCTATTTAAGTTCGTGAACGGGTTAAATGCTTAGCCATGCTTAGTGCGGTAGAAGTCGTGATTTCCTGTCACCGCGAGATTTAGGATGAGGTGGATCACGGTTGGCTATATTTGCTATCGTGGAAAAGAACCATGTGAATAATGAATTAAGACCGGGCGAGTCTTGTGTAGGTTTGAACATAGTGACTGACTCCGTCAGGTGTCATTTAAGGACCGATATCAGTCAGACGTCCTCATGTCATGTTGAACGCAGCCTAACACTTAGCTGGCGGGATAAGTCGTTCCGACCGCTGGGCCGAGTAGCTCAACTCAAAGCCGGGAACCGTGGGGGTTGGATGCATTCTGGAGGTAGTAAGGATGTGCGGAGAGCCATTGGCATAAGTCCAAGGGGAGTCGGGGTTTAAGATCCTGCACTTCCCGCAGAGTGGTTCTCTCGAGAATGCAGGAATGGCCCGGACCGCGTCTTTTCTTTTACTTTTCTCCCGAAAGTACCAAAGGTGACTTGTTTGCGACCTCGACGGGGAAGCGGGGTTTGTGTTAGGAATACCCTCCACCGGATAGGAATCGATTGAATCGCCGTCTCTCCGGATAGTGAGAACTTGACTTGAGCAATGCAACGTAGATTCAATTAATTTAACGATATGGTTAAATGGATAATGATGATGATGATGATAATGTTGCCGAGAATTATACCTGCTATGGTTATTAATGTTTGCATATTAATCAAGTGGTTGATTAGTACAGGTGCTAATATAGATGACAAAGTTAATGGCTTAAAGTCACCGCTAGTTCGGGATAAAAGTTAATCATTATTACATATGCTTTTCTCAAAAAAAGAAAGTGTCACCAGATCCACTAAATAAAGCTATGCATGATCCTTGGTGTCCTTTATTTTGGTTTCCGTCGGGTAAGTCTAGCTGAGTACATTCCCGCACTCGTGGTTTATTCCCTCTTGTTGCGTATGACCTTCTCTATCGTGGATTCGTAGTATTGTCTCCACCCGCGGTGACGAAGACTAGATCACGGGCATGATCTCCTCGTTATCTTATCTGAATGCTTTTGTGGGATGTGATCAAAGAAACTCGGTACTGGTATTGAACTCGTGTGTGTGAGTTAAACTATTTGCTTCCGCTATGTTACAAGACTTGTTTTGTAATAACGATGACTCTGTGTTGATGTAATCTATTTGCGAACGTCTGCGAAATGTTGTAACGTACGATATGTTATGTTGAATTACTGTGATCTTGGTTGTATGCAAGTTGGTTTGAAATCCGTCATGATTTCAGTTGACTACCGGGTTTATATGGGCGCAAGTTCGAGAATTTGATCGTTTCGGCGATTGTTTTCGTACTTGTACTCTTATAAATTGGTCGGTTCTGTGACATGGCTGCTTTAAGCTGCTTCATATCACGCCTCGGTGAAAAAGGGCTACCGTTCTTCAAACTCCTCAAGGCCTCCGAGCGTTTTTCTTGGTCGGAGGAGGCAGATACAACTTTCGAGCAGCTCAAGTTGTTCCTAACAAAGCCTTCGATCACGACGGCGCCACGGCCAGATGAAACTCTACTGATCTACATCGCCGCTACTTCTCGTGTTGTTAGCACAACCATCGCGGTCGAACATGAGGAGGCCGGGCACACCTATAAGGTGCAACGTCCGGTTTATTTCATCAGCGAGGTCCTTAACGAGCCTAAGACTCGTTATCCTCAGGTCCAAAAGCTGCTATATGCCATTCTAATTACGTCGCGCAAGCTCTGTCACTAATTCGAGTATTACAAGATCGCCGTGGTCACCGAGTTCCCTCTTGGGGACATCCTCTGCAACAAAGAGGCCAACGGCCGTATCATCAAGTGGGCTATCGATCTCGGCACCTACTCAATTGAATTTAGAAGTAGGCCTACGATCAAGTCTCAGGCGCTTGCTAATTTCGTGGCTGAGTGGACCGAGATCCAAGAGCCCATCGCTGCCACCTGCCCTGAGCACTAGGTGATGTACTTCGACGGTGCCCTTAACATTAGTGGTGCTAGCGTGGACATTCTGTTTATTACGTCGACCAAGGATAAGCTCCGATACGTTCTCCGGATACACTTTCCGGCCTCCAACAACGCCGCCGAGTATGAAGCATGTCTCCACGGACTCCGTATAGCCGTTGAGCTCGGCGTCAAATGCCTCATGGTATATGGGGACTCCGCGCTGGTCATCAACCAGCTTAACAAAGACTGGTCTTGCTCCAGCGAGAAGATGGATGCATATTGCGTCGAAATCAGGAAGCTTGAAGGAAAATTCTACGGCATCGAGTACCACCACTTTGTACGTGACCAAAATTAGCTCGCCGACCATTTATCCAAGCTGGGCTCTTCTAGCGCCGCGATCCCGCTAGGGGTCTTCATTCAAGATCTCCTGGCGCCATCCATCAAAGAAGATAAGGAAGTTCAGGAAGTTCCCCTTGCCGAGCAGTTGGTACTTACAGTACCTTCGCCGGCCGCCGATTGGAGGGAGGAATTCATCAAGTAACTCACCAGCGTCGAGGTACCCGCCGACAAGAGTAAAACCGAATGCCTAATTCATCAAAGCAAGCATTACGTGCTGGTGGACGACAACTTGATGAGAAAAAGTGTCAAGGAAGGGATACTGCAGAAATGCATCACCCAAGAAGAGGGAGTGAAGCTACTTCTCAAAATTCACTCTGGTTCCTACGGCAACCACGCGGCCTCAAGAAAACTGGTCGGCAAGGCTTTCCGAGCTAGTTTCTATTGGCCCACAGCCATCTCCAATGTAGAAGACCTCATTCGACGTTGTGAAGGATGCCAATTTTTTGCCAAGCAAATACACGTGCTGGCGCAAGAGCTGCAAACCATCCCAGCTTCCTGGCCCTTTGCATGCTGGGGACTGGATATGATTGGGCCTTTCAAGCCAGTGCCAGGTGGTTTCTGGTACGTGTATGTTGCCATCGACAAGTTCTCCAAGTGAATTGAGTATAAACCTCTCGTCTCGGCTACTGCAAAGAAAGCAGTTGAGCTCTTCGAAGATATCATCCATAGATTTGGTCTCCCGAACAGCGTCATCACCGACCTTGGAACTACATTTATTGGCCATCACTTCTAGGACTTCTGCGAAAACCGTTGCATCTCCATCAAATACGTCTTCGTTGCTCATCCTAGAGCCAACGGCCAGGCCGAACGGGCGAACGGCATGATCCTTGATGCTCTCAAAAAGAGACTATATCAGAAAGAAGAAAAGCACCCAAGCAGATGGCTCAAGGAGCTACCAGCTGTAGTCTGGGGACTGCGTACTCAAGCTAGTCGTAGCACCGGTGTGTCTCCATACTTCTTGGTCTACGGCTCAGAAGCCATACTACCAGCAGACATTGCCTTCCGAGCACCTAGGGTGGAAAACTATGATGAAGAGCAGGCCACAGCTGTTCGGACAGAGGACGTCGACAGGGCCGAGGAAGAACGCCTAATCACCTACGTCCGCACAGCCAAATATCTAGAAGGTTTGCGGAGGTACTACAACTGCAACGTCAAAGGTCGTTCATTTTCTGTCGGTGATCTCGTTCTCCGTAGAAAACAAAAAACTAAAGGGATGCACAAGCTCTCCTCCCCTTGGGAGGGGCCTTACATTGTCAAAGAGGTCACCCGACCAGGGTCTTATCGCCTATGTGACTTTGAAGGAATCGATGTTCCCAACTCGTGGCACATCGAGCACCTCATACGTTTTTATCCTTGAAACACCCCATATATGTACTCTCCGCTTTATGATGAACAAAGTTTTAGTCTCCATAAATTATCTCCACTTTTTCTCCATTATGGTCTAATCTCCACTTATGGTCGCCGCGCTCCATGCTACTCCATTGCGAACTCCAATACAAAATCGCCATAAATGCGCCGACCACGTTTCTCCAAATCTCCAACATTATCGTCGAACGGTTTTTCTCCAACATCGCCGAACGATTTCTCCTAGTTGCCGACACATTTTCACCAAAAATCGCCAAATGGTTTTTCTCCAATATCGCCGAACGATTTCTCCAAATCGCTGACACATTTTCACCAAAAATCGCCAAATAAGTCTTCTCCAAATCGCCGAACATGTCTCCTCTAAATTGCCAACGTATTTCACCACGCGTTCTCTCCAAATCGCCGAACACTTTTCTCCAAATCTACAAGATATTTCACCGATCAGCGAGCAGGATACTTTCTTTTCTGTTCTCTTCGAAGAAGACCCAGTCTCCGATCTCTCCCTACACGTGCCACGGGCTCCGCACTCTGCGTTATGGGTGGTCGGCTATGGTACCTTGGTCACGCCTGTTCATCCTACACGTCTACGGGCTCTACGCTCGACGTTATGGACTATGGGCTAGCCAAGGCTGAGGGCTCACCACAGAATTAACTGCTCAGACGCCGCTTATACTACCTATATCTATAAGTTATTTCGATAACCGCCGGGCAGCACGCGTTCCATTCTTTTCTCTATGGAGAAAACCCAGTCTCTGATCTCTTCCTACACGTGCTACGGGCTCCGTGCTCTGCATTATGGGTGGTCGGCTGTGGTTCCTTGGTCACGCATGTTCGTCCTACACGTGCACGGGCTCTGAGCTCGACATTATGGACTATGGGCTAGCTGAGGCCATAGGGGTCAGCGGTGAACTAACTGCTTGGACTCTACTTATACTCCCTATAAATACGTCATGGTAAAAAACTATGAAGATTTTTCATCGAAATACAAGCAAACTGCATACACATGCACCTTGTAACATATATATCACATACATGATTGTTTTTTGTGCTTCCGCGCGTTTTAACTACACTGTCAAGATATTACAGATGATAATCTATGAGCAGATCATCGAGCTCCGTCTTCGCCATCTATCTCACCAAATAGGTCTATATCGTCGGCCAGATTCTTCACTGCGTCCTCCACCTCATCCTCCAGCTGCTGGGTTTCTGCATTGCTCAGCCCTTCGGTGAACCCGCCCCCTATCGACTAAAGGTCGAGGGTTGGGTAATGGGATCGAACCACCGCGAGGACATGAGTAGCGACGGACACAATGGCTTCATGGTTGAAGCTCTTGAAGTTCTCCCATGCCGCCTTGCACCTCTAGATGATGGTGTCCGAACGTTATCGCCTGCCGTCGGGCTGGGTAGCCGGTTCCAGGTCGATGCAGTCCAGCACTGGTTTAATTGCAGCGACTACAGCGTCGAAGTTATCCCTTTGGGTCTTGGCCTCCTACACCAGCACATCAAACTGTGCCTTGGCTTTATGACGATAGCCTGCAAGCGTTACAATGTTCCATCATACAAGGAAACTACTTCAACAGTAATTCCAACCAGGAGGTATTCACCTTTCAGCTCCTTGGCCAGTTTGTTTGCTCGCTTAGACTCCTTCGCCTTCTTCTGTCGAAGTTGTTCGATGGCCTGGCGCAGTTGGCCGAGCTCCGCATCTTGTTCTACAAGCACAACAGTTACCACCAAAGATATGGCTATTCAGCAATACAAAGTACACTCGCTGACATACCGTACCTGTTTTCTGCTCGGACACAATTCTGAGCTGTTCGGATTTCTGCTCCAACTGCTCGGAGGCACCCCTCAGTGGTCCGAAGATAGTGGATAGCTGCTCGGACTGGCTCCGCTGCTGCTGGGATGTAGCCGCCAGCTGCTCAGACAGGACCCCCTCTGGTATTCCAGGTCCCGCGCGTTGGACTCTGCAAGGTCTCGTTCGCGCCGGGCCCTCTGGATGTTTTTGTCTCTGAGGCGTTCACCGCCTCTTTGAGTTCTTCGTTTTCCTCGGCAAGGGGCTCCATCCTCTTTATCATCTGGTGGCACTGCTCGGCAGTCTGAGTTATCTCCTGCAAATGCACAATGACAATGTCGAAATCCAATTCCCAACATCAATGAGGAGCATTCTAGACGCGGTACTAACCTTGATCTGCTTCGTCACCCCGGCAAGGGCGGTCTCTAGTCTCCTAAACTCCCTGGTTGTGTCCTCCTCTTCGACAATTACTATGTCTTCACCACATTTCTGGAGAATTCAGACAGCTTGGGGTCGAGGTTCCTCACGCTCGATCTCCTCCACCTTGTCCTCTTGCGCTGCGGCCGGAGGCACCACCCGGGGGCTCTGCGGTAGGATAGCGGGTCCGACCATGCCCTCCAATGCCTCAGGGAGCGCTGTCTTCTCCTTTGGCACCGCAAGATTCTCTGCTCCAGATTTTGGCGCGACGCTGGTAACTACAACTTCTACTCTAGAGGACCCTACAGCGCCTGCCATTGCCGAGGGTGTTGTCGCTGGCTCGTTCACCGTCGACAACAGCTGTTCGCCGCCGCCAATTCCGCCGACGGCGGCAATTGGCTCCCCCGCGTGCTGACGAGCACCCGGGGACTCCAGGATGGCGTCCACTGTCCTGGAGCCATCTTTCGGTTGCTCGTCAGTCTGGACGGGCGGGACTAGATCTGTCGTACGCCTTGCTCTGCATCAAGTTAGCTCATCAGTCACCACAAAAATTAAGAAACTACAGCAAAGTAACTCCAAGACAAGGCTACTTACGGTTTGTCTGCCGGTTCAATTTCTTGAACCGATGGTACCTGCCCGAGCCCCTAGGCGCTGCCGTGGGGTCGACTCCCGTGCTCTGCGGGGGAGGTCTTGGCTCTTCCACAGTCGACCTCTGTTCTGACTGTCGCTCTAGGGCTCTCTCCGCCTATGGCTCGAGGACTCCCGTCGCTTGCCCCGCAGGGACTCCCATTGTTTGCTGTGCGGGAACTTCCCTCGCTCCCTGCTCGGGGACTTCCCTTGTCTGTGGCTCAGGGACTTCTTCGCCTCCCCTTGATTGATTCCCCGTGGGAGTGCTGTGCGGAGGCTCCTTCATGCTCGGTGGAGGATCCGTCGGAGCTTCGTCGTCATCAGACCAGTCGAACACAGCAGTCCTTCGCGTTCGAGTGGCCTAGTCATCGCCAAGCGAGATGCCACCCGGTTTGATGGGAGCAGCAATCTTCATTTTCCTCCTCTTCTGGGCCAGCTCGTCTGCCGTTGCCCTCTTCCCCCGGGTTTTCTCCAACACCGGGGGAGAACTCTCCATTCGAACAACATTCGTACCTCCGGAATCCGACAAGACGCCGATGGCACTTCGTTCAGGTTGAGTCAGTGGTCGTGCATCCACAGCTGGTGGCCAATTGCCCTTTGGCACACTTGAAAAGTACACTGCCCTATCCAGTGAGTGGATCTTCCCATAAGTAAATCAGTCCACTGCTCGGCAATGAAGAAGGATAAAAGCATAAGGAAAACACAAGTAAGATATTTACCTGAGGAGGCAGATTTTTGCAGTTGAAGGGCTTCGTATACCCTGACATGTTGAATGAGGAAAATGGAGCAAATAGCTCTACAGCCCGCTCTTCACAAACATTCCTCGACAGCATCTTCGACCTCTCCCGGGTACCATCGGTCTCCCCTTTGAACTCGAAGGCTGGATGTGCCCTCTCCTTACAGGGCTACACACGGCGTACTATAAAGCTTGCTGCTACCAATCCGCCGTTGGTTCTCACGCCTTTTATTAAGGCAAGAAGCTCCCTCACTTGCTCCATGTCAGCGCTGTTCGGTGTCTCCAACCAGCTCCTCTGGCTCTCCAGGATGTGGTCGGCGTCGCAGCGGACGGCTGGTTGGCTTTGTTTCATGTAAAACCACCTAGTGTTCCACCCTTTTAATGATGTATTCAGCAGCACAGTAAGGTACTCGCCTGCCATCCCATCGCGCAGCTGAAGGTACACCCCGCCGACCACTTTGGAACCACCTCCGCCTCTCTTTTTTAGCCAGAACAGGTAACGAAATAGGTTGAAATGGGGGAGGATTCCGAGATATGCCTCACAAAAGTGGATGAAGATTGAGATGTGCAGAATGATATTGGGATGGAGGTTGCACAGACTAACCAGCCAAAGCTCCAACAGATCCCTCAGGAATAGATGAATAGGAAATCCCAACCCGCGCCAGAAATAATCCTCGAATACCACCACTTCATCAGTATGAGGCGTTGGGAAGGACTCACCGAGGGTCGGTCGCCATCCGGCGATAGCACGGTCAGGAAGTACGCTAGCCTCCACCAATCTGTTAAGCTCCGCCTCTCCCGTTCACGACAGCACCCACTCTTCGTCCCACCGGGCGTCGGCGCTCGCCTTCTTGGGGCTTGTTTTCTTCGATTTGGCAGCTCCCTTCTTCGGCGCCATCTCTCTGTCGGGATTGGGGTTAGGCAGCAGAAGCAAATGTGGAAGTGAATCTGGAAACGCGAGGTTTGAGGATGAAGACGAAATGACAGAGTGGCAAAGATGGGAACGTGGGATGCGGCGGTGCAGTTATAAAGCACTTTCCCCACCCTTTCGCATTTGAGGGTTTTTGGGGAACCGTTCCCATGATTTGCGCTCCTCTGAATTCTCCGGTTCGGATTAATGGGCCGTAACCTGAGCTTTCACGCAACCGCAGCCCACGTCGCTCATTTGTCACCGCTGTCAGTTGTTACTCACCGAATAATCACTGACTTCTCCGCCATTTATTGAGGCTCAGCAACCGTTGCTGTACAACCATTCCTTCGATTTTTTTCTCCACGTTTGGATTTCTCCCTATATCTCCACTTGCGGCTCGGGGAGTGGCTGCCTGCTCGGTTGGTTTTTCACTATTTCTTTGTTTTTGACTCTGGCACCATGTGACTCCGTCACCTACTGTCAGGCTCGGGGACTAAGTGGGCACACTTTACCTTGCGGTGAATGTGCTTTTCGGTCTATGCTCGGGGACTGGCTGCCTGCTCGGCTGGTTTTCTATTTTGGACCCTGGCACCAAATGACTACGTCATCTACTGTCAGGCTCAGGGACTAAGTGGGCACACTTCACCTCGTGGTGAATGTGCTTGCTTTTTTCTGATAGACTCCGCGCCCCTTGAGGCTGAAGAAGATTATCTCCTACTCACGTGGTTGGACTCTAAGTGGGCACACTTGGTCCACTGCAAGGAAATTTTTGATTCTGAACTTGAGCTCCTTACACCCTTATGGCAAGCCGTGTTTGGTTCATACTGCTTGGCAATTGCTCACAACTACTCGACAACTCATCACGGTGGTCGGATCATGAGTTTTACTGCTCGGCTTTGTTCGCACCTGCTCGGACAAGCACAAAACAGCGTTGCACAATGGGTACAAGGCGCTCGGGGACTAGCTGTGGGGTGGCATGACCCTGGATACCTACGGCAGACCACATGGGCTATGCCCCCAGGGGCGGCCTAGCCCACAAGATGACGCCTTGAGGGGCATGACTCTGCTCGGCGGCTCCCGCAAGACATCTGGAAGATATCCTAAAGATACTACGAGATCTATTAGGATATGTATGATCCCAAGATTCCTATAATTAGTTATTACTTTCTGGTTATCTCTTAGATCTAACCGACCTATAACCCTACTCCTTGGACTATATAAGGCGGGCAGGGACCCCTCCAAACGCACGCAATATCGTACGATAGCTAATACAAACCAACCGACCACAGGAGTAGGGTATTACGTCATACTGACGGCCTGAACCTATCTAACTCGTGTGTCTCTGTTGCCTTCTTGTTCTTGATCTCATGCTCCTCTGCCGATCAATCTACCTTCGTGGGATAACCCTCGGAGGACTGCTGATGACATTCTGTCGATAGAAGTGCTTGGGTACATTTTGTTTGAATGTGGTATCGAATCCAACCATGAAAAATTCACGGCCATCTCCAACATGGGCCCTATACGCAACGTCAAGGGCATACAAAGGCTCACCGACTGTTTGGCCACCCTGAGCTGGTTCATCTCCCGGCTAGGCAAGCGGGGGATGCCTCTCTACAAAATTCTCAAAAAGACAAACATGTTCATCTGGACTGAGGAAGCACATCAGGCTTTGGATAGCCTCAAAGCGTCACTCACGTCGGCCCCAATCCTCGTCGCTCCCGAACGGGGAGAACCCCTCCTCCTCTATGTAGCAGCAAGCAACCACGTGGTAAGCGCTGCCCTAGTCATCGAAAGGGAGGAGCTGGGACACCACCTTAAGGTCCAACGACCCATATACTTCATTGAGGAGGTACTCACCAATGCCAAGGTTCGGTACCCCCAGGTGCAGAAACTTCTATATGCCATACTGATGGCGACCCAAAAGCTCCTACACTACTTCACCGAGCACGAAGTCCTGGTCATCACTTCATACCTGCTGGGAGACATCGTCCACAACCGTGACACCGCGGGATGGATCTCCAAGTGGACACTCGAACTAATGGGCCACGACATCAGGTATATCCCCCGCACCGCTATTAAGTCTCAGGCTCTCACAAATTTTGTCGCTGAATGGACGAAGGTCCAGCTAATGACCCTGGACGTCTCCCACGAGTACTGGACGATGTACTTCGACAGATCCATAATGGCGCCTGGCTCGGGGGCTGGAGTGGTTCTGACCTCCCCGGACGAGAGCAGGCTTCGCTACGCAATCCGCCTCCACTTTTCGGCCTCAAACAATGTCATGGAATACGAGGCCCTCATCAACGGACTGCGCATCAATATTGAGCTCGGTGCTACGTGGCTCTATGTCCATGGTGACTTGGAGTTGGTCGTCGACCAAGTCATGAAGGAGTCCTCTTGCAAAAACCCCCACATGGCAGCAAACTGCCAGGAGGTGCGCAAGCTCGAGGACAAATTCTAGGGGATCGAACTACATCATGTCCCTCGAAAGGACAACGATGCCGCTGATTTTCTCCCAAAATTGGCTACCAGGTGGGTTTCACGTCCAGATGGGGTCTTCATCAATGACCTTCACGAGCCATCCATCCGCATCCTGGAAGGCCCGATCCAGACACACCCCGATGCCAACCTGGTGCTCGGGGGCTCCAACCTCGGTGCCTCCATGACGAAATCGCCCACTGACGTCGCCATGGTTGCACTCAATCAAGTCAACTGGCAAGCGCCGCTACTCGCCTACCTCCTCGAGGAGGTTCTCCCACCTGAAAGAACTGAAGCGTGATGGATCGCTCGATGCACCAAGACATTCATCACATTCGGTACCGAACTCTACAAGCGAAGTCCGTCAGGAATACTCATGAAGTGCATCCCTACCAACCAAGGGAAACAACTCCTCCTCGAGGTCCATGCTAGAATCTACGGACATCATGTGGCCCCAAGGTCGCTGGTCAGAAAAGCCTTTCGCTATGGTTTTTACTAGCCTACCGCGCTACGAGATGTAGAGGAGGTCATCCACAGGTGTGTGGGATGCTAGTTCTACGCTCGGCAAACTCCTTTGCCGACACAGGAGCTTCAAACCATGCCCATCACTAGGCCGTTCGTGGTCTGGGGCCTCAACATGGTAGGACCCCTGAAAAAGGGTCTAGGCGGCTTAACTCACCTACTCGTAGCAGTGGACAAATTCACCAAGTGGATAGAGGTGAAGCCCATCACCAACATTCGTTCGGAAGAGGCAGTCAAGTTCTTCCTTAACATCATCTACCGGTTCGGTGTTCCTAACTATATCATCGCTGACCATGAAACTAACTTCATCGGCAAGAAGTTCCTGGACTTTTGTGACAGATACAACATCAGGATCGACTGGGCCTCGGTCGGACATCCATGTACCAATGGTCAGGTCGAGTGGGCCAATGACATGGTCCTCTAAGGACTCAAGCCACGCATCTTTGACTAACTCAATAAGTACGTCGGGCGATGGATTGCAGAGGTCCCAGCGATCCTCTGGAGCCTGAGAATAACCCCAAATCGATCCACAGGGTTCACACCCTTCTTCCTAGCCTATGGAGCTAAAGTAGTGTTGCCCTCTGACCTCAACCACGGTGCCCCAAGAGTGAAGGCCTTCGACCACGACTGAGCCACGGAGGCTCAGTAGGATGTGGTCCACCTACTCGAGGAGGCCTAGGAGATGGCCATCATCCGCTCCGCTCGCTACCAGTAAACTCTCCGCAGGTACAATGAAAGGAAAATCAGAGGGAGGATCCTCGAGGTTGGAGACCTCGTACTCCGAAGAACCCAATCAACCAAGGAGAAACACAAACTCTCTCCCCCATGGGAATGTCCCTATACGGTGACTGAGGTGATTCGACCAGGCGCCTACCAACTAAAGGACGACGACGGCAACGTTCTCACCAACACTTGTAACATCGAACAGTTATGTCATTTCTTCCCCTAAAAATTTGGTCTTACCGCTTTCTTTCATTCAATGTTTGCTCCTACAAGCACCCTAGCCCGAACACTCTCGGCCCGGGTCACTCGGGGGCTCCACGAGGGTGCGACACCACCTCTCTTTTTTACTATCATATAGTAAATACTTTTTACCCGAATGAAAGGGTAGTCTGTTCCTTTAATTACCCTACGTAACTTTGCCTTAAACTCCCGACCGATCACACCCTGCCACGACCTACGGTTACGAGCAGCTGAGCCTCGTGGGCCTACGGATCAAATGGCAGGTGCGAAAAAGAAAGGATAAAAAACAGAGCTATGCTAGGGTAAAAGCAAAGAACGGATGGGACAAGCTTCCCCTTACGAAGATTCCATCACAAAACAAAATTGATGTATTCATGAATACAAACTATTCACACGGGGCTCCCCCATGAAGTTAACTTTTACATTTGCTGACTACTACTACTTTAAATTCTACTGTGGCCGCCCGACGACATCGACTTACGGCGCGACCGACGAAGATAAGGGCTGCTCGCTCTCCAACGGGGTGACATTCGGTTCGGTCGTAGGCATGATGACGCTCGCTTCCAACCGGGCCTCCACTCCATCCGTAGGCTGGGTGACGTCTTCTTGATGCACGCCTTTAGCCACGCTCACCCGGCGAGCCTCCATCACCCACTGCGCGGAGACTTGCTCGACCACCATCAGTGTGCATGGCAACAAGCTCTCCCTGAGCGCATGAATGGCGTCCACGCTCTAGCTGTCGGTGTACCCACTGCAGATGGCGGTGAAGTCCTAGTTCGGGTGGTGTGTCGCCACTGAGGTCAGCACCCCCAACGTCATGTAGAACATCCCATCGGAGATGAGGGCCCAAACTTCATTCGGGACCTCCGCCAGCTGGATGGCGGGCGTGCTGGTGCTTGGCGCCGACCCGAACACCTCTAAGACAACGACCTGGGCGACATTGCGGATCTATTCGAGCTCCCCCTTGAGAGCACGTCGCTCTTCAAGGGACTTGGCCAGCACCTCCGCACTCTGACCGATCGCTGCCTTGGCTGTCTCTTGGTCCCACTCTAGAGAACCAATTCTTCCTCCTAGTTCTAGAAAAAGCACGTGTTGACAAAATATCATCGGCAGTCCTCCGAGGGGTATCCCACAAAGGTAGATTGATCGGTGGAGGTGCGCATAATCAGGAATCGGATGGTGACACAAGGCGCAGAGACAACGATTTACACAGGTTCGGGCCATCTGATCGACGTAATACCCTACGTCCTGTGTCTTTGGTGTATTGTATTGAATACGAGATGTATCGATCTTGTCTGCTAGGGGACCCCTGCCTCTCCTTATATATTCTAGAGGGGTAGGGTTACAAGGAAAGCATCCTATTTGGTACTATACAATATCTTGAGGTGCACGCCGAGCAGCGCCGTGCACGCCTTGATCTTGTGGGCTAGGCCACCTCTGATGGTGTGGCCCATGTCTTGTCTTGTGGATACCGGGGGCCATACTCCCATAGCTAGTCCTCGAGCCTGATAGTAGGTGACGTAGTCATGTGGTGCTAGCGCCAGAAAGTAGAAGACAGCCGAGTAGGCAGCCAGTCCCTGGGTGTAGCCTCGAGATGAGAACAAGCACATTCACCGTAAGGTGAAGTGTGCCCACTTAGTCCCCGAGCCTGCTGGAAGATTAAGAATGAAACTTGTAGCAGGGTCAAAGAAAAAGAAGTCTAAAAGCTTTGCCGACGTTGTCCGACATGCGTGTATCAAGACCCCAGACGTGCTACCCAAGATCAGCACCTTGATCCAAACAGCATGGAGCTGCTTGATAGCACATCGATGAGACGTAGCAAGATTTGACCACCAAGGGCGATGTCCAAGCGCCGAGGAGTCCTCGGCATAGCTGGCGACATCCGAGCATCGAGGAATTCCTGGCGTTGTTGGCGATGTTCGAGCACCGAGGAGTCCCCGGCGTAGCCGGCGATGTCCGAGCACCGAGGAGTCCCCGGTGTAGCTGGCGATGTCCAAGCACCGAGGAGTCCCCGGCGTAGCTAGGGATGTCCGAGTACCGAGGAGTCCCCGGCGTAGCTGGCGGTGTTCGAGCACCGAGGAGTCCTCGGCGTAGCCGGCGATGTCCGAGCACCGAGGAGTCCCCGGCGTGGCTGGTGATGTCCGAGCACCGAGGAGTTCCCAGTGTAGCTAGCGATGTCCGAGCACCAAGGAGTCCCCGATGTAGCTGGCGATGTTCGAGCACCGTGGAGTCCTCGGCACAGCTGGCGACGTCCGAGCAGCGAGGAGTTCCCGGCATAGCTGGTGATGTCTGAGCACTGAGGAGTCCCCGGTGCAGCTGGCGATGTCCTCAAGGTGAAGTGGGGTGAAGTGTGCCCACTTAGTCCTTGAGCACGAAGAATCCGAGGGCCGAGGAGTAACCGATGTAGCTGGCGATGAAGCACGAGCGACGAACAGTCTAGTCAACTGGTCAGCGATGAAGTGAGCATTGAGTAGAAGCGACCGGCGAATAGTCCAATCAACTGGTCGGCAACGAAGTCGATGAACCTAGCGGTCCGACTAGTTGATCGGTGGAGAAGTCTGAGCACCAGGTGATCCGATCACCTGGACGATGATCCTGCAATATAAATATGTAGAATGGGTAGTACATGATGTAAAAATATATGAACTCCGGAGAAAAATCAGCAATGGCGATGAAATATCATATGTAGCTCGGCGATCAGTTGGTGTGAAGATGTAATTATATTTAATATAAACCGCTCGACCAGTTAGTGTGTAGCTGAGTCTCCAGCCCTAGCTAGCCTGTTAACCATAACATCAAGTGCAGAGCCCGTGCACGTGTAGGAGGAACAGGCGTGACCAAGGAACCGCAGCCGACCACCCATAACGCAGAGCGCGGAGCCCGTAGCACGTGTAGGGAGGAGCCGGAGACAAGGCCGTCTCTAGAGGCATCCGAGCATCAACATGACTGTTCGGGGGTTCGGAAAGTCGTTTGGAGAGCAAATATGGAGAAAACGGCTTGGAGAAACATTATGGCGATATATGGAGACTGGAGAATATTTAGGAAAATATTAAAGCGTGACTTAGCTTTAGACAGAAAGTCTGGTCGGCGACTTATGGCATTATCTGGTCGGCGTTGACGGCGAGCACCTGGCGGGTGGTGAGTTGTTGGTGAAGACGACATCAGAGGTGGTTCCGAGATCGGATCTGCTGTCGCGGGGGCTGGTGTAGCCAGCGATGAATCATCGTCGTGGACCAACATGGATCTCCACCAGATTGACGATGAGAACACGTTGTTGATTTGAGGTCCATCTGGCTCACCATGGGATCAAGCGCACACCCCTACCTGGCGCACCAACTGTTGACAAAATATCATCGGTAGTCCTCCGAGGGGTATCCCACGAAGGTAGATTGATCGGTGGAGGTGCGCGTAATCAGGATCTGGATGGTGACACAAGGCGTAGAGACAACGATTTAGACAGGTTCGGGCCATCTAATCGACATAATACCCTACGTCCTGTGTCTTTGGTGTATTGTATTGAATATGAGATGTATCGATCTTGTCCGCTAAGGGACCCCTGCCTCTCCTTATATACTCTGAGGGGTAGGGTTACAAGGAAAGTATCCTATTTGGTACTATACAATATCTTGCGGTGCACGCCGAGCAGCGCCGTGCACGCCTTGATCTTGTGGGCTAGGCCACCTCTGATGGTGTGGCCCATGTCTTGTCTTGTGGATACCGGGGGCCATACTCCCATAGCTAGTCCTCGAGCCTGATAGTAGGTGACGTAGTCATGTGGTGCTAGCTCCAGAAAGTAGAAGACAGCCGAGTAGGCAGCCAGTCCCTGGGTGTAGCCTCGAGATGAGAACAAGCACATTCACCGTAAGGTGAAGTGTGCCCACTTAGTCCCCGAGCCTGCTGGAAGATTAAGAATGAAACTTGTAGCAGGGTCAAAGAAAAAGAAGTCTAAAAGCTTTGCCGACGTTGTCCGACATGCGTGTATCAAGACCCCAGACGTGCTACCCAAGATCAGCACCTTGATCCAAACAGCATGGAGCTGCTTGATAGCACATCGATGAGACGTAGCAAGATTTGACCACCAAGGGCGATGTCCAAGCGCCGAGGAGTCCTCGGCATAGCTGGCGACATCCGAGCATCGAGGAATTCCTGGCGTTGTTGGCGATGTTCGAGCACCGAGGAGTCCCCGGCGTAGCCGGCGATGTCCGAGCACCGAGGAGTCCCCGGTGTAGCTGGCGATGTCCAAGCACCGAGGAGTCCCCGGCGTAGCTAGGGATGTCCGAGTACCGAGGAGTCCCCGGCGTAGCTGGCGGTGTTCGAGCACCGAGGAGTCCTCGGCGTAGCCGGCGATGTCCGAGCACCGAGGAGTCCCCGGCGTGGCTGGTGATGTCCGAGCACCGAGGAGTTCCCAGTGTAGCTAGCGATGTCCGAGCACCAAGGAGTCCCCGATGTAGCTGGCGATGTTCGAGCACCGTGGAGTCCTCGGCACAGCTGGCGACGTCCGAGCAGCGAGGAGTTCCCGGCATAGCTGGTGATGTCTGAGCACTGAGGAGTCCCCGGTGCAGCTGGCGATGTCCTCAAGGTGAAGTGGGGTGAAGTGTGCCCACTTAGTCCTTGAGCACGAAGAATCCGAGGGCCGAGGAGTAACCGATGTAGCTGGCGATGAAGCACGAGCGACGAACAGTCTAGTCAACTGGTCAGCGATGAAGTGAGCATTGAGTAGAAGCGACCGGCGAATAGTCCAATCAACTGGTTGGCAACGAAGTCGATGAACCTAGCGGTCCGACTAGTTGATCGGTGGAGAAGTCTGAGCACCAGGTGATCCGATCACCTGGACGATGATCCTGCAATATAAATATGTAGAATGGGTAGTACATGATGTAAAAATATATGAACTCCGGAGAAAAATCAGCAATGGCGATGAAATATCATATGTAGCTCGGCGATCAGTTGGTGTGAAGATGTAATTATATTTAATATAAACCGCTCGACCAGTTAGTGTGTAGCTGAGTCTCCAGCCCTAGCTAGCCTGTTAACCATAACATCAAGTGCAGAGCCCGTGCACGTGTAGGAGGAACAGGCGTGACCAAGGAACCGCAGCCGACCACCCATAACGCAGAGCGCGGAGCCCGTAGCACGTGTAGGGAGGAGCCGGAGACAAGGCCGTCTCTAGAGGCATCCGAGCATCAACATGACTGTTCGGGGGTTCGGAAAGTCGTTTGGAGAGCAAATATGGAGAAAACGGCTTGGAGAAACATTATGGCGATATATGGAGACTGGAGAATATTTAGGAAAATATTAAAGCGTGACTTAGCTTTAGACAGAAAGTCTGGTCGGCGACTTATGGCATTATCTGGTCGGCGTTGACGGCGAGCACCTGGCGGGTGGTGAGTTGTTGGTGAAGACGACATCAGAGGTGGTTCCGAGATCGGATCTGCTGTCGCGGGGGCTGGTGTAGCCAGCGATGAATCATCGTCGTGGACCAACATGGATCTCCACCAGATTGACGATGAGAACACGTTGTTGATTTGAGGTCCATCTGGCTCACCATGGGATCAAGCGCACACCCTACCTGGCGCACCAACTGTTGACAAAATATCATCGGTAGTCCTCCGAGGGGTATCCCACGAAGGTAGATTGATCGGTGGAGGTGCGCGTAATCAGGATCTGGATGGTGACACAAGGCGTAGAGACAACGATTTAGACAGGTTCGGGCCATCTAATCGACATAATACCCTACGTCCTGTGTCTTTGGTGTATTGTATTGAATATGAGATGTATCGATCTTGTCCGCTAAGGGACCCCTGCCTCTCCTTATATACTCTGAGGGGTAGGGTTACAAGGAAAGTATCCTATTTGGTACTATACAATATCTTGCGGTGCACGCCGAGCAGCGCCGTGCACGCCTTGATCTTGTGGGCTAGGCCAACTCTGATGGTGCGGCCCATGTCTTGTCTTGTGGATATCGGGGGCCATACCGCCACAGCACGACAAGTTCAGAAGCAAGGGAATGAAAAAACCAAGACATCAACCAAAGGCGTAATAGGAACATACCGAGGTGGGTGTTCTAGAGGATGGAGAGTCCTTCCTTCTACCGGGTCACCTTCTCGAGCAGCCAAGCGTTCGACTCGTCCGCCCCAAGCACTTGCCCCCAGAGCACGAGCACTTCCCGATCGACCTCCAACCGGGCCTTCTGCTTTGACTCCAGGGCCTCCAAGGACTTCTGGAGCACCGCCTCGGTCTCCGTTAGGTGGACCTTCACCGCCCGCAAGTCCCCGCTCAGCAGCGGTCGCTCGTTCCGCCGCCGCCATGAGTTCCTGCTCGGTAGCGGTCGCTCGTTTCGTCGCGAGCAGCTCCACCACCCACGCTCCAGTCGGCTTGGCCACCCGGTCTTGGGACTCGTAGCGGGTGGACTCTAGCTGGCGCTCGAGCTCATTTACCCACAACAACATCGTGGCTTCCCGCTCCATCCGACCGTGCTCCTCCCAAAGGAAACGGGACTTGCGGAGCGACTTCACCTCTAACTCCAGTAAAACAAGAAGCAAGCATGCTGACACAACCAACGGAAGACCAAGGACTTGAGGACAAACACTAAAAGCATAGAAAGCTTACCTCGGCAACACACGGTAGGTCGACTAAGACTGCCTGATGGACGAGATCAACCCGCTCCAAAGCCTCCCTGAGCTTCACCTTGGTTTGGGCGAGGTCGGACTCCGTCGACAGTCCGATCTCCTCTATGAAGTGACAGAGTGCCACCTCCTCCACGTCACGCACGATGAACCAAGCCCTCCTCAGGTCGTCGGGGTAGGGCCACACCAGGTCATGGGTCGCCCCCAACCCATTGGAAGATCCAGCCACCGCAGCATCATGCGACGACTGGATCACCACCAGCTCCTGCAACAGTGGGATGGCCGGTGGCTCCACCCTAGCGCCTACCTCACCAGAGCATGGGATCTCCGCTACCTCGACCCCATGGCCCGTCGGCAAATGTTCTGCCTCCTGCCTGGCTACATCACCTCCCGATGCCTCCAGCTCTGACCAGGAGGGCGAGCCGTGTGTGCCTCCACCGGGCGAGGCAGGGAGCCTAGTCTCCCTCCTCTTTTGCACCGCAGCTGGTGCAGGGGGGATCACAAGGGTCACCTCCAACCCTGCCTCTGCCATCGCCATGGGGATCGCCACCA